>CM077024.1:163731958-164261732 GCA_039090855.1 Macrothele yani | reverse complement strand
TAAACTCTTTAAATAACATTTTTATTCAAAAGCGTAACTCTGAATTCAAAAGTAAGTTTCAAAAATATATATACTCTAGGGCTAATTTTTTTTGCTCTGGATGAGAAGATGCTTTTCCAGATTTTGTTTATTAAACCGAACAATTGCTCCATATTAAAAAATCTATTATGAAGTCCTACTAAAAATTCTTAATGCTTTCACTGGATAAAAAGCGGGTGGGCAGAAGAGCAGTTGATCTTGATCATATATGCAGGAGAGGGCAAACAAGAAAACCGAGATATTGTTTCACAATTCTGTAAATTTTTGAAAGATTTTTTTTTTTTTTTTTTTTTGACAGTTAAGCTTTACTGTGGATTTGTAATCACCAACGGCATGCTGTTTGCACTGCAATACATCATCATATTTTGGATACTGGCATTCAGCTTTATTTCAGTCTTCTGCATGCCGACTTTCCACGTATACGGTTAAGCCTCCCAGTGTAGCTAACGTGACGTTAGTGCTTCCAATACAACAAAATATTTTCTACCTAATTTTTAACAATAGCAGAATTATTAGAAATTGTTTCTACAAAAATTGTTTTTTTTTTCCTGAGTGGTCGGTGGTTTTGCACTCTGTGACAAAAAGAAAATCCAGGCATTTCAAACGGTTAGTTAGTTGCTTTTTTTTTTTTTTTTTACTACTGTGTGCCAATCTAAAATAATCTAAAGGGGCTGAAACCAAGTGGCACGGGAATGGCTTACACCATACGTTTTTCAGGTGACACTGTCCTTAATAATAAATAATCAAGAACACGCTTGTAGTAAGGCGAGAGCATTTTTGCCACTCCTAATGTTTTAGGGAGGATTTTCTCCAGCACAGCGTTATCTTACTAGCATCCTCAATAATATTTACCCCAACCCATAATGAAAACCGTGGTGCATTATTGAATTAAAGTAAAAAAGGTATAACATTTTTACATTTTTAATCACTTGAATGCAGGGGGACTTCACTAAAATTATTGGAGGGGGCAGGCGTAAAATCAGATATCAGAGGGCCACGTCTTCCCCCACATTGTCAGGAGGAAAACGAAACAAGTTAGTAAAATCATGCAATGCATTGATTATGATACGTTTTGCAACAATACCAGAAATCATTACTCAAGTTATCACTCAAGTTATGAGGATAAATGGCTGTGGAATAAATCTCAGTCCTGTGCCCTGACCTTTGATTCCATTTCGATAGATTTTCAACAGAACCGGTTCAGTATACCTCCGAAATAACATGATAAAGTTTTGTCACAATCGAAGCATTTTTACGTAAGTTATGACGCATAATGGCGATGGAAGTGATTCCGCTCCTATCAATGCTGACCTTTGACCCCATTTCACCCATTTTCAATAGGGTTTGTCCCCAGGTGATCCCCTACCACACACAAAAATTTCATCGAAATCGAACCTTTTATACGTTAGTTATGACGCATAAGAGCAGTGGAATGGATCCCGCTCCTATGTCCTGACCCTTGACCCCATTTTCGTTCACTTCCAATAGGGTTCCTTCTCAGGTGTTCCCCTACCACATACTAAAATTTCATCGAAACCGAACGATTTTTACGCGGAAGTTATCGTGCGGACGGACATACGCACACAACGCGTGACGTAATGAGGCAGATGGGAATCACGACAATCTGCTCAAAAAAAGCGTGACGTCATAAAACTTTAATAGGATCCACACACAATGCGTTACGAAATGAGACAGATGGCCTGACCGCGCGCCAAAACCTCATTCGCGAGATTGTGACGTCATAAGATTTCTAAGCATGGGGACATTAATGGGACGACGCCATGACACCGAAAACGTAATGGTAATTCGGTGTGGTTATTTAACGCACTAAACGAATTTTCCTAAAGTCGAGATCGAAGCTAAATCGATTTCTAGTACCAGAAAACGGTAGGTTAACAACTTTCATCAAAATCCTTAGAGCCGTTTTCAATTTTTTTTTTTTTTTGATTGAAGGTTTAACGACCACCGTGAGCAACTCAAAATAAAATTTACATACATACAAGAATTTCTCCTTTAATAGTATGAGATAAAGGCGATGGAATGGATCCCGATCCTATGTCCTGACCTTTGACCCCATTTCGTCCATTTTCAATAGGGTTCGTCCCCAGGAGGTTCCCTACCACATACTGAAAATTTCATCGAAATCGAACCATTTTTACGTGCGTTATGACGCATAAAGGCAATGGAATGCAACCCGCTCCTATGTCCTGACCTTTGAACCCACTTCACCCATTTTTAATAGGGTTTATTCCCAGAGTGGTCCCCTTCAATATACTAAAATTTCATCGAAAATAAATAGATAAATAAAGGCACTAGAGATTATACATTTCACTGTATTTTTATTTATTTTATTTTTGATAATTGTTAGAAACATTTATCACATATCACGAAAACATGTCAAACACAATACGGGGCTGGTAATCAAGTTTCATATCAAATGAGCAATGCTGAATAAGAGGAAAAGAAAGTTTTTACTTATTTTGTTACTTATTATTTTTTTAGAAATAAATCACTTTGGCCTAATAAGGTGGAGACTTAGTTCATCTTATAAAGAATAATACATTTCTGAAATAAAGGAAAGAAATACATTTTTGCAATTAGCGCACCACCACGATAGATAGCCTGAATAGCATGAGAGAAACATTTTTTTTTTCTCTATGGAAATATTTCAACTCACGCATTTTGAAAATGACATACAAAAAACGAAAACTTATTTAATTAAACATGTGACGAAAAAAGAAGCATTAGGTTGGGCACTGCCACCCTAGTAAACATATTGGAGGGGCAAGATTCATCTTGCTTCTCCACCATCCTTCACCCATAGTCGGCAACCTATGCTTGTATGTGTAGATTTCTTGGAACTTGCATTTGCGATATATACTGAGCACAAGATTTTTTTTCACTCTATTTAAAAAAAATATACGTAATAATGTATGTATAAGTAACAAAATTGTGATTATATAAATATATAAACAGTCAACAAAGTTTCAGCCTCCTCAAAATAAGTAACTTTCGACCCTCGGAGAAACCCCTCCTCTTAATGCAACGCTGCAAGCATCTACTTAAGGGCAAATCCACTGGATTGTTTAATTACAAGTTATATTATCAGAGACCCAAGTATATCTGTTGAGTCTCTATCCAGTTGGCTAAGAAATCCTTCGTGGTTAAGTTGAGAATTTGACCACCACGTCATGAAATAAATCTCCAGTGCAGTGTCATGTAAGTGAAGTAAGCCTACAGTGGCTTACTTTACGTGAATGAAACAAATCTGCTCGCTACAAACAAAGAACATAAATATTGTTTATGCGATAGATAAAATTTTAACATTTTCATGAAACCTCTTCTGATCCATCAACAGTTTTCGTCAACAGGATCGCCGCTGATTATTGGACTGTCATCTCAGTATATGTGCGCCATTAAAGAAACGAAATCTGGTTTCAGATTAGAAATGTGTTTTCATAAAATGGTAAGAAATTGGCGCAAGTAATTTTTTTTTTTTTTAGAGTATTCACTGAACTTCAGGGTACCTTTCTGAGGGGCTTACGTAATGATAGGCCCCCCGCACTGATCCACGTGATAAATTGCGAGGGGGCCCCACGTTTTTAGAGTGGTCTCCAAGCCTTCAGTAAAAAAAAAAGTAATAAAAAAAGTAACTTTATTTTTTTATTTATTTATTTATTTATTTTTTTTTTTTTTTGCAGAAATTGTGCATTGAACTGGTTTAAGAATTTAGCCGGAAATATTTCACGGCTGCTTTGAACAGAAGCATTAAAAAAGAAAAGCCCGTTTTCGTAGTTTCTTTTTTCCTCCTTCACTAAATAAGCGAAACCGTTAGAAATCATTTTTTGCGGTTTTAGTGTTAATAAAAAATCTTGGATGACGTGAAAGCATGTGGCGCACCCACTCGGGAGAGGGGGTTGAAGGCATCCCCCCCAGGAGGATTAAGAGTGACATACGCCACAAATTAAGAAACATTAAAAAAATAATTATTTACATGTTCAGAAAATTATATATATATTGTATACACTGTGTGCGTATAGCAATGCATACACACACACACACACACACACTACACTGAAGAGCAATTTGAATTAGAGATACCTGTCTAGTAATCGTGTAGCACCACTTTTCGCCCTGATGACGGCGGCGATTCGTCTCGGCATGGACTCGATACAAGACACCGGAAGCGTGCTGGGAAGCCACTACGGATCCACGACACCAGAACAAGCTCCCACAGTTCACGAAGATTTGATGTAGGGGGGTCAGAGCTAGCTGGCCAAGGAAGCGAGGTCACGTCGGTGGAGTGTTCGATCCAACCATTCGGATACAAAATTCGGGAGCGATGGCACGGTGCATTGTCTTGTTGCAGAATATGAGGTCCCCAGTGAGATGTTGAAGACTCACAAAAACGGGAGCAAATGGTCGTCCAGGATATCGCGGTAACGTTTATTGATGTGAGGGACGATGTCCCACGTACCAGGGGTTCCATTTCAGATCCACGTAAACAGTCCCCAGACGAGAGCATGCCACCCCCACCAGCTTGAAAGAGAGTACTCCTTGCTGGCAAGAAGGATCCATCGCTTCATGTGGTCTGCGCCGTACTCGTATCCTGCCATCCGGCATGTACCAACGTGAATATCCCTAACTCATCAGTCCAGGCAACATTTTTCCACATCTCTAGAGTCCAGTGGCGATGTTCCCGCGCCCATGCTAATCTTTGGCACCCTTCTGATGTGCGGTCAGCAGCGGTACCCTCGTGGGACAATGGCTTCTGTACCCCATAGCGAGGAGATGGTTCTGGATGGTGTGGCTGCTTACACGTTTTTGTGCACCAGCATTAAATTGCCGAGTGATTTCTTTGCACTGTGGCCCGTCTATCTGCTGTTACAACGCGAGCTAGCCGAACGATGACCCCGTTCATCCACACGCTGTTGCGTCCACGGCAGTTGGCCCTTGCAGGGATGGTTTTACCGGATTCGATGTACTCACGGTGCACCCGTGACACAATGGCTCGTGAAAATCCCAGTGCGCCTGCACGTCTTTCAAGATGGAGTGACCCATTCGTCGGGCCCCGACAATTTGCCTCACGATCAAATGCGCTTTAGATCCTTCGTCTTACCCATACTGCGACCGACTCTTACTGATTCCTGTCGCATCACTCCTTATTGTCGGATCGCTGCATACGTCATGTCGTTTCCGTTTACAGGGCCGCCCACAGCGCCAGCTGTCTCTAATTCAATTGCTCTATCAGTATGTGTACGTATACGTATATATACAGCCCCCCCTCCCTAGCAGGAATTCGTGGGTGCGCCACTGCAGGAAAGCGGCGGTTTCAAGAGGACTTCGATGCCCCTTTTCACCTACACACATGCATATTAACAAGGGAATGTGAAAAGAAATATCAGTTAAATGATTTAAATTTTTTTAAGTCAAAGTGTGATACGCTATGTTATGCATTATAGTTGTTTGCACATAACTACGCATCCTTGACAATATAAGGAACTAAGAAACGAAGCTTATCACTTTCTTAATTTTTTGTTAAATGGAAATTTTTTTCACTCTGCTCAAAACGTTTTTACATTAAGAGTGTGTATTCAAGAGTAAATAACTTAAACAGTTTTTTTTGTACCACATTTCTTGATTGTTATTTACGTATCTGCTTACTTACATCTTATATTTTCCTATAAAACGACAAAGGTCGCTAGATACCGTCACACGACGGCTACGCGTTTTGTGTGTGTGACCGTTAGGCCTTTCAAAGAAGCTGACCTTGGTTCTCCGGAAGAATAAAATTTGCACGATATTATTAAATTTGTAGTACTTTCTATCGGTATAAGGCTGGGACTATCTTATTAAATTCATCGTGCACATTTGTGTCACATGCAGTAATTTTAGTTTTAGAGAAAATACCTGTAGCTTCTAAAGAATTTTAATTATTAAAACTTCGATACGAAACCTAGTTACTAATATGGAATTTAGAAACTTCAGTAATTGAAAGCCAACAGATTTTCGAAAAAGGACCTGGAAGGCACTTTTTTCCGAGGGGGCGAGTTTTTCCAGTAGGCCACTGGTATCTACAAGCGTAAGTACCAGTGGCGTATCAATCCTACCTTTTCATTTTTTTACTAATTTTAAACCTACATTGGTCTCTGTCTTCGCTTGTAGGAAATTCGAGTCACTTTGGCATTTAAAAAATCCGTTTTTGCTTACAGAAGTCTTTAACTGCCAAAATTAACAAACGACGATGGAACTGCTATTCGTTATTTATGCTACTGCAATATATGTACCGCCCTATACTAACTGAAACAATATAATTTCTTTTGTTTGAACATTTGTCCCACTTTCGTAGCTCAGCGGAAAGAGTCGTCACCATAGCAACAACCGGGAAAGAAATATGACGTCACGCTTAGCTTTTCGTGTTTTCGGGCAGGTGTTCCATGAATGGGAACTACAAATTATGTCACCGTGTGACGTGACTTAACAACTGTATGATGCACAGAAGGTGAGTCAAAAGTTTCGCAATATTTGGATCACTTTATGTCTTCATACGTACCTTTACGACGAAAGCTGACTAGCATTCAAAGTATAGGCTATCGTGTTGCACCGTCTTTAGCCATCTGTCTGGTTACCCCACCCTCTGAAAATTCGTGGTCGTGTACAGAATCATTATATAAAGCATGGTACTAATGTTTACAGCTCTACGTCCTTTTAACACTTTTGGGACCCCCCCAAGCTCATTGACCTCGCGGACACTTCAAGGGGAACTTCCTGGAAGCACTGACAGACTCCAGCCGCCTAGAATATAATATCACGGAAGTTCGGGGTAGAGCCCCCTTCCCCCAACCAAGTGCACTTTGGATCCTTGGCTTACATGGAACGTTTTCACGAAATCCGTTTTGAGTTCCCAATTCAGTTCTCAATGTAGGCCCAGAAACGGCAATCTTTATAGGACCCCCCCCCCACCACCACCACCCCGTTTAAACTTTTGTAGCCAAGTTGCTGAAAGATGTGTGGCGGGGTTGCCGGTAAATTGCCACACCGGAACACTGCCACACATCACTGTTCCTGTGTGGCAGTTTAGAGTGAACCGTTTGTTCTGGGGGTATTTTTTCCGCTTTTCAGTTTTCAGGGGTATTTTCTCCTGGGGTATTTTTACCTACATCCAACGCTACTAGTTATACATCCAAATCCGCCACACCATTTCTTGAAAAAATGAAAAAAGAGACGGGTATCAAGTCTGTACCTCTTGCTCACATTCCTTCAAAGCCCCCTGTTGTGTCACCAATGGACTATTGTGCCTTCGGACTGATAAAAAAATCGCAGTAAGCGCAACCATACATGCAGCACCAAGAAACAAGACCAAATCCAGGAAGACTCCTACACCGGAATACTCCCACAAAGCTGCACTTTCTTTTACAAAACTCCCACACTCATATAACCGAGTGTAGCCTACACCTTCTCATATAACCGAATGTGCACGAATTGGATTTCGCTCGAAGATTTTGTCAGAGTGTAGGAGTTTTTCTAGTGGTACAAAACGAA
The DNA here is from genome assembly GCA_039090855.1 of Macrothele yani. Classification (NCBI taxonomy): domain Eukaryota; kingdom Metazoa; phylum Arthropoda; class Arachnida; order Araneae; family Macrothelidae; genus Macrothele; species Macrothele yani. The sequence continues at coordinate 164,254,151 of CM077024.1, read as the reverse complement.
ATGTATAAGTTTTCCTTGTGACATAAACGAGTATGTAAGATCCTAATGACACAAAGGACATGTAAAATCTTTCCGACTCTTAAATCTTGAGTTATGAAATTGAATTTGAATCTTAATATTTGATATGACAGAACATCAATAAAAGCTAAAAAGTTAGTAAAATCATACAATGCATTGATTATGATAAGGCTTTCCAACATACCAGAAATCATAGGAAAATGCCTTGGTTTTGAGGAGACTAAACTATGATATAACGTTTAAGGTTCATATATCAAAATTAGATCTTTTTGTGCCCGTGTTACCAATTTCTATTATCAAGAGCTACCACACATAAGCCATTTTATAATAAAAAATCCCATCTAAATCGGGCAATTTTCACGGAAGTTATCGTGCGAAAATAATGGCTAACTAATCTCACGCATGCGCACTGCCCCAAAATGCTGACAAAAAACATTTTTGGCGGAACTGCTTCCAAAGTCGTGTGTTTCGTCGCAATAGAAGCATTTTTTCTGAAGTTATGAGAATTATGGCTTAGGAATAAATCTCGCTCCTGTGCCCTGACTTTTGACCCCATTTCGATGATATTCAACAGAACTGGTTCAGTATACCTCTGGAACAGCATGATACAGTTTTGTCGGAATCGAAGCATTTTTTACGTAAGGTATGTTGCATAAGGGCGATTGAATGGATCTTGCTCCTGTGTTCGGACCTTTGACCCCATTTCGTCCATTTTCAATAGGGTTCGTTCCCAGTTGTTCCCTAACACATACTAAAATTTCATCGAAATCGAACCATTTTTACGCGAGTTATCGTGCGGACAGACAGCCACCCTTCTTCAACCTACGGTTGGAAAGCGTAAACAAAAAAGACTCAACGGATCAGTAATCGGGTGTTCACAAGGCATCTTAAGCCGCAGGCGTTTTTGGAAGATTTGAAGTTGAAACCTAAATATCGGGTACATGTAAACATGCAATAAAAGCTAGCTGAAGAAACTCAACACGCTAGTCTTCAGGCGTTTACGAGGTCCCCAGATCTAGGCCTTTTTAGAATTGTTTTAATCCGTTGCATGCTCGTATTCACAGCACAGGGTTTGCAATTTTTATTCATGCACCAAACATTAAGCACAAGACCCTAGGCCTGGGCCTTTTTAGAAATTTTAATCAGCGGTGCTCATATTTATGAGGTTTGCCGTTCGCATAACAAGTCATCCATGTTGTGCTTTTTGCTTAGGCACTAAACTTTGATTCTAAGGCTCTAGGCTTGTGGCTTGGGGTCTTTTTTAGAAATGTTTAATGAGCTTAACATTGTTAACTTGTCTTTCTATGGAAATGCATAGAGCTCCGAGAATTAAAAATTGCTAAAGAGGCCTATTAATTGACGTGTCTATTAATTTACGTCTTGTGTCTGAATAAAAGTGCAATACTATAACCTTGACTTGTTCATGCCCTATGAATATGGGCGCGGCGGATGATTAAAAAATGCACTAAAAATTCCAAAAAAAAAAAATGCCTTAAAAATTCTAAAAGGTCCTAAGGCCTCGTAAATACCTGACGACTAACCTTGTTGAGTCCCTTCTGCTAGCTTTTATTGCATGTTTACACATATACAATATTTAGGTTTTTAACTTCAAATCTTCGAAAAAGGCCCGCTGACTAGGTGCCTCAAAATATCCTGAAGACTGATTGGTTGAGTCCCTTTTTGTTAGTTTTTCCTGAATGTCATTACATATGATATATTAAAATCATAATTCAAGATTTAGTGAGTCGGAAAGCTTCTACATATTCCTTGTATCATTAGGATCTTACATACCCTTTTTATATCTCTAGGAAAACTACATTTCGTTTTGTGCCACTAGGAAAACTCTTACAACGTTGACAAAATCTCCGTACGAAATGCAATTCAGATCAGATCATATGCAGAGGATTTTACCCAGGTCTTAAGCAACCATTAGAAATAGGAAGATAGGAGATTTGAGCGAGTGCCCGATAGGAAAGTGATACGGAAGCGAGGTAGAAAGGGGGAAGAAAACACCCTTATTTTTACCGGGGGGCCTGTACCCGGGGTCCGACGGCTTAACGTGCCCATCTGACGCACGGCGGGTATTTAGTGGTTCGAACGTTCGTGCCTGCCCAGGACCGAACCGGAGGTTACCTACATGGCAGTCACGAACGCTGACTACTAGGCCACCCGCGGCACGAAATGCAATTTGTGTACATTCCGTTATTTATATGAAAAAGTATAGAAGTTTTCCGCCAACCAACGAGAGATACCACTATGGAGGAAAACGTATTCTGGTATAGGGAGGAATGATGCTGGATGGCCGTACAAAAATTAAGATGCAACTTTTATGCTTGGGCTCAACAGCGTATACGATGTGAAGTCGCTCAGTATTTCACTTATATGCAGCGACAAATTCACACTATGAGGATTTATGTTGTAAACAATCGACTGAGCTCTTACAAATGAAGGTATCAGAAGTTTATTCAGATCACGTTTTATAATTACTTAATGTCCCGATGGCCCTGATTAAATGCGAGTTACTTTCATCGTTATCAAAATGTAAATCACTGCAAATCGTTTGCAAAGAGATATGTATCCTTTGGAGATTGTCCCTAAAATTACTCTGATAATTACTGGAACAGCTTTTAATACCCTCAGATAATAGGGGTTTGGAGCAGTGACAGGGGAAAGTTTGGAAACCGGCTTTGACATATAAATGCATTAGGGTAAACAGGCCTTCGATTTTGTAGCGTTTTCTTGCTCAGAGCGTTTAGTTCCAGTAGAACTCATCCCTGCTGAATTTCTAGGAGACCCAATACCTTCAAACAAAGAAAACGAGCACCAGCAGTCTAAAGCACTTAATTTTTTTTTTTCCATGCCTCACATTTTCTCGTGAATAAAAAGCTCTGCAAAGAAGAAAAAGGAGGTATTTGGGAAGATTAAAATCTCGGCACTATAAAAATCGGAAGAAGAGCTAAAACTTGCTGGTGCTTTAGTACATCACGAATAAAAGTAGAAGTGCTTTTGGGGCGAAAGGAGGGGGATGTACGGGTGGGTGTGGAGGGAAACGAAATGAGGGAAAGAAGATAGTAAAAATGACTCAGGAGCTGTTATAGAGTCTGGTCCCGGTCTCTGTAATTGCTGGCGTAATTTAGAGAGCCCCCCCTCTCTTAAATTACCCTTAGTTCCCAAGTCATAAGATGAAGTCATACCGTCGTCTGAATGGGCGACTCTTCGCCAAGAGCGCCAGTCTTCTCCTGGGGGTAACTTGGCTGCTTCCCGACTTCCCCTGCCTCCTCCTCCTCCGCTAATTCCAGTTCTAAATTACTGTGCGACCGGATCCGCAGTTCATGCCATTTGCTGCCGCGATCACGAAACGTTTTCTAAATTAACGACGGTGTTTTGAGCAAATAAACTGCAACTTTCTCTCAGGTTTTATGGCAGACGGTCACCACAGACTGCGTACTTTTGCTTTCTGTTGCCAGTTTCCTTGAGCCAATTTTCACGAAGTTTCCATTTTTCTTTTTCCCTAGGCTGAAGTCGAAGGTTTTCTGCTATGTATAGAGTGGTTACTACTTCTGAACCCGCAAGGAATTCCAGTAATCATTTAACTGCCATGTCTCTTTTGTTAGAGCGCTGTTCTACGAACAAAGGCATAGTGTAGTTTACGCATGGTCGTTTTGCAAAATTATGGGTGTGCGTGTGGACGCAGCTGTTAAAAGGAGTATTTCGGTTATTCCGCGAAATGCCTGGTTAACGAGCAAAATAAACGCACCTTTGTTCGTTTTGGTTTCGGAGCAGTATTCAAAAGGCGTGAATCCCTTGGGCTCACAATGGCATAGAAATTGGTTAATTTTATATCGGTTTGCAGCGGAGTTACCACCAGAACTTAGTCGGCGGACCTCGTGGGGAATATTTAATTGAAGAATTCACTGAATAGATCGTAAAAACGCAGTTGTACAATGCGCACAGGGATGAATAAAAAAGTACTAAAACCACCGAACGGCGTTTGAAACAAACGAAATTATGCCAATGTGCCTCGGTATTCACGTCAAAAAGAAAGTAATGATGTTAACATTTAATTCGTTACATAGTACCCCAGGAACTTCTAGATACTTTCAAAACAACGGAGATGTGTTCGTTTCTGTAATTGAACTACCACCACCACAACTGATGAAAAATTCTACCCTCGCATCTGGAATATTTTGGGAACTGGAAATCCAACGAAAATGTTCTCATTCCCTCTTTTAAAGACAAAAATCACAGCAAATGCAAGACCACATTTGCCATCTACATAAAGAATTTAGCACCAGAAGAAGTGGAGAATATACTAAAAAACTTCGTGGCGCCGATATGCGACGAAAATGTTGATAAATATATACACTCAGTGGATAAAGCATTAGAGGAACAGCGTGTTCCGCCTCTAGCACAAATAATACTGCTGGGCCACTGATGGCCCAGCACTATGTTGCCGCTGCTCAGCCGTCAATAAAATGTCCCGGCAGCCACAACATGGGCCAGCAGTTGGCACCCCATCACCCAGCAAAAACACAAGTGCTGGGAAACTGCTGGCCACCAGCTGGCAGTGATGGGTCACTGCTGGCTGAAATCTGCCGCTCACGGCCCGGTAGTGGCCCGTTGGTGGCAGCGCTATCAGTTGGCGAGCCATTGATGGCCCTGCAGCATCGCCGTTAATTGTGGGCTTCCAAGCAAGTGCCACTAGTGGCCTGTTGCTGGCAACCAATGCAACCCCCAACAGCAGGTGGAAGCATCGGGACTGCGCAAGCGTAGAAACAACACTTGCTGTGTCTCTCATGGTATCAGTTAGTTGAAGACGACGCTACCGCCATCGTGTTATTTTAGTGGATGTTAAGAAAGAAATCCATTTGTGGAGAGGCGAATTAATTTCCTAATGAAATTTTACGTCGACGAAGATATCAGATTAAGCCGTGAAATACTAGATTTCAGCCATGAAATACACCCACTCCATTCCCATGAATAACAATTCATGGAATGGAGTGATGAATAACAAGAAAAAATTTGAAACCGCTTGAAACACATATCCTTGAAAACCATTAAAATAGCGTTTGTTGGGAAAAAAAAAGGATTATACGCGTACAAAATTTATTAATTATTTGAAAGAAAAAAAAGCAACGCTATGTGGTGTACTCATCCATGGGTTGAATACACAAGACTGGGAGGAATTCGCTTCTAAAAATAGCGAGAAGTAAAATAAAATATCTTTTTACTCTTTAAAACAAATGTAGCTTCGGACAACGGAAAGGAAAGACACAACGTTAAAAATGTAACAGAATGTGACATGAACCCGAGTAAATATATATTTATTCAACAATCTCTTTTTTCAAGACGGCAAGGACAGTACAAAACTTTGGAAAGCGACTCTAAGTATGTACACGCCTTGAAAATCAGTGAAGTTCCCTTAACGTAAAAAAGAAAAAAAAACTATCGTTACGTTGAAAAAATTAATTTATAAATTATATGAAACTGACTTTTATGAAAAATACCTCGCAATATTATGAAATGAAAAAGGGAAGCATTCAATTACAAATTGCATACCAAACAGATAGCTTCCAGCACGTGTCGGAGCGTGGTGAATTAGTCCGGTCGGTAGCGAGTGCGGCTTCCACGTAAACGGCCTAGGATCGAATCTAGTCAGATGCAAACGGCGTTTTTCCGGTCTGTCGAGAAAATTTGCTCAGCGCAGTGCGTTAATTCACAAGCTTCGTAAGGGTAGAAAAAAAAATTGTAGCTTTGGGAAACTGCGGTTATCCTTGCTTTTTTTATTATTATTATGGCTAATACTGGGAAATTGGCGGACAAGATTCGGCAAGCCACCAGTTACGTCACGTGGTTGCTGGCTGCCACTAACGGCCCACTAGCGGACCACATTAGGCTAGCCATCATTTCTGGCACGTGCTTGCAGGGCCACTGAAGGGCCACTTGTGGCAGCTACTGCCTGTGATGGACCACTATGGCCCTGTTGTGGCATATGACGACTGATGGGATGCCAACTGTTGGCCAGCTGTTGGCCTGAACTGCTGGCCCTTCTGTTGGCCGCCCGGACATTTTATTGACGGTTCGGCAGCGGCAACATAGTGCTGGGCCATTGCTGGCTGTGCTGGCTGCCAGCAATGGCCCACTGCTGGCCCAGCAAGACTTTTTTTGCTGGGAAACAGATAGCTTCCAGCACATATCTGAGTGTAGTGAATTAGTCCGGTTGGTGGCGAGCGCGGCTTCCACGCAAACGGCCCAAGATCAAATCTAGTTCGATGCAAACGGGCGTTTTTCCGGTCTGTTGAGAAAATTTCCCCAGCTCAATGCGTTAATTCACAAGCTTCGTAAGGGTAGAAAAAAAATTGTAGCTTTGGGAAACTGCGGGTTATCCTTGCTTTTTTTATTATTATTATTATTATTATTATTATTATGGCTACTACTGGGAAATTGGCGTACAAGATTCGGCAAGCCACCAGTTACGTCACGTGGTTGCTGGCTGCCACTAACGGCCCACTAGCGGACCACATTAGGCTAGCCATCATTTCTGGCACGTGCTTGCAGTGCCACTGCAGGGCCATTTGTGGCAGCTACTGCCTGTGATGGACCACTGATGGCCCTGTTGTGGCATATGACAACTGATGGGGTGCCAACTGTTGGCCAGCTGTTGGCCTGAACTGCTGGCTTTTATGTTGGCCGCCCGGATATTTTATTGACGGTTCGGCAGCGGCAACATAGTGCTGGGCCAGCAAGACTGTTTTTGCTGGGCAGTTGTCATATTCCAGAACAGGGTCATCAGTTATCCATCACAGGCAGTGGCTGCCACAAGCGGCCTTTAAGCGGTACTGCAAGCACGCGCCATAAATGATGGCTATCCTAATTTGGTCCGCTAGTTTCCCGACAGTGGCACCCTGTAATCACGCGATGTAACTGATGGCTTGCCAAATCTTGTCCGTCAACTTCCCAGTAGTAGCCATAAAAAAAAAAAAAAAAAAAAAAAGATAAGCGCAGTTTCGCGAAGGTCCATGTATTCTAGTATTTCACGGCTTAATCTGATATCTTCGTCGACATAAAATTTCATTAGGAAATTAATTCGCCTCTCCACATATGGATTTTTCTTAACATCCACTAAAATAACACGATGGCGATAGCGTCATCTTCAACTAACTGGTACCATGAGAGACACAGCAAGTGTTTCTCCTGCGCATGCGCAGTCCCGTTGCTTCCACCTGCTGTTGGGGGTTGCATTGGTTGCCAGCAACGGGCCACTAGTGGCACTTGCTTGGAGGCCCACAATTCACGGCGATGCTGCAGGGACATCAATGGCTCGCCAACTGATAGCGCTGCCACCAACAGACCACTACCGGGCCGTGAGCGGCAGATTTCAGCCAGCAGTGACCCATCACTGCCAGCTGGTGGCCAGCAGTTTCCCAGCATTTGTGTTTTTGCTGGGTAGTAGCGTAATTGAACGGGAATGTTTATTTTATGAAATGTAATGTAATGTAAATATCTTTTAATTGGTGAATTTTAATGAACATGTAAATAATTAAGAATCCTTACAGTTTTAGATTGTTTTAAAAGTAATCGTGGGAAACTTCTTAAGGATATAATTTTTGTGTTCGATTTGGGAGAGCCAGTAAGTCACCGGAAACTAGTTTATCGGCGACTTCCGGAGTGGACAACAAGCAGGATTTCGTGTATAGATAGCGACAATAGAAGAAGGCTTTTTTTAGAGTTTTAAAGCCACTCATTAGGAAGGATTTCCGTCCTTCGGGGGCCAGCGGAGATGGAGACGCATTTGAGAAGGCGTCCGAACGAGGCTTGAGGCGCGTTTTGAGAACAGTTACAGACACATGAGGAGAACGCAACTTCTGAAGGGTGGAATGATGACGTGTGTTGGGAAGAATGCTATACAGACAGTTGTAGGGCGAAGTTGAGAGAGATTTCGGAGCAAGGAGAGCTGTTGAGAAGGGGTGCGTAGTCTCCGCGCCCGACCGGTAAGCATGAACGTATAGCGAATAGTTATAGAACATAAGAGATGGTCTAATCACAGGTGACCCGGAGTAATCATTAATTAAGGAAAATCACGAAAATAAAGGATTTTATCAAACGTCAATTCGCTTCTGTTGAACGGACTATTACTACTCTATTGATGTTTACAGTGCTCAAGGAACCTTGCAATCTTCTGATTCTAACATACTTTGGTACCTAGCAAGAACAGTCTTGGCTGGGCCAGCACTGGGCCATTGCTGGTAGCCAGCACTGCCAGCAATGGCCCATCACTATGTTGCCGCTGCAGAACCGTCAATAAAATGTCCGGGCGGCCAACAGCTGGCCAACAGTTGGCACCCCATCAGTTGTCATATGCCATAACAGGGCCATCAGTGGTCCATCACAGGCAGTAGCTGCCACAAGTGGCCCTGCAAGCACGTGCCAGAAATGATGGCTAGCCTAATGTGGTCCGCTAGTGTGCCGTTAGTGGCAGCCGGCAACCACGTGACGTAACTGGTGGCTTGCCGAATCTTGTCCGCCAATTTCCCAGTAGTAGCCATAATAATAAAAAAAAAAAAAAAAAAAAAGGATAACCGCAGTTTCCCAAAGCTACAATTTTTTTTATTTCTACCCTTACGAAGCTTGTGAATTAACGCACTGCGCTAGGGAAATTTTCTCAACAGATCGGAAAAGACCAGTTTGTATCTGAGTAGATTTGAAACTGGGCCGTTGGCGTGATGGCTGAGCTCTCTACCGACCGGACTAATTTGTCACGTTCGCGCATATGCTTAAAGCTGTCTGTTTGGTATGCAATGTGTAATCGAATGCTTCCCTCTTTCATTTTACAATATTGCGAAGTATTTTTCATAAAAGTGAGTTTCATATAATTGATAAATTAATTTTTTTCAACGTAACGATAGTTTTTTTTTTTTACCTGAAGGGAACTTCACTCATTTTCAAGGCGTGTACATACTTAGAGTCGCTTTCCAAAGTTTTGTACTGTCCTTGCCGTCTTGAAAAGAGATTGTTGAATAAATATATATTTACCCGGGTTCATGTCACATTCTGTTACATTTTTAACGTTGTGTCTTTCCTTTACGTTGTCCGAAGCTACATTGGTTTTAAAGAGTAAAAGATATTTTATTTTACTTCTCGTTATTTTTAGAAGCGAATTCCTCCCAGTCTTGTGTATTCAACCCATGGATGAGTACACCACATAGCGTTGCTTTCCCCCCCCCCCCCCAACAAACGTTGTTTTAATGGTTTTTCAGGATATTTGTTTCAAGCGGTTTCAAAATTCTTCTTGTTTTTCATCCACTCAATTTAATGAATTGTTATTCACGGGAATGGAGTGGGTGTATATCATGGCTGTAATCTAGTATTTCACGGCTTAATCTGATATCTTCGTCGACGTAAAATTTCATTAGGAAATTAATTCGCCTCTCCACATATGGATGTTTTTCTTAACATCCACTAAAATAACACGATGGCGATAGCGTCGTCTTCAACTAACTGGTACCATGAGAGACACAGCAAGTGTTGCTTCTGCGCATGCGCAGTTCCGTTGCTTCCACCTGCTGTTGGGGGTTGCATTGGTTGCCAGCAACGGGCCACTAGTGGCACTTGCTTGGAGGCTCACAATTCACGGCGATGCTGCAGGGCCATCAATGGCTCGCCAACTGATAGCGCTGCCACCAACGGACCACTCCCGTGCCGTGAGCGGCAGATTTCAGCCAGCAGTGACCCATCACTGCCAGCTGGTGGCCAGCAGTTTCCCAGCACTTGTGTTTTTGCTGAGCACTTGTGTTTTTGCTGGGTAATTAAAGAAAGAGTTAAGCAGCACTGTTACAAGGCTCCCCAAATCATCACAGAGCCACCACTGCCTTCAACAGCGCCGACCTGGTACGACGGGATCACAACCTCATGCTGTCCATGCCACACCCTCCCGTCAACTCGGTACAGCTGAAACAGTGTTCATCTGCTCACACGACGCGGCGTCATTCAACAGAGGTCCAGTTTTGTTGTCTCCGGTACCAGGCGAGGCGTAATGTCTGATGACGAGCAGTTAACAGTGGCACACGAATACGGCGTCAGCTCTCGTAGTCCAGTGTATGCAACGTGCGCCATACCATTCGCTCGCTGACGCTGCTTGGGCCTCCGACACTTAACCCGGATGTGATTTGCGCCGCTGTTGACAAGCGGTCGGTCAGTACGAGCCTGGATCGTCTACGTCGACCCTTGTCATCAATGACGTGTGGTCGGCCATCGCTTGCTCTCTATACGTTGACGGCATAATCACGGTACACTTTTGATACGGTTGTCCACATTAAGGTTCTTACCACTTTGGCGATAGAATAATGATCCATCTGTCTTGTGCCGAGACTGCTCGAAACTTATGTTCGTCGATTGTGATATACTGTTGGGAAGATCAGATCAGATCATATGTAGAGGATTTTAGGAAGGAGTGTCTGACCCCAGATCTTAAACAACCCTTTGAAATAGGAAGCTAGGAGATTTGGGCTAGAGTACCCGATAGGAAAGTGACACGGAAGCGCGGTAGAAAGGGGGAAGAAGACGCCCTTATTTATTACCGGGATGCCAGTACTCTGGGCCCGACGGCTTTACGTGCCCATCCGACGCAAGGCGGATATTTAGTGGTTCGAGCGTTCGTACCTGCCTTGGATCAAATTTGAGGTCTTCTCCATGGCAGTTTCGAACGCTGACCACTAGGCCACCAGCGGCCCATGTTTTTGGGAAGATCAGATCATATGTAGAGGATTTTAGGAAGGGAGTGTCTGACCCCAGATCTTAAACAACCCTTTGAAATAGGAAGCTAGGAGATTTGGGCTGGAGTGCCCGACAGGAAAGTGACACGGAAGCGAAGTAGAAAGGGGGAGGAAGACGCCCTTATCTATTACCGGGGGACCAGTACCTGGGGTCCGACGGCTTAACGTGTCCGTCCGACGCACGGCGGATATTTAGTGGTTCGAGCGTTCGTACCTGCCTGGGATCGAACCCGATTTCTTCTCCGTGGCAGTCACGAACGTTGACCACTAGGCCACCCGCGGCCCCTTTGTTTGGAAGGCGTGCTGTCCGCCCATTTATAGCCTGCGTTTGGTTTGGGTCTGTTCCACTCTGCGCGGGGTATGCCGACATCAACAGTGCCTTATCTCTGTTGCTTTGTCTACTGAGCTGCTAGCAAGTGTAAAGAAGTGGGATTAAAAGTGATCTTACGGAGAACAAAATCGATGTGCAATGCTTTTACAAGACCTGAAGATTTGGATTTGGAGGTTGATGGAACAAATCTAAAAGCAACTGTTGCTTACATTTATTTACCTTGGACAACAGATATCAAGCAAAGGTCACGTTAAACAAGAAATAAGCGCATAGAACTTGGCACAGTGCATTTGAAAAAAACAGTAAAATTTTCAAGAGCAATTTACCATTATGTCTTTTTTTAAAAAGTGTTTAACCAATGCATACTCCCAGTTTTCTACTTTTCGATAAGACCAGGGGCGTACTGATAGTTCCCGCAACTCCCCCAGTGCGGGGTGGGGCTCATGGTTAAAATAGTCTGTAACCTGAGTAAAACGTTTTTACAAAATATTTTGCGGAAACTTCATATAAAACTGATTAAAGAAATAGCTAGCAATTAAAGCAGCGTTTAATGAAGTTTTAAGAAAAAAAGTATTTTTTTTTCTCAGTAAATGCGTAAAATCTTTAGAAATAATTTTCGTTGCTTTAGTTCATAAAAACTGGATGACGAGAAAGCAACTATTCAAGAGAACTTGAGGCCCCTTGTAGTAGCCCTTTCTGTTACAAGGGGCCTCAAGTTCACAGCCCTTGCAATAGTTTTTATATATGTAGGTATATTAACAAGACAATGTGAAAAAAATATCAGTTCAGTGAGCGGAATTTTTATACCAATGAGAATAAAATGTTATGTATTCGTTCCGAATAAAATGAACTGAAAGGTGTTCTTCGCAGGAGCGAAAAATCAGAGACCTGTGTCATTTTTTTTTTTTAATAACAGAATCAAAAGATATTTTTTTACTGAGCGCAAAACATTGTGGCATTATGTTAAGTGTGTTTTTTACATTCCAGAGTAAATAATTTAAGTACGTTTTTTTGTGCTACAGTTCTTAAACTTTACTTAGTTATTTGCTTACTTACTGTATGTTGTGACATTTAGTATAAATCTGAAAAGTTAAGACACTATATCACACGGCAGTTGTATGTTTTGCGTGTGCAATCGTGAGGCATTTTAAAAGCATGCCTTCGTTCTTCAAAATAATAAATTTTGCATGATATGATTAACTTCGATGTAAGTATTTTGTAGTAATTTGAGTAATCTGTAACCAGTGCAATCATTTAAATTATAACGTACACACATTTGTGTTTCACGCAATAAAGTGGAATAATTTTGATTTTACGAAAAATACTCGTAAGCTCCTAAGATTTTGATTTATTAAAGCATTCGTGAAGCCTAGTTGATAATATGGAAGTTTAAATTTTGAGTATTTAAAAGCTAATAAAAGTGCCTCGAAAACAGTTTTTGCGGGGGCCTCGAGTTTTTCCGGTACGCCACTGGATCAGAGAAATGTATCTAAACTATAATGAAAAATAAAAAAAAACGTATAGATGCTGAGAACAACTTAAAGAAGCACGGAGTGATGATAGAAAAATAGGAAAAGGAACTCGTAGATCAGAAAAATGAAAACAGTTGATGATACGGTGATCAAAGTAAAGATCCTCAAGTGGCAATGGTGGACATATTGGTTGAAGGAGTGACTACCGTTTGACAACTGAAATACCTACACAAAGCCACCTTAAGAGTGTACTGCGATAAAAGGGTAGGGAAGTCTGATCACTGTCTCTTCGGTGAACCGAAGAACGGTATCAATCCGCGTTACATTTTATAGAGGGCGAGGCAAAAGTTTTGCAATATTTGGAACACTTTATGTCTTCGAGCGTACCTTTACGACGAAAGCTGACTAGCATTCAAAGTATAGGCCATCGTGTTGCTCCGTCTTTAGCCATCTGTCTGCCAGTTCTTCGATTCCGCATCGGTACTAGTTTTTGTCCTCCGAGGCAAAGAACTCCTTCAGCCCAGCTGCCACCTCCCTCTGGTTGTTGAAGTACCGCCCTCGAAGGAAATGGGCCATGCACGGAAACAAGTAATAATCTAACAGGGCAAGGTTCGGACTATATGCTGGGTGTGTCATCAGTTCGATGCCCTCAAGTTCCCGGAGTTTTGCCCGTGTCGTTTGCGCCGTATGAGGCTGAGCGTTGTCCTGCTGTAGGAGAGAGCGCTTTCTGTTTACTAGTGCCAGGGATTTCAACTCCGAAACGGCAAACATCCGCTCCGTCTATTCAGAGTAGAGGTTGGCGTTGATGGTCCGACTGTCTGGAACAAATTCGTAATGGATTATCCCCTCGAAATTCCACCAGACGCATAGCATCACCTTGTGCTCGAAGCGCCCACGTTTGGAAACAGGTTCTAGAAGCAGGCCCGGGCTCGACCACTGCCGTTATGTGTTAGGATTACGGAAATAAACCCACTTTTTATCGCACGTAACAATTCTCTTGATGAAACGTACATCGCGCGGGTTTTCCAGGAGTTTCGTGCACACTTCCACTCGGCGGTTTGCTTCAGCTGGAGTCGGTTCGTGAGAGACAATGCAGCAGCTCCTGTAGACCTTGCCGAGGTCCTGTAGGTGGCGAACCACGGTAGTCTGTGATATGCCCAGCTCGCGTGATAATCTCCGAGTGCTGGTTGTCGGAGTTGTCTCTACAGCCGGCGCACGGCTTCCGAATCCGCGGTTCGCAGCCTACCTGACCTAGGCTGATCGTCGAGGTCTCTGTCACCTGAGCAAAATTTCTTGAATCAGCTAGTTGCGGTGCCGTGGTCCACGGAACCTTCCCCTTTCGCATGACAAATGTTTCGTTTTGCTTGAGCAGCGTTATGGCCGAGTTCAAATTCGTAAAGCAAAAGTTTTCTAATTAGCCGATTGTGGCTGTTCATCTTTTAGGCGTCCCAAGTCCCAGCCATAGACAGAACGACGACGTGCAATGCTGTTCACATCAACGACTACCCCGTTATATCCCTTTCGACTGACTGCAGTGCGCGACTTGAACTAGTTTAAACACGTGACATACCCTCCGCAGCACATGCGTTTATGCAAATATTGCAAAACTTTCGACTCACCCTCTGTACTACTGCTGTGTACAAGCAATTATTCCCGCACTGATCCCCATCACCACCCACAACCCAGGCAGAACTACGCTGAGCATTGAATTTAATCTTAATACCACAAGGAACTGAAAAACGTTAGACAGGGATCCGTTTCAAGAGAAGCAGTCTGGCTAGAATAGAATGGCAGTGTGGTGGGGAAAATCCGGGGTGTAGTCCTTGAAGAAATTCTTCACATACTGTTGCTTACCCCCCCCCCCCTCGGGTTTTCCCGATTGTTAATTTATTGTCTCTATGTTGCAAATATTAAGAGAAGTCTTCCGCCCTTTCCTCTCTGTCCTAGTTACGGTCACTTCCCAGCTAGATAGTCAGCTGCCAAAAGTACGAGGCTCTTGAATGAATAACTTCTGATATTAAATTTATTTCTGAAAACGCTCTGACATTTTGAAAATTCGTCTTAGATAGCAATTTGGCCCCATAAACTGCTGAGAAAACGAAAAATAGATTCTGAGCAATAATTATATTACTTTTCGATCTAATCGGTAGGGACTGCTTGTGATAAGGGGAAGTGGCTGTTCCGTACCTTCCTCAGTAATACACTCTTAAGTTGACTCGCAGATAGAAAAATACCCTGAAGAAGACTCCAAAAGATGTTTCAAGGTATCTATCTATCTATCTATCTATCTATCTATCTATCTATCTATCTATCTATCTATCTATCTATCTATCTATCTATCTAATTGTCTGTCTACCTTTCATCTCCTTAAACTAATAATTGCGAAAATGGTATTTTCTATTACACTCTTAAACATTCGCTCACAGGACTCCCTCCCTTTCCCATAATAGTACAACACTAAATTTAACAAAAAAATAATTTCACACACTCTTTGCAAAAACAACAACAACAAACAAAACAAGAAAGATGACACCGAATTTTCGGGTGTAATAAGCACGTCTTTTGAATCCGTCCTGACGCAAAGTAAATTTATCAAAGCTATTCAAAGTCAATGGAACCGGTATGGAAAACAATAGATCTGACGAAAGAAAGAAAATTTTCAATCGGGTTCTTAATCCCTCAGATATTGCTGTAAACGGAATCGTGAGCTTACGAACTCTTAGAAACAGAGATATCGACAAAAATAAGATGTGACTTTACGTCCCCTGGTGGGAAAACCATGCATTATTTTCGGAAGAAAGCGTTCTCAAAAGGTTTATCCGTATAAGCGGTATCGGTCGAGGAAAAAAATTAGTCGAGTTTTCAAGAGCCCAGATTTTGCAACAAATACTTCAGAAGCAGAAATTAACACTTATGACACCTGGTGGCTAAACCATTCTTTACCAAACATTAGAAATTATGTGAAAAATATTTTCCATCAGGTCTTGTATGCGATACCGGAAGAATTTTTCAAATCAGAGCTTTAGGAGCGGAAATAACGCAGAAAAGACAATTTACCTTTGTGCCCCCTAGCGGAAAGTCTATGATATACTTGAAAATTTTGAATTTATAGGAAAAACATTTCGCATCGGAAACACTATCCAACAAAGAAGGAATTTTTCAAATCGTACTTTTAGAAGTAGAGATATTGACAAAAATAAGATGTACATGTACGCCCCCTGGCGTAAAAACCATGCATTTTCTCAAGAAGAAAATTTTCCTAAAAGGTTTGTCGACATGAGTAGTATCGGTCAACAAACGACTTTTTTTCAATCGAGATTTTAGAAGCTTATATTTTGTTGCAAATACAACAGAAGCGGAAGTTAAGATTTACGCCCCCTGGTGGCCAAACTATTTTTTACAAAAATTAGAAATTATGTGCAAACGATTTCCCATCAGGACCTGTATCCGGTGCAGAAAGAATTTTTCAAATCGGAGATTTAGAAGCAGAGATATAGGGGGAAACGCAATTTAACTCTACGCCCCCTAGCGGAAAGTCAATGAATTACTTGAAAATTTTGAAATTATATGAAAAACATGTGACACGGAAAACACTATCCGAGAAAGAAGGAATTTTTCAAATCGGACTCCTAGAAGTAGAGATATTGACAAAAATTAGATGTACATCTACGCCCCTGGCGGAGAAACTGTACAATATTTTATGAAGAAAATATTCCGAAAAGGTTTACCGATGGGAGTGCCATCAGTCCTCGAAAGAATTTTTTCGATCGATATTTTAGAAGCTCCGATTTTATGGCAAATACATCAGAAGCGAAAATTAACACTTACGCCCCCTGGTGGCGAAAGTATTCTTTACCAAAAATTTGAAATTATATGCAAAAGATTTTCCATCAGAAGATGTATCCGCCGAAGAAAAAAATTTTCAAATCGGAGTTTTAGAAAAAGAGTTATCGGGTGAAATGTAATTTACTTTTACGCCCCCTAGCGGAAAATCTATGCGTAATTTGAAAAAGTAACTACATCTAAAATACTCTTCGACATAAATGGAATCGAAAGATATAAATTTTTTTTCAATCGGATGTTTAGAAGCAAATATGTGGAATAAAACGTATTTTTGAATTCGACATCATCTGCATTTACGCCCTCTAGCGGCAAAATTATACATCGTAAAAAAAAAACGAAATAAAAGATCATCATTTACATATTTCAAGTTGGACTAATAGTTGCAGAGATATCGTGGGTACAGACGGACGGACAGACAAACCGATAACAGAAGCACGAGATTTTTTTACAAAAGACGTGCTAAAAACGAAGCACCCCGAGTAAATCGTTCGATCCTGATGAAACTTCGCATACAAGTACCTCAGGACCGAATATGCAAATGATTAAAAAATAATGGCTAGGCAGTAGAATGCCGTATGCGCTGGTCACACGTATGCGCTGGTCATCAGTGCCAAATGCAAATTGCGAATAAAACTGGCTCAGGACAGAAAGTCGTGGAAGAGACTTGCCGAGGATTGATATTAGTTGATGAAGATTAATACACCGGTGCTCAAAATTAAAAGATAATTGATATACATCACTCGAAGTATTTATGAGAAAATTCAATGAAAATTGGTCAAGAGGTTTATTATTATATTACTTATGTAACTTAAACTGAAGAAATTTCTAATTTATAATATGCATGTGCTAATATCATAATATTGTAATTTACATAATAAAGTAATTCATGGAATAATATTTAAAGTCCTTTCTTTAAAATATGTGATGTCTTAATATAGGGTATGATCACCCGTTACAGCATGCAGCCCAAGCAATGGCTGTTCATATAGTTTATGGGAGTATTGATGAGGTCTTGAGGGATTAATAACCACCCCTCAACAAGAGCTTTTTTGAGTTCTTGAAATGATATAAGGCGAGCTCCGATACATCTCCCTAAAACATCCATACATGCTCAATGGAATGAGAACAGGGGATCCGGCAAATTTCTTCCTGTTCAAGAAAATAGTCGACCAAATGAGCTCGATGTGGACATTATCGTTCATAAGAATAAAATCTGGGCCAACGGATTCCTTGAATAGCCTGATATATGGGTTCAGGATCTCATGTCTGTACCTTATGGAAGTAACAGAGAGATCCACTCGTTCGTTATGATTCCTGTCCAGAGCATCACGCCACCGCCTCCAGAGCAGCCCCTTTTTCTAATCATAGAAGGAACGTTGCGGATCCCTGGTTCTCTCCAGATGAGAATACACTGGCGGATCCAGCCTGGGACAATTGGGGCTATCGCTTCCTCCCCTTTAAAAATGAACAGACAAGAAATGTTTTGGATGTGAGGGCGGATAAATTTGCCAATAAAATTCAATTGAAACAAATTTTTATTAATATACAGTGGAACTTGGTTTATACATTTTTCAACGGGCCAAGTAAAATTAACGTATAATTGAAAATAACGTATTAACGAAACAGGGAAAATTTAACATTAAGGGCGATTCAGAATTTTGGGATTGGCCGTATTTTACGTATAAATGCGAAAAACGTATAAGTGAGAAACTTATCGAGATTCTACAGTAATATTTAAAAAAGTGTGACGTACTACAGAGGTGAAGCACCTGTCAAAGTGACAAATCTGCAGCGATACATTCCGTTGGTGTAGTTTACGGTTAGAACAAATGGCTCCGGAGCGAGGAGCCGCTGATACGATCAGTGTCACCGACAAAACTGTGTTTTCACAAAAGCCAACAACGAATTATGTTATATAAATGCAAAACTAATTGAAATGGTCGTGAGCAATAACAGGTTTTGCAGAGTCATATATTTCATATATACAGGGTGTCCATAAATGAAGTATACATCTTCAGTATGCTATTGAAAAAAACCCAAAAGAACCCAATAAATAACAACTTACTTTTAATGTCAAAATACATGGTACCGTGAAAGTTATTATTATTTTTTTAATGTCAGTAGGTCTCCAAGTGTGCTCCGTTGGTTGCTCGCAGGATGTCTAAACGATAGTCCAGTTCCAATTACGTATGCTGCAGAATGTCAGGTGTAACAAGGAGGAAGGCTACAGTAATGCGTTCTTTGAGCTCAGTGATAGATGCAACCTCTTTCTTGTACACAACGTCCCTAATAAAGCCCCGAAGAAAAATCGCATGGGATAATATCAGGAGAACTGGGTAACCACGCCGTCGGACCCCCATGTCCAATCCAACACCCTGGAAAATGGTGGTCTAAAGATCGAGATTTTTCATTACATGAGACACCTGGCGCCATCTGTCATCTTGCTACGTCACTTGACGTTTAAAGTAAGTTATTTTTCTATCGTATTTCTTTTTAATAGCATACTGAAGTTGTATACTTCTTTATAGACACTCTCGTTTATACGCCCAATATATGTATATACACACACACACACTTGCATACGTATATTGGCTCTTCTGTTCCCATGTTCTGCGGGTCAAATCGCCCCCTTCCCGTTCCTTTCTTTTGGAACAATTCCCCCTATCCCCACTTGTTCCTGTGTTCTGTATCCGTCTTTCTGAGAATACGTCACGAATCAATACTTAAGCTGACTCACGACTCATCTGTGAAAAGTACAGTCACCTACTGATCTGGACTATTGATGGCAACTCCACGTTAAAGCAGCTAGCTGGAAGTTAGTTAGAGGGTCACAAATACCTGGTCTTCTTGCATAAAGGCATTGCTCACGAAGTCTTCTACAACAGTTTGCCTTGAAACCCTCGCTCCTGTAACTCCTGATATAGCTGGAAAGATAGTTAGTTGCCTGGCGGACTTCTCTTTGTTCCATCTGCAAGTCACACTCTTATAGCGATCGTCTGTAGCAGTTTTACCTCTGGTACGGTCTTGTCCTGGTCGACAACGAACATATCCTGTAAGATGAAAATGTCTCGAGAGAAATTTTGTAGAGCATTCAATGCTCTGGAAACTTGCGGCTGGGGTTGACCTCCTTCCATCCTACCAATCGTTCTCCACTGCTGAAAATCATCCACACCTCTCTATAATCATCTCGAAGTACCACTGAAGTGAAAGTAAGAGTTGCCTAGAACAGCTACACGATGCGAATAAACTCACGCGTCTTTCTATCGCAATACTATAATTGGCAGTGCCATAACTAGCTTTTCATGTGCCCTGTGCAAGCTTTTATTTTTGGGCCTCTTAATTTTTTTGGCGGTTGGGGGGGGGGGAGAGAAATAGTAAAACAAATACAATAGAACAATGGTTACACAAGAAATATACAAAATCATTCATATGTTTTTATAAATGAAAATAATTATTTTCATCGCTCTTTTCTGTCTTGCATTTCAGCAAATTCATTGATTATATCATCATAATCAATATCTTTAACGATATCATAATCGTTCTTGTCCCATAGTCGGTCTGAAGTAATTCTTAATTTTAACTTGCTAAAACTTCTCTCACCCTAGCAGTAGAAACGGAAAGAGTGAGAAATATTCGGAGAGAAACACTGATATTCGGATATGACTCAATTAATCCAAAATCATGAAGAGCCTGTATAATACCAAGCGGAATTGAAGATTTAATGTTTTGCGTTAGTGTCGAGGCACCAAGCTTTGAAATTCACATGTGAGCACGTACAGATTTCAAATCGTGGCTATACTTAACAGCGATATCTGCGGCCGCTATTCAAACTCGAACAGAGTCTGCTGATTCAACCATAGAGTATTAAGGACTTCAGTATCTACAACTTTTACGCTGCATGCAGGGCTAGTTCATCGACGCAATTTCTGTGCTTTCCTGCTCAGTGACGTCACAGGTACGGATACTAAACCATGAACCAAATAAAACAGCCGACAAAGCGAAGAGGAGCGTGAGCGCCTGAAGACCACTTCTTTATTAACCATGACGGGAACTTTAAGCACCATTTTAAAAAGATTTTGGGCCGCATATGGCGTAGTGATCAACGTTCGTGACTGCTACGGAGGAACCTCAGGTTCGATCCCAGGCAGGTACGAACGCTCGAACCACTAAATATCCGCCGTGCGTCGGATGGACACGTTAAGCCGTCGGGCCCTGGGTACTGGCCCCCGGTAATAAATAATGGTGTCTTCCTCCCTCTTTCTACCTCGCTTCCGTGTCACTTTCCTATCGGGCACTCTAGCCCAAATCTCCTAGCTTCCTTTTTCTAGGGGTTGTTTAAGACCTGGGGGTCAGACACTCCCTTTCTAAAATCCTCTACATATGATCTGATCTGATCTGGTCATTTAAAAAAGATGCTCTTCTAATCATGACTGGCTAATACAAGACTACTTAATGGCAAATATTTTTAACTGGAAGCAATGAAAAAAAGCGTTTTGTTTCCTCTCTACTGCCGATGACATTTTAGTTATCCCGTCACCTAAGTATTTTCACAACACAATTATTTTGTCAGTTCCATTTCAGGGCCCCCTTCGACCCGGGGCCTGTGCCTGTTCACCTATTGCACCTGCTTAGTCATGGCATTGCGAATTTGCATATTTCGGCTCACCTGCAGAAACAGTAAATATGGGATAGTCTTCTGCGTAGCGAAATTTACATGTCCGCCAGTTTTTAGTGCTTTTCTTCACATACATTAGCAGCTGTATACGTCTTTGTAGATTATCATTTAATTTTGAGGATCAGTGTAGATACGTACATAACTTTTACATGTGCACACACCCACACATAGTCCGTTTTAATTCAATGCACAAAATTTTTAATAAAG
This sequence comes from Macrothele yani, assembly GCA_039090855.1. Classification (NCBI taxonomy): domain Eukaryota; kingdom Metazoa; phylum Arthropoda; class Arachnida; order Araneae; family Macrothelidae; genus Macrothele; species Macrothele yani. The sequence goes on along the minus strand of CM077024.1, from coordinate 164,232,833 downwards.
GCTGTAATACCAATGTTAAAAAATACCCGTTTTATCCAACAGGCTTTGCCGCACAATGGCATAAATTATTTCTGTATATAGGAAAAAATATTTTTCTACATTTTCTACACAGTCTGTTGCTATCTACTTGTTGTTTCCATTTTTCCCCTTTAGAAAAAAGTAGTTCTCAATGTGTGGCAGGAAACCAGATTGATTTCCTCTGGCAGGTGGTAAAGGACAGACTGTTTCCCTTTCTGGATACCTAACAGTATTTGACGCTACAAGTCTGTTAGGTACATGTCCAGTAAGTGCTACAAGAGTACCAGATTTTTGTTTCAAGAAAACGGTTAACGATAAAGACAAAGATGCTTTGGATATATTATTTTAAATACACCAGACTGTGAATACTCAAGAAACGCTTATACGTAGGAAACCCGTTTATTTTTGTGGTGTAATGTGCATAAAGACTCGCCAAGGTTTGTGGCGTATATTTTAACTTAACTTTAATTTTTAGTTCCTTTTCCTATGTAAATTTGAGTTTGTTCTCTTTTGCGCTTCCCAACTTAACATGATATCTTCTCTTTCACTTGAATGAGGTTTGACAGCACCCCTGAAGTCATTCTGTAAGTGATGTATGCATGTTGATAAAGACGAGAAAGGATATAAGTTTTTTGCGACGTAGTTGTTGGTGTGGGGATGTTGAATCGTTGCTGAGAGTATTACGCTTGTGGATTTATATTGTTGTTTGCGTCTGCATAACTATGTTGTAAAGGTGTGCCTGATATATACAGGGTGTTCGTAAACTGTTTTGACAAAAGAAGAGGGGTGATAATACCCATGAAAACGAACAATATTTACAATGGAACCTAATGTCGCATTCCACTCTGAGTGTCAGAAAAGAGTAACTTCGAAATACGTCCAACAAGCACAAGTCATCACCTCAGACGTCATTTCTTTCGTGCCGGAGAAGTAGCACATCGCCAGAACATCACCGTCAAGCATTTACCGTATGCAAATTGCCAGAGAAAAGACGCAGCATCGACAGTTGCAGCTGATTGGCTGATCAAGGTGCATTAGACACTTCCTGAATGCCACATATCCCAGTGGGTTTAAGTCCGGTGAGCCTGTGGCATGGCCTCCACGCTCACCGGACTTAAACCCACTGGACTACTTCTTCTGGAGGCACATGGAATCGTTGGTGTACGAGACGCCTGTGGACTCCGTGGAAGATCTCGTCGCGAGAATCGTTGTGGCAGCGGACAGGATAAAAACGACACCAGGAGTCTTCGAGAGGGTGCGCCAATCTTTCATTCGCCGGTGTGAATTGTGCAACGGCACCCACTTTGAGCATCTGCTTTGAGTCTGTCCCTGATCTCCATAAATGGGATTGTGCAACTTATGATGTCCTTAATTCTCTTTATTTGCACTGTTGAAAGTTCAACTTGGACATTTAACTTTACTCTTTTCTGACACTAAGAGTGGAATGCGACCCTAGGTCCCATTGCAAATATTGTTCGTCTTGATGAGAACTATCACCCCTCTTCTTTTGTCAAAACAGTTTACGAACACCCTGTATTGATTGATTAATAGTGTTGGATTAACGACGTCGGAATATATCATGCTTTCTTGAAGTTGGATGGAAATAAAAGATTAGTAAGTACCAACCCTTGACATTCTTTAGAGCGAACGCCTATTTCATTATTGGTGAACTTGACATTTAACATATGTAGTGGTTAGAAACAATTAGAAATATATAGACATACACTACATGTTTTACTCTCCACTTGGAGGCTTTTTCATGGCAAAGGTAAACATTATGTCTACCTTTGCCTTGAAAAAGCCTTCCAGTTAAGAGTGAAACCTTGGCGAGTCTTTATGCCTATAATACCACAAAAATAAACGGATTTCCTGCCTATAAGCGTTTCTTGAAGCTTTGGTTAGCCAAACAATGACTTCTGACTCCGAAGATTGTGGCATTACAAATTCAATCATATGCTTTGCATTTCAAGTGTTTCCATGTTTCACAGTATGTGATGAGGATTCACACACACACACACAGATAACAGACACATTACACACGAGCAACTTGTGCAAAAATCACCTTCCCACGATGAAAGTGTAAAACTCACTACGCCAGAAATTAAACGATTATTTTATTAATCCCATTTTTAACGATGTACAAAATGTAAACTGTCAGATATCAGCGGTTAGTTAATGTGAATGTGCTATATTTGTGGGACTAATATATAATAGGTACTTCAATGAGAAGCATAGGCGGCGGAAGGCAGGGGACGCGGGGGTCCATCTTAAAAATATGTGGTTCACATATAATTTACAGTTTTTTTTTAACGATTTCTGGGATACCGTCACCATGCTTCGCAATTTTTTGGAAAACTCTTTATATACACTTTTGAAAATTGATTTCGCACAAATAATAGTGAAAAGTTAATTCAATGTTCTGTTTTTCTCCTTAAAAAGATCGTTAAAGAATTCTTTAAATTTTTTTAAAACAATAACCAGGGCGGAGAAGGGGTCGCTCCTTCTCCCTGTGAGTTCTTTCTTTTTTTCCCCTAAGTCCCAATGTGTCTTACTCGAGATCAGAAAATCCATAAATATTTACATCTGAGAAATAAATAGCTGAACAAATGAACTCGAACTCAAATTAAGCAGTATACTACTTGTTGTGCACAGAGCAGAAATCTTTCTTGGTTTTTTGACACATAGGAGATAAAAGATTCTGGACGAATGTGGGTGCGTTTTCGGCTGTCATATTGCTAGGAAAACTGGCCGCGTTTGAGCAACTGTAATAATAGATATAATATCAAGGGGCATTAAAAGAGACAGCACCATACCACGCGAAAGATGGAGCAGAGACATTAATGTCTTTGCACCATATGTGGATGAAATACGAAAGACTGCTAGAGTGACTTGGAAGAGACAGGTTCAAGACAGAAAGTTGCGAAAGGTACTTGGGGAGACCTTCATCTATCGACGTTGATGAAGATGATGATATGTACGAGTATATACTCATCTACCGACGTTGTTTTATTTCTCTTTCTCTCTCTCTCTCCTTACTTTTTTAAAATTATTTTCGCTCTCGGCGAAGTTGGACCCCCCCGGGAAATATTAGATTCCGCCGCCCATGATGAGAAGCACAGGGGAAGATTCCTTTGTTCGAAAGGAAGGACTCCATCTGCAAACAGACAGACTGTCGTCCGCAACACAATGTGTTTAGCGTTCACGAGACGTGCGGACAATCGTCGTACCTAAAAAAAGAGGATCAGACGGAGATAAACTGAAGAAAGATCACCTCTGTAACTAGTGGCACTTTGCATTGTGAAAGCCATAGATAAGCCGGTTTAACATTGGGCAAAGGCGACAGCGAGTCGCTGGATGGACATACATGTAACGAAAGTTTGTTCTGTATCCTTTAGTAACAAAGTACTGTGTTTGTACGACCTGAAAGACGTTAAGTGAGAGATTTTGGAATCATCCCCGGCGAAACAATCTTTCGTTAAACGTATAACACTGGAAATGTCATGTGATACACATAACACGAAATATATAAATATAAATTTCATCCTATGTAGCAAATTTGATGATATAAAAGTTGAAAAGTCGAAGAATTTCGTTAATAATCTTCAAATCTGTAATAGTAATTTCAATAATCCTACGATTTGTAATGAATTCTAAAGGAAATGTGATTGCCGCCCCGGTAGCACAATGAATGGACAGAAAAGTCCTCCCTCACAGGAAAACTCCCCCACATTCGGAAAAGTTCCCCACTTTTTTTTCAATCAGGGACCATGCACAAATTGCATTTGACGCAAAATATCGAACGTGGGGGAGATTTCCGAGGTCATCATTTCCATTTCCATGCTGTTTAAAACAAGATGCAGCCAAACAACGTGCACACATATGTGGGGAAATTCCGGGCTCGGCATTTCATGATCATGATCATATGTAGAGGATTTTAGGAAGGGAGTGTCTGACCCCAGGTCTTAAACAACCCTTAGAAATAGGAAGCTAGGAGATTCGGGCTAGAGTGCCCGATAGGAAAGTGACACGGAAGCGAAGTAGAAAGGAGGAGGAAGACGCCCTTATTTATTACCGGGGGCCAGTACCCAGGGTCCGACGACTTAACGTGCCCATCCGACGCACGGCGGATATTTAGTGGATCGAGCGTTCGTACCTGACTGGGATCGAACCTGAGGACCCTTCCGTGGCAGACACGAACGTTGCCCACTAGGCCACCCGCGGCAGGGCTCGGCATTTCAAACATTTATCGCTATTTATAGTAAAGAACTGTCTTCCAAGTAACTGGATGAGGTTGGGGAAATTTCCGAGTTAGTATTTCCACTCTTACCGTGTTTTCTTGAGAAAAACGGTCTTACAATCAGCAGGCTGACAAATTGGGGGAAAATTCCGGGGTCGGCATTTCGACTTTTAGGATGGGGCGGGGAAATTTCGGTGTCATCATTTCTATTTTCATCCACTTTAAAACAGCATTCAGACGTACAAGTAGCACAAATCTGTGGGGGAAATTTTCGGGATCGTTATTCAAACCTTTATCGCTGTTTATAGTACTGCAAGTAGATGGATGAGGTGGGGGAAATTTGCGGGTTAGTATTTTGACTGTTACCGCGCTTTTTCGTGAAAAACGTTCTTACAATAAGCAGGCTGACAGGATAGGGGGAAATTCCGGGGTCGGCATTTCAAACTTTTATCGATGTTTATAGTAAGAAACCGTCTTGCAAGTAGCTGGATGAGGTGGAGGAAATTTCCGGGTTAGCATTTCCACTCTTACCGCGTTTTTTAATGGAAAACGGTCTTACAATAAGCAGGCTGACAGGATAGGGGGAAATTCCGCGGTCGGCATTTCGACTTTTACGATGGGGTGGGGAAATTTCCGGTGTCATCATTTCTATTTTCATCCACTTTAAAACAAGATGCAGCCGTACAAGTAGAACAAATGTGTAGGGAAAATTTCCGAGGTCGGCATTTCAAACTTTTATCGCAGTTTATAGAAAAAACACTATCTTGCAAGTAGCTGGATGGGGTGGGGGAAATTTCCGGTGTCACCATTTCTATTTTTAGGCACTTAAAAACAAGATGCAGTCCTACAAGTAGCACAAATACGTGACATTTTTAACACCTTGTGATCTACCGACTTCATATTCATAACGTTTACATATCAAACATTATGTAAACTAGGCCTTTTATAAGATTATGTACTTAGGCATTTTTAACAGTTTTTGATCTATCGCCTTCATATTCACAACGTTTACACATCAAACATTATAACTAACAAACATTTTACTGGAATGGCCTGAAGCCTCGGTGTTTTGCAAGAATGTCGTGGTCAATGTGTTGCACATGCGCGACGCTACGAGCGCTCTACGGTGGGCTTCAGCACACCCAACTTTTCTTCGAGCCCCCTCATCCTCTCCCCCACTTCACCACCACACCTTGCCAGAAGAAAATCTCTACGCAGTTAGAACGTAAGTCGAGGGCAGCCCTCTAAGATTTTAGGAAACTCAGATAAACGTATGTGAATGTTTCGTATTTATGAAATACTGTCGAAAAATTTCTGTCCACAGCGTTCAATTGAATCTACCGAAGTGCGTCGGAAAACCTTTCACTAAAAATCGCGGTAACAGTAGAAATACTAACCTGAAAATTCTACCCACCCTGTCAGCCTGCTTATTGTAAGACCATTTTCCATGAAATACTGTGGTAAAAGTGGAAATACTAACCAGGAAATTTCCCCCACCTCATCCAGCTACTTGCAAAACGGTTTCTTACTATAAACATCGATAAAAGTTTGAAATGCCGACCCCGGAATTTTCTCCCACCCTGTCAGCCTGCTGTAAGACACGTTTTCCAGTAAAAACCGCGGCGAGAATCGAAATACTAACCCGAAATTTCTCCCACCCAACCCTGCCAGTTGTAAACCGATTTTGACCCTAAACAACGGTAGAAGTTTAAAATGCCGACCCCGGAATCCCCCCCCCCCTGTCAGCCTCTCTTATTGTAAGAACTTTTTTCACGAAAAAGCGCGGCAACAGGCAAAATACTAACCCGCAAATTTCCCCCCACCTCATCCACTTACTTGCAGTACTATAAACAGCGATAAAAGTTTGAATGCCGACTCCGAAAATTTCCCCCACAGATTTGTGCTGCTTGAACGGTTGAATATTGTTTTAAAGTGGATGAAAATAGAAATGATGACACCGGAAATTTCCCCACCCCATCCTAAAAGTCGAAATGCCGAACCCGGAATTTCCCCCACCCTATCAGCCTGCTGATTGTAAGATCGTTTTTCACAAAAAAGCGCGGTAAGAGTGGAAATACTAACCCGGAAATTTCCCCCACCTCATCTAGCTACTTGGAAGACAGCTTTTTACTATAATGTTACAGAGACTTTATACAGGGTTTTAGGATTTCATATAAAATCTCAAGATGCAACTTTTATTCCATCTCGGTGTGCTCCATTTCCTTTGTCTTCACAAAGCGTGAGAGAAATTTCTCAGAGTCAGTTCCCCATTCGACACCGGATGCACGGTTATTTACTAAGACGACTTTTTGTCTATGCGTAGTATTTGCACTTTGTAAGTTGAATGGAGATTAACTCTATCGCGCCTCTTTTGATGCTCTTCGGGTTTCAATATCAATGGTGCCGACTAATGCACTAGCCCTCACATTTTTACTTTGAGGCTTAAGATTTACCGAAAGCGGTGTGGTTCTTTGTCTCGGAGAACATTAGGATATGCTTAAGGGCATTTTTTTTTTTTTTGGAGACAAGGGAAGGAGGCGAAACAGTTGTCTCTAAGTTTAGGTAGCGAGCGGTCACGAAAAGTACGACGAGGTAATTGCCCCAGGCGAGGCGCGGAAGGTCTTAAGTAGACCGAAAGGTCAGGAGATTCACGACAGCGCGAGAGATGATCGAAAGCGGGAGAGTTAGGAAATATAGCACAGCTTAACGGACAACCTTTGCAGGCAATTAAATAAAGAAAAGAATAAAAGTTTCTTAGACATATTTACGAATCGCAAGAATTATTTGCATACAATTATTATCATTTTGGTTATTACGTGTTAATCAATATCATCTTCAACTATATAAGACTTAGCAACTCAACCACGCAATGTTTATAAAGTTAACAACAAGAATAAAGTTAAGAAATAACTTGTTGACAATTGTCGCCCAACGTGGGGCAATTGTCAACAAGTTCTTTGTCTAAGCACTGGTTATGACTATTCGTCAGAGAAGGGTCCGGGTTTGAATCCCGGTGAGGTATGGATATTGTGTTTGTCTCACAGCACTGGTTCTCGCCCTTCCCTAGAACCAGTGGCCTTAAATTATGGACAGGGAACTGCTTATAGCTCATCGAGTTGCTCACGGTGGTCGTAAAGTCTTCAATAAAAAAAAAATTGTGTCTGCGTGATCTTGAAGTGAGTCAGCAGTTTCAGAGAAGTGTAATAAAGATATTTGTGAAAATTAAAACTGTTCGTTAAATGAAATTATTAGAAACTGAGTAGATGCCCATAGTTAAGGAATAGTTAAAAAGGAGTAAAATAATTGCATAACTAATATATTTGAAGAAAGAAAACAGCCCACTTTGCCATGGATTTTACAGGGTTCTTTAAAAAAGAAACCCATAAAATCCATGACAAAACTAAACCAGATAGACCCAAACTCTGGTTGGGGCGCAAATACATTCATTAGGTCTCTTTCTCGCTTTCTTCTTGGCTGCAAAGCTGGTAATAACATTCTGAAAACCAAATTTCCATATATGGACAATTTCTATTGTTAATTTTTTTAATAATTGTAAAATATTCAATATTGATTAGATCATTTTTAGAAACAATTTTTGAAAAGGGAGGCCCTGTTACACAGGGGCCCCAGACCCAGGCCCTGCTGTGATCAGGCCCTGGATACGTGTCGGCCCAAGAAAGAGCAGAGAAAGACACATTCAAGCATACAATGGTGGAGGACAGCTTATAGCGCTCCCTGAATCACAGAGTTGGGAGACATTCTTCTATTTCATTCTGTTACATTAAAACTGAAAAGCGCCCATCTTGAAACGATTCCATCACACGCTGCGGAAGGTTTTCTTTTTCTTTTCTTCGGGGGAGGGGGGACAGAAGTCCGGGCACCGGTCTTTTGCACTCACTCCAATCTCTGATCTCTATCTGATAAGTCAGTTGCACTTAAGAGAAGGGAGACAACAAAGAGATAGACTGCATTCACCCAGCCCTTGCTTACTAGAGGGGAAATGTGAAAACCAGTGAGTGGAACAAGGAGCTTCCAGCATAAGATGCTCTCTGTTGGACAATGCTCTACCGACTCCCTGCAAAACAGTAGTATATCATTGCATTGTATCATTCTTCAGACAGAAAAATGAGTAGCAACAATGAAGTATTACTGTTAAGAAAGGGTAAAAAATTAGAAAACAAAGCGAAAAAAAGAATAAACAAATTAAAATGAGAAAATACAAAAAATTAAAAAAGAAAATGGTATATCCTGGGAAACGCTAATAGACTCTATCGATTTTACCTAGTAGAAATCCAAGCTCATATGTTACACTTATACAGTATCTCGTATGTATGTATATACGTATACATACTCTACGTACTTATGATTCTATAAGCTCAATTTTTCCTACAGCAGAAAAAAAATTGGAGCAAGTCTCTGAGTGCAGTAATTTCTCTACCGTGGAGAAGCTCTGGGGGTTGGCCGTGGGGTGAGGTAGGGTGGAGTGGCTCTTGAGGGCGGTTAGCCCATGAACGGGAAAGGCTGCGAGGACAATTGACTCATTTCGTAGTTTCTTGAGTGTAACAGACCAACACTCTGAAGTTCGAATATGTCTCGAAGATACAGGATATAAGAGGATGACTTCACCCATCTGATAGAGATTTTGCTCAGTCACTCAAACCATTAAACAGAAATCGGTAGATAGATATATCTAACTTCAAGTTTTTGTGCGGAAGTATAAGGTGATCCATTTAAACCAGTACCATGTGATTTACTTATAACTTTTTTATAAATAACAACAAAATCACACAGTAAGTTGAGAATTATACATGTGGTATTGGAGAATCATTTTATCAAAGCAAATGTTGGAATTGTCCTCCATTTTCTTGTAAACGCAGTTGAACACGCCGCACCATATTCAGTGATGTCTCATGTAGAGTACGAGCAGTAACATTGCCAATTTCAGTCGTGATTGTTTCACGCAATGCATCCAATGTTTTTGTATGGGTTTTGTAAACTATCCTTTAAGTAGCCCCATAAAAAAAAGTCAGGGAAGTTAAGTCCGGAGATCGGGGAGGCCATATGTTTTTTGAAATTAATCTGTCATCAAAGAAGCTGGTTATGAGTTCCATCGAGACTTTCGATGTGTGACACGTAGCGCCATCCTGCTGAAAGTAGCCCTCTGTCAATTCAATGTCATCAAGTTGTTCCACAAATTCATTGAATATGCGGACATAAACGTTAGTGTCGACAGTCTCAGAGAAAAAAATGGGGCCAATAATTTTTGTAGACGAAACCGCACATAATAGACCAACCTTTTGTGAATGCATCGGTGTTTCACACATAACGTGTGGGTTTTCGGCAGCCCAGTATCTGCTGTTTTGCAAATTGACGTAGCCTGACAGATGAAACCACTCTTCATCCGTAAACCATGTGATGGAGAGAATATCAGATCGCAAATTAAGAAAATTTTGAAACCATTTGCAGTAACTTACTCTCTTTCCCTTATCCGGTTCCTGTAGCTGATGGATTACGTGCACTTTAAATGGTCGAATATTCGCTTTTCTTGCTGCCCTTTGACAAGTTTCGTATGAATATCTTGTCTGTTGGCTTAATCTGCGCAACGATTTCGTCGGAGATTGAAGTAAACGTTGCCGAACATCGTCCACACGCGTTTGGGGCATCGGAGGGTGATGTTTACCGCTACCACTGAGAAGAGAACCGGTTTGCTCCTGTTTTTTTGCCATCGACATAATTGTTGACTTGCTTGGCACTTTTCGAACTCCAAACTCTCTTCGAAATGCTCGTTGCGTTTGGATGACAGAATTGGTTACCCAATACGATTTCACTAAAAAAACACGCTCTGGAACAGAGTACTGCATGTTTCCGAATGCACGCAAGTGAATGACAAAGCAACAATAAACAAATCACGAGCTGAGTTACAGTTACGGTTAACAATCTTCTTCACGGTGGCGGTTTTCATTCTCCAGGAGTTGCTGCTTCTATTGAAAAAAGAAGTTCCTTGCGCGATCCCTTGCAAAAATGTAAGGTTTTTTCCGGGTACTGGTTTAAATGGATCACCCTGTATACGCCCCACACAAAAAATTGAAGTTATGCGCTACTTGTTACATCTGTTAATAGGAAATAATTTTTAAAATTCTGTTTATACTGCATAGCAGCATTCATACCTAGTATATTTCACCTTATAAAATTTTCCCATTTGAGCTTTTGGTACCATTAAGAAACCGCTTGTGTGTGTGTGTGTGTGTGTGTGTGTGTGTGTGGATGTCTACTTCATTTGAAGTTTTCTAGAACACATAGTTTTTTTTTAAATTGTGAAACGTTTTATTAATTAATTCCACCCCATTTTTTTAGTCATGTGAAGACAAGTCCACGAACACACTCGAGGCTTTAATAACAAACCGGCTTTTTCACGGGAATTTAGATTCCACAGATGTGCTACTCCATAGACACAACATGCTGATGCAGTAAAATATTTTCTAGATTTGTCCGCGGTTTGTTCCTGTTTTAAATTTGTCGCACAAGCTGATAACATTCCAGTCGTGTAGGTTTTGGTCCGAAGTAACAGTATATGTGCATAATTAACGCCGAGTCTTCGTGTGGGCATTTGTTTGCATTTAGCGTTTTTTAATCCGCTTAAAAAATAAAAATAAAAGGAACGATAAGCTGATAATAGACAAAGACGCAGAAAGCAGCAAGAGCAAACCGCCGATAGGATCGGAACTGCTGCTGCCACTGATACATGCCAGACATCCCGGCTGACATGGTTGCAAATTACTCTGACTCAGCACGGCGCAGGTAGTCGATCAACTCCGAACTGTGCTAGGCCACAGTACTCGATAAACGCCTGTTCCTATGCTCTCGTATTATTTTGACCTGCTGAAGTAGCTATGTTGAAAAACTGAAAACCGGTCGCACTGGTAATGGCGCGGCTCCCGTTCCGGCAGATAACTATATCAATCAAGCGTGAGTTTCTGTGTTTACAAATCAATTTAGTGGAAAGAGGTAATGAAAACGGCCGGGTGGATAATAAAAAAGAAAACTATTTGAAGCTGTAGTGAGCTGAACCGTGTCTGCCCAGCGTTCTGCGCCCTTTTTTTTTTTTTTTTTTTTTTGCGAAGATGACGCACCTGCTGCTTTTCACTCTTTTTTCAAATGTTTTCCAGAATTTCATAAAAAAGCAACCCAAAGATAAGTGACTTGCAAGACCATCGCAAACAAATAAAAACAAGAAAAGAAGCGCTCCTGTTCAGAAAATCTTCGTCTTTCAGATATAATGAACTGACTTAACTCTGCAGTATCTATTTACAGATTAGGACTGGTACCCGAATCACAAAAGCCCAGCGGGAATTAAAAAAAAAAAAAAAAAAAGATGGCAAAAATAATGCAGCGTAAATTCGAAACGTGTGCGGAGTTTATTGTCCCCGCATTTTGTTAAAATAATAATAACAAAAAAAGGTATTAGTGCCTTCAAGCACGTTACAATAAATGTCATTTGTTCTAGTCTTTCTTATTAATAATAATAATTAGCCTTCTGTTACCAGAAATATCGAAACTAAAGTTAGAACGATCCTGAAACATTGTTATTCTTATAAAAGGAAATTATTAATAATTCAACGAACTTTTGCTTTCTTCCTCTTTTGATTTTGACTTTACTGTAGTTAAATAAGTTCACTCTTTACGGGAGATCTATCCTCAAAAATTCGATGTGCTTATAATTTAGTCATACGAAATTTAAATAATTGTTTACATCAAATAGTGAATCTCTTTAGTCTGCATGTTAAAAAGATGATGAACGAGAGCTGAATAACATCGCATTTCAAGTAGAAAGGCATGATATGTTGAGAAATGTTTATTTATAAATCAGCTGTCATCGATGTACGAGGGCGGATCGAAAAGTAACGCACACTCTGCATTTTTTTTTTTTTTTTTTTTTTGAGCAACGATTTAATAGATAGGCAAAATAAAACATGTACACAGTGAAACTACATTTCTTAGCTGTTTTTCAACATAACAACCGAGACACTCAAGACATTTATCCCAGCGTGGTACCAGTTTTAGTATACCTTGTTCATAAAAGTCCGTTTTCTGGGCTTATAGCCACACGCGGAGAACCGATTTGACTTCGTCAGCCAAATCGAAGAATTGGAAGACCAGGAATATTTTCAAGGGACCAAACAGATGAAAGTCCGAAGGGGCCAGGTCCGGACTGTACGGTGGCTGGAGCACTTCCCAGCCAAATTGCACAATTTTGTCGCGAACGTGTTGTGCAAGATGTGGGCGAGCGTTGTCATGAAGCTGTGATGACCTGCCAGGAGAATGCCGTTCTTTCGTTACTTTTCCGCATTCATGATTCTTACTTTATCTTTACATTATCCATCACATTTTCGTAAATAAGATGGCTTCATTATTTCATGACAAGAGCTTTATTAAGCAATCCCATCAGAACATATATATACATTTATTTACAACTTGATTTTCACTTTCCGTGGGTGACCAACGAGCAGCGTCCATTCTGCATACTACCCACCCCGTGTCCTGCTCTCATCTCCCTTTTTTACAATTCTCTCTCCGAACATACGCCTTCGGGCACATCCAACCTTACCAACCTTGACGATTCTTCGAAGAACCCCCTTCCCATCTCAATTTTTATATCGTCCGTGGCATCGTTTTACCCTTCTTGGAGCGTCGTGGTCACCCGGAAAAGAAATTTACATCATGAGTGGCATTACACAAGTTTTACATTTTGGAAGGATCATGACAGAAGCAGTCTGACATTTCCAGCGTCTCTGTTGGGTCTTTTGTCACGAAGGGCACTACGCAACTTTGTCAATGAGTCAGCGTAGGATTTGGCATTCACAGTGGTTTCCGTTGGGTGAAACTCCACCAGGAGAACGCCATGAGGAATTTTTGTGCAGATTGGGTTACTCTGAATTTTTTGGGTGGCGGGGAGTCGGGATATTTCAACACCATACTGGCTTTCTTTGTTTCGGGAATGTAGTGGTACGCCCAGGACTCATCTCCCGTCACTACACCTGCCAGAAATTCATGTCCTTCTGCGTAACGCATCAAGTGATGCAAGGATGACATATTTCTCTGTCCCTTTTGGTCGTCTGTGAAGTTCTTGGGCACCCATCGCGCACTGACCTTGCGAAACTGCAATTTGTCATGCACAATATCGTACGATACCGTACGAAAAGTTGAACTTCTGTGCCAATGTGCGATGATGGATCCGCCGGTCACTCAGAATTGCCTGTTCACAGTAGCAGGTGAGGACGCGGTTACAGGTCGACCGGAAAGTGGTGAATCGGCAAGGTTGCCACGGCCCTCTGCAAAGGGATTGCACAATCTGGAGATGTTGCTGCGGTCCAGTCAATCACCACCATACACTTCAACCATTTCTTTGTGAATTTCCGTCGGAGTTTTCTCCTTACCCCTCAAAAATCGGACTTCACAGCGTTGCTCTTCATTCGTAGACGACGCTAACAAATGCGATATCTTTGTGCCCGTCGTTCGCACTATCTTCCACCACGGCGACACCTGATCCGGAAGAACCGGTCTGTAGCGTGATATTCAGACTTGTTGTCTGCCAAACTACAACCTGCTACTTGCTACCTGCAAAGACAAAAGAATTGCTGTGCGTTACTTTTCGATCCTCCCTAGTATTACCTCGGAAATACTTCAATACGAAAATCGATATGTCACACCAATAGCATACCAGATGTGATGTTCCATAACAGAGGCGTAACTAAGCATTTCTGGGCCCAGGGCAAATCATAAAATATTGCTCCTCCCATCTGTTTGTACACATATACAGGGTGCATAGGAAAGTCCCTTTAGCCTGGAATAACTTGCGAACGGAGAGAAGTACAGTTATGCAAGTGAGATAGCCGTATAGTAAAGCGACTACACCCGATAGAATGCAACCAATAGCAGCGCCCCTAGTGGCGAAATGCTGAAGTTAGCCATTGCAAACCGAAATCGAAAAGAAATAAAGCGAAATTTCCCATTACAAAGTTGTAGAGCATCAATTAATTAGTACAAAACGACATTTGTTTCACATTTCACAAATGTAGCCGTATGGAAATGCAGATTATGACGTTGCACCGTACCTACGATATAAAAACCAGTAGCAGGATGTATCCTGATCAGAAGTTTAGGTCTACGTACGCTGTGTGAGGATGGCGAGCTTGGATTTCTGGGGTTACGTAAAAAATCAGGTGTATGCAATAGCGCCTACAAGTCTGCTAGATCTACGTCGTCATGTTACAGATGCTTGAAATAGTGTGACACCTTCCATGCTGAGGAATGTGCATGCAGAGTTGCTTTCACGAATACAAATGTGTATCGTGGGCAATGGCGAACTTTTCGAACATACTCGACATTAACTTTTTATCACTGTGCGCCAGTTTGCGTTTTTGTTTTGTCTGACGTCATCAAACTGTATTGACATACTGTACGTACGCATTTATGCAATAAATTGTGTGTATTTGTTCCTTTCAAACTTTCACACAAAAGGTCGCGCATCGATTTCGGACATTTTAGGGTATTCAGGCGACAATTTTATCTTATCCGTGTGAAACAAATGTCGTTTTGTACTAATTAATTGATGCTCTACAACTTTGTAATTGGGAATTTTGGCTCTATCTCTTTTCGTTTTCGATTTGCAATGGCTAACTTCCGCATTTCGCCACTAGGGGCGCTGCTATTGGTTGCATTCGATCGGGCGTAGTCGTTTTACTATACCGTTATCTCACTTGCATAACTGTACCTCTCTAAGTTCGCCAGTTATTCCAGGCTAAAGAGACTTCCCAAGGCACCCTGTATATACATTCAGTAGACAAAACATTAGAGATAGGGGTGATGGGCAGTTGACATAGACATCCACAGCTCAGAGTGGGGCAGACCCAAACCGAACGCAAGCGATAAATACGCGGACAGCACGTCTTCCCAACAGTGTATCACAATCGACGAACATCGGTAAACATGCGATCTGAGCGACTTTGTTCGTGAACGCATTGTCGGGAGTAACGCATTGTAGGGTGTTCCGTGAGTATACCATTGACGGACGTACCAGCGCCCAGAGCGCAAGTGGTGGCCGACCACATGCCATTTATGACCGGGATTGACGTAGACTATTGAGGCTTGCACAGACCTACCGCTTATCAGCAGAGTCGCAATTCACATCCAGATTGTTAAATGCCGAAGTCCCAAGCAGCGTCAACGAGCGAACGGTACAGCCCACGCTGTGTCACTGTTGACTGCTGGTCTTTGGAAATTGTACCTCGCCTGGTGCCGGAAACATTAAAACTGGGCCTCTGCACAGTGGCGCCGTTTCGTGTGGTCAGATGAATCCCGTTTTCAGCTGTACTGAGATGATGGAAGAGTGCAGGTGTGGCATCGACAGCATGAGGCCATGACCCCGTCGTCCCAGTTCCGCACTGTTCAAGGCGGTGGTGGCTCTGTGATGGCTTGGTTAACCATCTCGTGGTACACATTAGGTTCCTTAGTGTGTCTGGAGAGGTCCTTAACCGCTGCGCCCTACCAGCATGTGCTGGCTGATCACCTACACGCTTTCATGGCCTTCGCGCATCCTGCGGACGATCAACTGTTTCATAAGGACAATGCGCCGTTCCACCGGGTCACAACTACCCAGGCACGGCTCGAGGAACACTCATCTGAGTTTGGAATCATCCAGTGGCACCCCACCCCCAAGGTCACACACACACACACACACACACACACACGCACACACGCGCACACGCACACACACACACACGCGCACACACACACACAGTTGTATCAGAATAATATGACGACCACCGGAATCACAGTGTACCCGCCCAGGCGCGTCACGTAACAGGGTCGATCAAACGGAGATATGTGCAGCCAGCCAGGACAGATGAGCCATAGTGCGTTACGTGAGCACAATGGGCAGAGGTATTGATTTGACGGACGTTCAATCGGCTACCGCGCTAAGAGTGGAGGCATCTCAGAAACAACAGACTTCGTGGGCTGTTTGCCAGGTGCTGTGGTATGGGTGTACCAAAAATGGACCGCTGGCACACCGAGTATCTCCCGACGTGTAGCCCCAAAGGCAATCGACCACGAATGAGGTAAAGTGTAATCGACGCCAGGGCCGAATTAGGGTCTTAGTGGGCTAAGACATTCGAGTGGGCCCCAAAGAACTTATGCCAGCGAATCATTATGAAGTTTGTTAAAACACGAAACTGTAGCAATATGCTGCTATTAATTAATACGTAGTGCATTCTTCAAACTAATAAATTATCTGCAGAGTTTTCATTATAAGTCACTGTATTTTTCATTGTTCTCATAAGAACATGAATTAGAAGCTTAAGATGCCTAGATTTTGTCATGAATTCTCTAATGATTTATAATTGTATATCTTTCTAAGTTCATCTTTTATTGTTAAATGCAATGTAAAGCCTCAGGGGACTTCGACCACTAACGGTTCCAAGTGCGAATTGTGAGGTGTGGATGGATGGTAGTGAAAAAGCTGAAACTATCTACCCGACCCCACTGTACACAGCGATATGAAACCTTTACCCTTGGTGAGTCACTACCTTGAAATCTGTCCCTCTTCCAGCCTTCGTTTCTGAGTAAGTGGAAATCATACGAGACAAAAGTAAAACTATTTTACAAACCTCTCTCTCTCTCAATCTATTATTTGCCTACGCATGCTTCCTGGGCCCCTGGTCTTGGTGAGCCCCAAGGCTATATAGCCCCTATAGACACCAGAGTTGAAACGTGCTGAGCCCGAGCCCGAAAGCCCGAAGCAGAGCCTGGGCCCGAATCGGGCTCGGGCTGTAGAATATTTACTGGGGTTCGGGCTCGAGCGGGCTATGGCTCTTAGAGAGAGGGATAGCGTGAGAATTATTTTTACATATAAATGGGATTTTGTATGATTTAGCAAATGAGACACTTTATAGTTGGCAAAGGGAATTCTTCGGCAATTTGTTCTGGTTGGGGAGATGGCATTCGAGATGGATATTTATTCCGGGCTTGGGTAGAAAATGCCATAGGCCGCGCACTAGTGAGTTCCTGCAGAGAAGAAAAAGCTTTTTCAAGAACTATAGATATTGGATAGTTGATAGCATGCCGACGATAATTTACCCCCTACCTCCACGCAGTAGCTCGCTGCTAATTCTATTTAGCAACGCACATATTGCAGCGCATTATGGCGCAATAATATTATCATTATTTGAGCAACATACAACTGCATCACCGCCCGATCATTTTGGATATCCGGCCGTCCAAAGCACTTCAGGTGTAAACGGACGGTCAAAAAAAATCGTACAGCTGCACTGTAAATATAGATACAGGTCCCCTTCCTCCCCTCCCCATTTGAGAAATACATTCGTTAATTTCAGGAGAAGGAAGAGAGAGTGGAAGTGTGGAAAAGAAGATGTTTTTTATTAATAGTTGAAGAGGTTAGCCAGTTTCCGGGCTCGTTCGGGCCCGGGCCTAATCTTGCAATATAAAATTCGGGCTCTGGTATGTTCGGGCTGATATACTACGGGCTCGGGCTCCGAAAACTGAACCCAAACTCAGCTCTGCTAGACACCCCTTTAATCCGGCCCTGATCGACGCGCAACAGTGCCGCAATTGACCACGCAAATGAACGCTGGTACATGTCCCCGATAACAGTACAGCGAACCCTGTTTCTCCGGAATCGACGCTGCGTCAAGGCGCCCATGTTAACCCAGGTCCATCGGCAACGACGCCTGCCCCAACTACCGTCAATGGACATTGGAAGAATGGGAAAAGGTTGCCTTCTCTGACGAATTGAGGTTTTTACTTCTCAGGAGTGACGGGCGGTGGAGGATACGACGTCAGACACACGAGAACTAACACCTGAACACGCTTGTCGGTCAAGCACAGGCCGATGGTGTGAATGTCTGGGGATGTTTTCCTGATATGACCTTGGACCGCCGGTACTACTGGATCAGTCTCTGAACGCCAGTGGCTACCTGTCCATCTTCGCTGACCACATGCATCCTTCATGTTGGACGTTTCTCCTGGTGGTAATGGTGCGTACCAACAGGAAAATGCGCCTTGCCATGTAGTAGCTAAGAGGGTGGGTGGCTGGTTCTAGGAATACGACAGTGATGTCTTCGTTCTCCCTTGGCCGGCAGAATCGCCCGATCTCAATCCCATAGAGCACTTGTGGGACAATTTTGATCGACAGGCTCGACGAGCCGACCCACAACCACATCATCTCCGGAACCTCTATGCTGTGCTGTAGTCCGAATGGGCATGGTTCTGTTCCACAATATTGATACATTAACGACAGTGGTGTATCAAGACATTTTTAAAGAGGAAAAGACGAGGTTTTGCATGTTATTATCATTTAAAAAAATGTTTTAAGTTAAAAAGCAGGTCTTTTTATTTCGCGTGTAATAAACGTACAGCATAATGTGCTGTACGCAGCACCTGAAGATAATTATGAGAGATTTCAATGCAAAAATAGGGCAACGGTAACAGAATGAAACTTCAGTAGTTAAATTCGGCCACGGCAACAGAAACCAGCGTGGAAATACTCTCGTAGAGTTTGCAGAGGCAAAAGGGTTTTTCATCATTAACTCCTTTTTCAAGAAAAATCCGCAAAGGAAATGGACATGGAGGCATCCCAATGGATGGACAAGTGAAATTGATTTTCTTATGTGTAACGAGAAATTTGTCATTAAAGACTGCAATGTGCTGAACAAGTTCAACACAGGTAGTGACCATAGAATGGTAAGATGTAAGATGCACCTCAATGCTAAACTCGAGCGTGGCAAGCTCATAAAACAAACAAAGTGTATTGACGTGACCAACCTTAAAAAGCATCATAACACCTTCAAATTGGAACTGAGGAACAGATTCTCTGCTCTAGAAGGTCTAACATCAGAAGAAGTGGACATCTCTGAAGTTAACAGAAAAGTAACCAAAGCTCTTATGGAAACAGCAACAAAATTAGCTGGGTCTAAGAATAAGTTGCATGTGAACAAATTATCAGGAAAAACCAAAATGTTGATGCAAAAAAGAAGAGTGATGAGGACAACTAAAGAAGATGTGACTTCCAAATATATACTGATTTCATTGTCCCGTTCCGCCAATCTGTCTTGGCTCCACGGGGACTTATTGAGCACCTTGGATGTTATTTTGACATGTTGCGACAATTATCCTGCCTTGAGACGCCGGTTCGGACCCTGGCCACCCCAATGGCCCAGAGACCAGCCCGCGGTGACGTGGTGGCAGGCGACCTAGTATACCTTGTCTGGGTTCCCGCTCTGTCTGGCGGGATAGGTCGTTCATTTATTTAGCATTGACTGGGAGATTCCTTGCCCTCGAACTTTTTTGGGGGAATAATTTCTCTTTATTATTTTTCAAAACACCTACACACATCAATTACACTGTCCTCATGCTTAGGACTTACAACATTGAGAGATTTAAAGAGTATTTACATAGTATGTACACTGGTGGGATTTTTGTCTGCTTTCCTACAGACTTCTGCCCTCATTCCTCTTCCGAATCGCTTTCGGTGTGCACGTTCACCTCCTGCGTTTCGGTCCCCGTTTGATTGGGGAAGATGGTATGTTGCTGGAGGGTTAGCCTTTCAACCAAGGCTATTATCCCCCTCCTGTTAACGGAAGATTGGATGAGCAGATCCAATCTTCGCGTTCTTTGCACACCTGGGATCAGTGTGTTTCTCCATTCGGCGAAGCCACTGCATTCAAGTACGCAGTGTTCTATGCTTGCCGTTCTCTTTCCACAGGGACAAGTGCAGTTCCTGATGGCAAATCTGCCTAGGTATTCAGGGCTGATGCCATGGCCACTGAGTACTTGATTCAGGAACTTATTTGTCTGTGCTCGTTTGGTCGAGACCTTCGGAAACACTCTGTGTGTCTTCCGCCCTGTCTCTCCCGTGTCCCATCTGACCTGCCATTCGGTCATGGTCCGACGTGCTAATGCTGCGCGAATACACCTTCGCGGCGTTCTGCATTGCACGTCGACCGTCTCTTTCAGCGTGGCTGCCTTCGCCAGCTGATCTGCCCTTTCGTTTCCTAGGGTTCCGACATGGCTTCGTACCCAGTGGAAACTAACTGCCCCATCTCCCTCTGCCCTCAAGAGGGTTTTGATCCTCTGGACGATGGGGTTTCTTCCCCTGAATCTACTCAGAGCCTGCAGTGCTGCCTCACTGTCCGAGTAGAGTTTTATTCTTTCGTCACTACGCCTGGGGAGTGCCCAGGTGAGTGCCGTCTCTATCGCCAGAAGTTCTGCCTGAAAGACCGAAGCGTTCTGCGATAATTTCACGCTTCCTGCAGTGGCTTCGTTCCCGTCCGAGAACGCACAGAAGCCTGCCCCCACTTGTCCCTTCAACTTTGAGCCGTCCGTGAACAGCTCATGCCCAACTCCCGTGGGTTTCTCCTTGTCCCACGGTGGGCAAATTTCCTCGGCAGGGTGGATCTGCCAGTCTACGCTTTCCATCTCCATGTCGGAGGCTCGATGCGGCGCACCGAGAAGGTAGGCGTCCTCGCCTGACCTTAGGCAGTGCATTGCTGCCTCCCTTTCCGCTACTAGGTCTGCCGGCTCGCACCCCGCCAGCACTTGGAGTGCTAGGGTTGACGTTGTGCGAAAACAACCGGTTATCCCTAGTAGGGCCAACCTTTGGATTTGGTTTATCCCCTTTTTCATTCTGACTGTGGGAGTCCACCATGCTCCACTTGCATACGTCAGAATTCTTTCAATTCCTCTCTGATAGATGGCCTTCTTGGTTTTGCCCGTTAACCTCATGCCATTCAATCTATTGAGAATCACCGTGCACCTTGTTCTAAGGTGCCTCAGGTGTGGCAGCCCTGATAGACTCTGATCCAGGACCACACCCAAGTACTTCATTTCACGCACCGCCTTGATAGTGCACCCTTGGAATTTGCACTTAGGTGGTGTTTTCATTACTCCACTCTTCGCTATTGCTAGCAGAGTGGTCTTCTCAGGAGCGAAGCACAGTTTGCTTTCTCTGCTCCAATTTTCTAGCACATCCAAGGCCCTATGTGCTTCTCTTTCGATCACGTGTCTCCCTGAGGCGGAGACCACGAGAACGAAATCGTCCGCATAGGCTTGAATCTCCACTGCGGGCCCCAGGTCTAGGTTCAGTGCTGAATCAGCAACTATATTCCACCAGAGCGGCCCGGAGTTGGATCCTTGCGGACACCCTCTATGGTACGAACGCGAGGATTGCCCATTCCCCGCTTTGAACTCGACTCTTCTATCAGACAGGTAGCTGCTGATCAGTTTGAACAGGCTCCTTGGACAGCCAAGTTCTTTAAGTCTGGTTAAAACCATTGGCCACCAGACACTGTTGAATGCCCCCTCACGTCTAGTGAGATGAAGCAGGTATGGAGCCCCTCCGCTTTGTTCCTCTCTGCCCTCTCTCGGAGGCTGCGAATTGCCTGCGTTGCGCAACGCCCCGGAAGGAAACCAAATTGGTTCCTGTTTAGCTTTCCCTGCTCCATGAGAAAGCCAAGCGCTCTGTTCGTTATGAGCTTGTCCAGCACCTTGCTCCACGCCGAGAGGAGGCAGATGGGCCTATAGGCTGCGGGGTCATTTTTGTTCTTTCCGGTCTTGTTGAAAAGAACTAGCACCGCTGTTTTCCACAAGTCTGGGAAGATTCCCCTCCCGAGGCATTCGTTTAGGAGCGCCACAAAATACCCGGGATTTGCATAGTAGATTTCTCTGATTATGCTGAGGTCGAACCCATCCTTGCCTGGTGCTTTGCCCGTATTTAGACTGGAGAGGGCATTCTCCACTTCGTCTCTCGTGAAGGGGGGTCCTCACCAGTGTCCGGCGGGATCCGACTTTCTTCCCTTATTTCTTTTTGTTGAGGGGAGTCCCCTTCTCCCTCGTCTCCTTGGAAGTGGTAATCCAAGAGACTTTCTACGGTACTATCAAGAGTCTTTGATAGGCTACCGTCTGCCCTTTCTACCGCTGCTAGTTTTAGCGGTTCGGTTATGGATCCCCTCGAGATCTTATAGGGGATCCCGAAAGGGTCAGCCGGAGTTTGAAACTCACACAGTTTTCTCCAGTAGGAGATTTTCGAGAGATTCAGTTCTCTCCTGTATGCTGAACGAGCCTTTTTATGCACTTCTGTGCACTCCCTGTCTTGCGGAGTAGCTTTTGCTCTTTGCAGAGCTTTCCTACTCCGCCTAGCTCTCGCCCTTAGAGCTTTTAGTTTCTCCGACCACCAGGGGTGGGGGTCCTTGGCTCCCCTTTTATTTCCCCTACTACTCTCGCATAGCGTTGTTATTTGACTGGTAAGTTCTTCAAAGAGGGAGTTGAGGTCCGACACTTCTGCGGCCTCTTCTTCCCTCCTACCCCCCAACAAGGTAGTTAACTTGGCTTTAAAAGCCCACCAGTCTAGATTCTTCATTAAGAATCTTTTGCGCTTGGGTCGGATGGGCTTTTCCGATCCCAAAACGAAAGATAGCGCTAGGTGGTCACTGCAGCTCTCGTCGTCCAGTACTTGCCAATCCTGGACAAGGCTGCGCTTTGAGACTCTGACGAGAGTCACGTCGATCCAAGAGGAGCCCCTCGCCCCTTGGAAGGTCGGGGTGCTCTCTGCATCGTTCAAGAAACTCAGGTCTGCCGCGTTGGCAAAGTCCACTAGTAGCTGGCCGCGTTCGTCCTCGTTCTGATTGCCCCAGAGAGGACTCTTCGCGTTGAAGTCGCCTGCTATTATTATCTCATGACTGGGGAATTCCCCTAATAGAGCCATTAGCTCATTCAGCGTTTCTCTCAAATTGCCTGCTGGAGAACTGTATACGTTCACCATTAAAAATTTTGCATCACCACATTCCACGCCCAGGGCGACCACGTTCTCGGAGCATTTTATCTCGAGAACCGCTAGGGACGGGTCTTTCACGACCGTGGCCACCCTGGGCTTTGCCACCCTAGGGTGGTAGATCCGGTAGGAGTTAGGGAAGCCCACCACTCTTCCCCCCTGTTCGAATGGTTCCTGCAATAGCAGAATATGAGCTTTTTGCTCAGTGGCTGTCACCAGGGCCTGTGTTGTTGCTGCCCGTGCGTGGTGCAGATTGATTTGAAGCACCTTAACGCCTCTCTTTGGTTTATTATCCATAATGAGTGCGTTCTTTTAGCAGAGCCAGTTCTCTGACAAGGCTTGAGCATTCCTTGTCTAGACTCGAGTGGCCTACATCCACTCGACGCCTGAATCTCTTGTTGTTTGCCAAGCAGTTAGTGCAGACCGGGCTATTGCTGCACTCTTGGCGCTTGTGCCCGGTTTCCCCACACCGGGCACATCTATCCTGCTCTTCGGTGCACCTTGACCTAAAGTGCCCGAACCCGTTACACCTGTAGCAACGGACCTCCCTCAGATATTCCCTTACTGAGTGGACGGTCCATCCCACTCCGAGCTTGCCTCGCTTCATTACTTTTTTGAAGGTCAGTGGGTCCGCCTCTGCTACCCAGTGGCGTTTCCCACCCTTCACCTTCAACGAGAACTTGAGCTGGAGGCTGCTCTCCTCCAACTCTGGGTTCTGTTCCGCGAGACATTGCTCGACCTCTTCCCTTGACAGGTTTCCGTCTATCCCGTAGACGATAAACCTTGGATTCCTCTTAGCTGGCAACCTGGACCGAAGGTTCTCCTTCGTCACTGCATTGCTCTTTAGCTCCGAATCCAGTTTCTCTATTTCTTTGGCGGAGGAGCATTCCACCATTACTCCTCCCCCATTGACCTTTCTAACTCCCTTAACCCCAATCTGGAGTTTGGCGGGGCAAATCTGTGTTTGCAGAACCGCCTTAACGTCTTCTGACGAGGGAGAACCCTTGTCTGTTGCGGGGTAAACGAGAAGCACGTGCCTCTTCTCGACCCTCTTGGGTGCCACCTTCTTGGCTACCTCCTCCTTAGCCGTTTTTTGCTTAGGGGCCGTATTCCCCTTGCCGGGCTTCGCTCGAGCCGCTTCGGCATATGTTTTTGGAGCCGCGCTAGCGTGCTCACTTCTTTCCTGGAGTCTCCCTTGGATGAGACTCATCTCTATCACTTGCTTGGTGCAAGCTGCTTGTAGCGAGTTCGCTACTTTCCTTATCTTGGTTCTGGTGTTAACCAGAACCTTGTTTGAAGGATTCTCTAGAATCCTCTCCAACTCTTGGAAGAAGGAGTTGACTGCGCTTGCGAATTCCGACGGAATTTCTAAGTCGCAGTCTGCCTCAACGGGCTCACTGGGACCGGGGGTTGAAGTCCCCGCGTCCTCTGCCATCTCTCTACTCGGGTTGCTAACCGAGTGCAAGCCCTGGGACCTGTGTCCCTGGTCGGTCAGACTTAGTACGTTCGAAAGTCAGGTGCTCAGCGGTACCCTGGGGTTCTTTCCGCTGTAACCTGCACCTGACCCTGGTTGAGTGCGGGATTTGGACTGATCCGTAGATCAGTGGGACCAGCACGGCGACGACGTACCCGCGCGTTTGTCAGAGTTGCGCACCTTGCTTTGACCGAGGTTTGGACTTTGCCCTTACAAGGGCAGTTTTAACTAAGTCCAAACCCACTGCCTCGAAACCCTATTGTATATTCAGGGATCGAATTAAAAAAGATTTTTGAGGGGAGCAATTCACTCCCCTCGCTCTGCTAGCAGAGTCTATCTGAATAGCAGTCGATTTGATTCGCAATCAATCACACGGTACTCACTCAACCAGCCTCTGACAACGGCCGGTCATGTGACTTCCAAAGTGGAATATATAGAGCTATGCAAGACAGTACGAAAAAGTATCACTGAAGACGTAAGGAAATTGAACTGTGAACTAGTGAGGAAAGCAATTGAAAACAACCAAAGCCTAAAGATAGCAAAGGGACATCTCAGTAAGGGAAGAAAACAGATTATGGCACTGAGAAAAGAAGATGGTTCTGTAACAAGAAATAGAGGGGAAATTTTGACAAGAGTGAAAGATTTCTACTCCAAATTATATGAAAGGGATGATACATGTACTTTAGACGTCATGAAAGGTACTAGCACCAGAGTTTTTCCAGTCCTCTCAGCAGAAGTTGCACATGCAATCAAGAACATGAAGCGGGGGAAAGCTCCAGGAGAAGATGGAATTACTGTAGACATCATACAAGAAGCAAGTGGAGAAATCGAAACAGTACTCGCCCAAGTTTTCACTCGATGCCTTAATGAAGGGAAGAATCCTGAGGATTGGAACACCGCTACAATGATCCTGCTACATAAGAAAGGTGACATTGAGGATCTCGGAAACTACAGACCTATCAGCCTTCTATCAGTAGTTTATAAAATCTTCACTAAAGTTCTTTCACACCGCTTGAAGGTAACACTGGACATGGCTCAACCGAGAGAACAAGCTGGATTCAGGAGTGGCTACAGCACAATAGATCATATCCACGTACTGAAAGAACTAATTGAAAGAGCGAGGGAATATGAACTTCCATTGTGCATGGCTTTTATTGATTATGAAAAGGCCTTTGATTCAGTGAAACCATCAGCAGTTAAAAATGGCTTTGAAATCCTGCGGTGTTGAAGATGCATACATTAATATTATTAATAGCATCTATGAAAACGCAAGTGCAAAGATTCGGCTGTTTGAGAATACAGCACACATAAAAATTGGAAAGGGAGTGAGACAAGGTGACACCATATCTCCCAAGCTCTTTAATGCCACATTGGAAAATGTCTTTCAATCACTGAATTGGGAAAACAAAGGGATAAAGATTAATGGAGATTATCTAACTCACCCTCGATTTGCTGATGACGTAGTCATTTTTGCAACTGCCCCATCAGAGCTGCAGGGTATGATCCAGGAACTTGCTGACAAGAGTAAAGAAGTGGGATTAAAAATGAACTTTCAGAAGTCAAAAGTGATGTTTTTTTTTTTTGATTGGAGGTTTATTGACCACCGTGAGCAACTCAATGGGCTATAAGCAGTCGCCCGTCCCTAATTTAGGGTCACTGGTTCCAGGGAAGGGAGAGAGCCAGTGCCGTAAGACAAACACAGCATCCATGCCTGACGGGATTCGAACCCGGACCCCTTACGGACGAATGATCAGAGGCCAGCGCCTTAGACCACTGCGCCACCGGGGCGGCTCAAAAAGTGATGTACAATGCTTTTATAAGAAATGAAGATTTATCGATTGATGGAGAAAAGCTGGAGATAACAGACACGTACGTTTATCTTGGACAGCAGATATCAAGTGAGGGTCACATTGATGAAGAAATTAATCGGCGTATAAAACTTACCTGGAGAGCTTTTGAAAGAAACAGCATAATTTTCAAGAGCAATATGCCATTATGTCTTAAAAGAAAACTGTTTGATCTATGCATCCTTCCAGTGCTTACGTATGGTGCAGAGACGTGGACCTTAACTAAAAGTGACATACAAAGGCTGCAGACAACTCATAGAAGCATGTAGAGGTGCATGCTTGGCGTGACCAGAAGAGATAAGAAGAGGAACTCGTGGATCAGAAAAATGACAAGAGTGGAAGACATCATAATCAGAGTTAAATCCCTGAAATGGCAATGGGCTGGATATACTGCCAGAAGGACAGACCATCGATGGACAGCCGAAATTTTAGATTGGATTCCAAGGGACAGGAAAAGACCCAGAAGAAGACCACATGAAAGATGGGTGGATGAAATTCGAAAGTATGCGGCAGTAACATGGAGGAGACTGGCACAAGAGAGACCGTTGTGGAAGAGGCTTGGAGAGACCGTCCAGCAGTGGATTGATAATGATTGACAATGATGATGATGCTATACATACTGTATAAAATAGAGTTTGGGACCCCCTCTCCCTACACACACACACACACACAAGGCGCGCGCGCGCGCAGGGGCAAATCAGTTGCTGAGGCGCGATCTAACGGGCACGACATAAGCGTCTCTGTTGGCGAATTGTGGAACTTAACGAACACAACTGTTAAACTGTGGTAATAGGGCAGAAATGTAAATTACAAAGTTGTAGAACTGAATTTGCTTATTAGGAATCGATGTCGCTGTTTTATTAAGTACACATTATACACGTGTTTGCATTGTACGAAAAATTACAATCTTATATTATTAAATTTAGTTGGTTCACATTATAAAAAGTGTGCATTATATCATTATATTCCCCAAAATTTTGGCGGGGGGGGGGGATCCTTTACATTGGGGATCCCGACTCTGAAAATCTGGGGGGTCCTGATCCCCCGTTCACCCCCAGTGGTTACGCCTATGGCATGATCCGACTGTATCGTCTCATCTCTACGGTATTTCTTTTGTTCCTGGGTTTAACGATCACCAAGAGCAACTCACCAGGCTATAAAGCAGTCAGTCGTCCCTAATTTAGGGCCACTGGTTCCCAATTAGGGACGAGTGACTTAAAAAGGTTCCCACGTCTTCCAACATTCAAAACATTCATAAAATGCAAGGTTCCAAGTATTTACACATTGAAATTAAGCATTTGTTTTTGTTGTAAGTTTAACGACCTATGTGAGCAACAAGCAGTCTCCCGTCCCTGATTTGGAGCCACTGGTTCCAGGGAAGGGAAAGAACTAGTGCCGAAAGACAAACACAAGATCCATGCTACACTGGGATTCGCCGCCCCAGTGGCGCAGTGGTCTAAGGCGCTGGCCTCTGATCATTCGTCCGTAAGGGGTCCGGGTTCGAATCCCGGTGAGGCATGGATGTTGTGTTTGTCTTACGGCACTGGCTCTCTCCCTTCCCTGGAACCACTGACCCTAAATTAGGGACGGGCGACTGCTTATAGCCCATTGAGTTGCTCACGGTGGTCGTTAAACCTCCAACCAAAAAAAACAAACAAAAAAACCCCACCGGGATTCGAGCCCGGACCCCATCTCAGACGAATTATCATAAGACAGAGCTTAGACCACTGAGCCACCGGATTGGCAAATTAAGCATTAATTAATAACTGAAGGTTTCTACTTATTTACAAGACATTAGAAATTCATAAAATATAATTATTATTCACTAGCCTATTAACATAAAAAAGTTATTATTAAACGTCGTTAATAATTACTACTGTTGATTTGAATGGCATCAGGAGCGACGTTACAGGTGGGTTGGGGTTGGTTTCAGCCCACTCTTCAACCCCCAAAATATTTAAGCGGTTAGAACACATGGTGAGTGCAGCCATCTAAGATTTTGTAATTCACAGAAATTTTCTTATGCAAAATGAATTTTTTATTAGATTTTGTTTTGTATTGGGGGGACCAGAAAGTAATGTCCTTTTTTTTGGGGGGGGGGGGCTAAGTTTGGGAAGAAGTTGTTAGGTGTTTATGTGCGTTAAGCATAAAGTAAGTGTGCGTACAAGTGAATGAATTATTCGCCTTTAACTTATCTAGGTGCTTTTGTCTTACAGATTTGCAGAACAAAGTGAGTGACATACAACCCGAGGAGAGCCATGTTCGTCATTGTATGCTGTATGAATTTCACAAGTGGAACAATGCAACCGTGGCCACCAATAACATTTGTGCTCTTTATCCGAATGCGTTAAATGTCCTCAAGTGCCAGCCCAGCGTTGGTTCGCCCAATTCCGATCGGGTAATTTTGACCGGTCTGATGTCCCTCGTGCAGGAAGGCCCACAGAACTGGACAATGGCCTGCTACATGCAGCCGTTGAGGCAGATCCACGTCAAACCACTGATGAATTATCCCAACATCTTAATGCATCATGGTCTACTGTTCAAGAGCACCTGCAACAGATAGGGAAGGTCTTTACACAAGGAGTTTGGGTCCCACACCAACTTTCACCTGACAACAAAGCCCAGCGTTCCACCATCTGCAACTCTTTGTTCAGCCGACAGAAAAAGGATCCATTTCTTCATCGACTCGTCACTGGAGATGAAAAGTGGGTTCTTTACGTGAGCAACAAACACAAAAACCAGTGGCTTTCTCCAGGACAGACACCAGTTCCTACGCCAAAACCAGGCCTACACCCGAAAAAGGTTTTGCTCTGTGTTTGGTAGACTACCGCTGGCGTAGCTCACTTTGAGCTCTTGTAACCCGGACAGACCGTAACGGCAGACCTCTGTTGTCAACAAATGGACCGTTTGAAGAAAGCTCTTACTGTAAAACATCCAGCACTGGTCAACAGAAAATGTGTCATCCTCCAGCATGACAACGCGAGACATCACACGGCGAGACAGACCCAGCAGACAATCAGAGATTTTGGCTGGGAAGTTCTACCTCATCCCCCTTATTCCCCTGTTATTGCACCATCTGATTGCCATTTGTTAAGATCTCTGCAGCACTTTCTTAAAGGGAAAAGATTCCACAATATTGTTGATGTCAAAAAGGGCTCTCGGACTTTTTCGTATCACAGCCAACGTCTTTTTATAAAGACGGCATTAAAAGTTTGGTTTCACGATGGGCAAGTGTGATCGATAATGATGGCGATTATATAATTGATTAAGAAATAAATTTCTTCTGTTGCAAACAGTATTTTTCTTCTTTTCCAAAAACGTAATTACTTTCCTGTCCCCCCAATACTCTTCTGTGAAATGGAAAAAATCCTCTGAGTGATGTCTAAGAGAGTACCAGAAAGACACCATTTCTGTTATAGTTTAAAAAAGGAGAAAGAGAGAGATTCCTTGTCAGGTTTCCAACCAAAATTCATAACCAGCCTTATGACAGCGAATATGAAAAAAAGATAAAAATATAAAAAAAAAGTAGTGACGTAAGTAAACTAAAATCGCGACTAGTAGCTTGTTAAAGCCCATGCAGGTCCATATCCATGGTTCCCAGTACTACATGCATTGAATACGTCGTAAATACTATGTATTATTTCCAGTAAAATAAAAGCTTTTTATTTTACTGGAAATAATATCATCGGCGTCTGGTAAAATCTATATGAACGTAATTTTTTGGCCAAATTTCTGCCAAGCACTTCAAAATATTTGTCCCCCCTCCCGTATGATGCCTAGTCTCCCAATACCCCCCCCCCCGGTTCTGAGCTGCAGACGTCGCCGACCAATGGCACTAGGCATTCTTACTTATTGAACGGATTTCTGTTTCTTCCTACTTGAATTCTCACTGGTTTCAAACCACTTGAGCGAACCGACCCACAGTATGATTCCCCAGTATGACTTTTCCATTCCCCAGTGTGACTTTTCCATTCCCCAGTATGATTTTTGAGTAGTCGCATCAACGAAGTATGTGCTTCTGAGATGAAGTTGGTTGACCAGTAAAATGAGTCGTAAAATCATTTTCTGGATAATATCCTCCGCGAGAAGCGCAACGCCGCCATTGTTGGAGGTTGTCTGCCTGAAGAACAGGCAGTGGAAATTCTTAGTAACTCATATTTAAGGTTCTGATCATGGCACAAGTGGCAGGAAGCATTCACATGCTGTCGGAAGGTGAAAACGATTAAAAAAAGAGGACGGCATGAGGCTATCAGAAGTGAAGCAAAGAATGAGGAAAGGCAATCGAAAGAAAGAAGGAGGGGAAAGAGGAGCAGGAAGCAAGTTCAGGAAAAGAAAAAAACGACTGCGTGAATTTCGGGTCATAAAGGAGAAAAAAAGAACAAAAAATGAAAAAAAAAAACGAGTGAAAAAAGAACTTGCTCAAAATTAAATGGGGGAAAAATTCAGGTCACATGAGCATCATCGTATTTTAAAACAATTTAAGAAAACGCGTAGCAGCTGTGGACCGCAGAAGTAAAATTACGCGAATTTCCTTCACTTCCACAAAAAATATGGAACTGAAGAAGCAAACGAGAATTACAAGACCAAAAAAAAAAAAAAAAAAACAGAAAAGAAAGAAAAAGGAACAAAAATATGAAACTGAGTGTCGTGACTCGAGAAAAGAAATGTTTTAAGACCTGTATATTGTCAGATCAACACTAAATCTGAATTCTTCCTTACTTATCACACGCTATTTCCTCAATAGGATATCTCCCCATTCCTCCCTTTTTCTGCACTGAATTTTTTCGAGCCAACAAATTTCTTCCTTGATTATTTCTGTCTTTAAGCTTACGACAGGAAGGTTGCGAATACTTTTTACAACTCACGTTAAAGTTCTCACATTTTTTTCGTTTGTAATGAAGTTGCGATTAGTGTACTACACCAAAAACAATTAAAGAAGAAAAATACGAAGAACAAGAAGCCGTAAAGATGACATACAGGTCTCGGGTTCTCTTTAAGTAGTCCTACTCAGGTTATGCGAAGGAGTTTTCGGGTTTGTGACAAATATTTAAAAAAAATTCTCTCACTAACTGCTTCATTCTTCTTACCTGCCTTTTATATATCCTTGGGGGGGGGGGGGTGAGGAAGAACACGTACCATAATTTTCGGGGTAAGAGCATCGCCTGACAAAAATTGCTATTTAGGAAACAAATCGGTTGTAAGAGCCAGAGCCGTAGTGGCAAAAGAGCGAAGCACACCAAAAGTTTGTGATTTAGAGATCTACACTGGTTTCCATAAATTAAGCAACAAAACGAAAAATCTCGATGATTGGGCGAGATATAGTTCAAATTGCACGAAATTTGCATATGTTACGGGCGAAGGCATACAGCATCAATGTACGGAAGGCAAATGAGTAGCGCTGGCAGCGCTTTATGCAAATGCGCAAGAGCTTAAAACTAGCTGTTTCGGAGGAAATCGCCAATTCATGTGCGGCGGTGAATGGCAAGATTTCAAGATGGCGATTTTGTTAACATGGCTTCGAGACGTCATTTACCAGCGGAGTTACGCTATAGAGCGATATGCCGACTCAAAGCAGGGCAACGAGGCTGACGTCGCAAGATGGCTCGGCGTCGATCGTTCTGTGGTCAACAGGATGTAGCAGCAGCCGTTTCAAGCCACGGGTGCAGCTTCCCGAAGGTACAACGAAGGTAGGCAAAGGGAAACGACCTCCCCGGATGACCAGCATTTGCGGCTTTCGGCACGGTGGAGCAGGACAGCTACACCGACTCATCTCAGATCTATGCTTGGGACAGCCACCGGACGGACGGTATCAGCCTCGACGGTACGCAGAAGTTTACATGCTGGAGAATTATATGCTCGGTGACCGGTAATATGCGTGTCCTTCATCCCTCGCCACGGGAGGGAACGTTTCAATTGAGCACAAATGCATGTGAACTGGACTCAAAATCAGTGGAGGTCCGTTGTGTTCACTAATGAGTCGCGATACTGTTTACAGAATGATTCCCGCTGAGTTTACATCTGGACAGAGGCCGGTACTTGCTATCTTCAATAATATAATAATAATAATAATAATAATAATAATAATAATTTTCAACTTGCTATCTTCCCTCTAATATCCAGGAAAGGCACACCTATGGTGGCGGCAGTGTTCTGGTGTGGGCATGCAGATCGTTAGGCGGCCGTACCGATCTCTTTGTGTTGCCACATGGAAACCTGAATGCTCAGAAGTATAGAGACGACATCCTGCACCCCATTGTTCGTCCGTATGTGGCTGCAATTGGCGGTACATTTGTACTGCAGGCGGATAACGCCCGCCCTCACACAACTTGCCTCGTGCGCCAGTACCTGGAACAGGAGACTATAATCCTATGGAGTGACCAGCGGCCTCTCTTGATCTGAATCTCATTGAGCATGTATGGGATACTCTCGGGAGGCGTGTTGCTGGCCTCCAGCCCCTCCCCGATCCCTGCAGAGGCTCTTTACTGCTTTGCTCAAGCAATGGACGCAGCCATCCACGGAACTGCTCGACAACATAATTAACTGCATGGAACATCGCTGTCGGGCCTGTATTGCTGTTCGGGGTAACTCATCTTGATACCTATATTTCTGTATTTTCATATTTGCATCACTGGTACAAAATGTAAATGCTTTATACCACAAGTTTTCAGATTTTTTTTTTTTTTTTTTTTTTGTTGCATTTTGTCTGATAAAGCTTACCACCAAATTTCATCCAAATCGTTGCATACCTTTTGAGTTATCACGACTTTTCGTTTGTTGCTTGATTTATGGAAACCAGTGTATGTAAGAGCTTCGACAAGAAACACTGCAGCATATTTGGATCACTATCTGAAACACTGAAGCACTACCAGCGTATTTTTAAAGTCATTTTTCCATAATTTCATAATATATATAAAGTCATTTTTGGTAATTTTATAAGTTAATATAAACATAAGATGGATGATGGCATGGAATTCCCGAATGTTTGTTTTCCCTTTATTATCTCATTTATTTATTTATTTATTTATTTATTTATTTATGTAGTCGTTCTTAGAGAGTGACACTGGTTATGAATTCCAGCTTGTGAAAGAAATTTTAACGGCATGAATTACAGATGTTACTTTTAACTGAAAAGACTAATTTATGGTGTCAAAGATGTCTGGGAACGAAAGTAAATGAGAAATGTTAAATAAACATTCTTTATGCAGTGACTATGAAGGAAGAAGTACTTGGTGCTTTAAAAATGCATTAAAACGGAAAAGATTTATTGGCTAAACGATACTGCTATGGGGGGGGGGTATAGCTTTAAGTACACTGTAAACATCTGACTGTAAATTTTACAGTTTGGAATCTTTAACGAGGAAGCTGGAGAGATGCCTTGTTATTGTGACCGGTGACGAGAAATGGGACAACACCTAAGTGACAGTGATTGGACCCAAAATAGAAGCCCTTGCCGATGGCAGAAGCTCATTCTGTGTGATTTAGTAAACGGTACGCAGAGCGGAGAAAAAGCTTGCAGAAATGAAGATGTTTAAATGAAGTGCGGTGCAACCAGAAAGAATAAAATTCTGAATACGAGGATGAAAGCAGCAGCTAAAGCAACAGAAAATTCAAAGTCCTAGAAGCAAGATCACGCTGGTCTAGTCACGTGTTCAGCAGGAATGAAGGTTTCGTGGGATGCAAAGTTGTGAATGTAAAGCTCGCAGGTAAACGGCGAAGAAGAAGAATTTCGATGAGAAAGAATTACTGTTCAAACAATACAATACAATACAATTATTTATTGCACACATTTAAAACTCACAGTTATATGAAAATGCAATACACCAGGAGGAATCTGAACACATTGGTTGTAAGGCGATTCCCCCTATCAGATAAGATGGTTATAACAGAAGCACAACTGTTGGCAGCATGCTTGGAACTAAAATTTAATGATAGGGTTGAGATTCTTTATGGAGATCAGTGTGATTTACAATGTAATTTCGCATAGACAAGGAAAACTTTTTGATATTTTCGAGAGATCTGATGTTCTCTGGGAGATTATTCCATAGGATAATGGCTTTATACAGTATGCTATTTAATCCATAATTAAGTCTAACACACGGCTGATATAATTTGTTGTTAGCAACAGATCTGGTGAAGATAGAATAATCCAGATATTTGATGTCAGATTGAAAAATAGGCAGTTTAAGATGCATTATTTAAAAAAAACATGATACCTAGTTTCAAAGTAAAAATTTCATGAATTTTTAGAATATTTAGTTTTAGAAATAATGGTTTTGAATGAGACATGTAATCTGTGTTCAGCATATAGCGAACAGATTTATTCTGTAATTTGAGCAAGCATAACTTATTGTTTGCACTTATATTTGAATACCAAGATTCCAGACAATAGGAGAGATGGGTATAAATAAAAGCATAGTAAAATGTTTTTAGGACATTGATAGGGAAGAAATGCTTAATTTTACCAAGCAGGCCAACCTGTAAGGAAACTTTTTTAAAACAAACTGAACATGCGTATTCCAGTTTAAGAATTCATCAAACCAAACACCAAGATACTGAACTTTGTCCACAATTTTAAGGGGGAGATCATTAATGCTGACTGGAAAGTTATTTATGTCCTCTCTTTTATGAACGTTCCGGAAATATACGGCGTTGGTTTTTAGAATATTAAGTGATAATTTGTTAGAGCATAACCAATGAGATAAATTTGATAGATCATTATTGATCATTATCTGTAACTTATGCAAATCATGACATTTTTGAAAAATGACAGTGTCATCAGCTTATAGCAAAGCATGAGTTGATTGCAGGCACAGAGGAAGGTCATTAATATATAACAGGAACAGTAACGGTCCCAATACCGAACCTTGAGGCACTCCGCATGAAATATTAAGTAGATCGGAGTTTATTTTATTTACAGTGACATACTGTTTGCGATGAGAGAGGTAGCTCATTAAGATGGAAAGAATTTTGCCACGAAAACCGTATTTGGGTAATTTATGTAACAGCATGTCGTGATTTACCGTGTCGAAAGCTTTTTGAAAATCAATAAAAACACAAATAGTATAATAACTGTCATCTAGTGCTTCGGAAATGAAGTTTGACAACTTAGCAACAGCCATTTCAGTAGATCTGTTTCTTTGGAAACCGAACTGTTCCAAAGAGAGCATACCATGGGTGTGTAAAAAATCAACCATTCTGCTGTGAATAGACCTTTCAAAAATCTTACTCAAAACGGGTAACAAAGATATCGGTCTGTAATTACAGGTAGATTCCCTATCTCCTTTTTTAAAAATAGGAATAACCTTAGCGATTTTCAGACTGTCAGGAAACTGACCTGAATAAAAACTCAGATTAATAATATGTGATATAAGTGGTACTAAAATAGAGATCGAGTCTTTTATGACTCTGCTATTAATATTGTCTGAACCAGCACTTATTTTTAGGGACAATGAAGTGATAATATTATAGGTTTCAGTACCATCCAAAGGGCGTAGAAACATTGAAAAAGGAACTTCCTTAATTTTAGATAAAGAAGTATAACCTTTAGTATTTGTGGGCAATTTTTGCTGAGATGCTAAATCATGACCTATGTTAATGAAGTAATTGTTGAATTCATCAGCGACTGATTTTGAATCAACATTAAAATTACCAGAATTTCCTTTTAACGTCAGCGGAGTTTCAGTAGCACAGGATCGTTTGTTAATTACTGATTTGATTATTTTCCATTTCTGATATGAGTTATTTCCTGCATCTGAAATAGCGAGGTTGTAATAAGCAACTTTTGCATGCTGAATAACATTTCTTAAGGCATAATTATACCTTTTATACTTATCACGTAAGTGACTGTTATAAGGATTCTTTCTACTTTTTTGACGAAGCTTATCCTCTTTTTTTTTTTTTTTATTGATCTAATGATTCATAAAATGAGGAACAAGAATTTAAACAGCACAAGAGCGCAGACGTACAGCAATGAATGGAAAGCCAGTTGGGAAGGGAAGAAAAGGAAGACCTTAGATGAGATAACTACAATAAAACGAAGACGAAGAATTTTAGGAAATGCAGAATGGAAAAGACGGATCCTCCCACTTACAGATTGTTCACTATTCTTACTGTTCATTGTTACTGGGTTCGTGTCCTGCTGGTCTGCATTACCAGAAGAATCCAGTAGTGTGTTTTTTGTATTTTTTTTGTTTCATTTTCATACAAACTGATTGTGTATAATGGTACGATACGTTATGCACATAACATGTGTTTCGTTGAATTTTGTACGTTGAACCTCTTGAGATTGAGTGTTTTCCCACATTGTGTACAGTTTAATATATATATATTTTTTTACTACGCAGTGCTCCAGTCTCAACTGTGCTTTGTCTTTTCTTCATTTTAAGGTGGACGTCTAGTGATTTTGCTTCCTATACTTCCAACGGGCAAACTTCTGTACACATTTTCTTCATAATTAATTCGTTCCCAAGGATGAAAATTTGAACATCAATTAAAATAACTTCATATTATAACTTGGAATACTTAATATTTTCTAAAACATAACCATAATTAAGCAATCCAACATTTCTTTGTCTACTGACGTCATCAACGTACAAATCGCGCCATCTTTTTTCTGGTCTCGACACCACCAAAGGAAAAGGGTTTGATTTTTAATATAATTATGGTTATATTTTAGAAAATATTAAGTATTCCAAGTTATAATATGAAGTTATTTTAATCAATGTTCATGTTTTTATCCTTGGGAACGCATTAATTGTGAAGGAAATGTGTACAGAAGTTTGCCCCGGATGACATGACTACTGATTTGTATGGGAAGCAAAATCACTATCTGTTGTTTTGCAACTTTTGTCACATTTGTACTATTAATGTTCATCGTGAGCACTCTTGGACTGAAATCGTTGTCCAGAATCTAATATTGTGTTGCTTCAACTTTTTTTTTTTTTTTTTAAATTAACTGATGCGTAATGGTATGCTACGATTCGCAAATAACATGAGTGTCATTGAAATATTGTACGTTGAACCTTTTGGAAGTACTTTTCCACATAGTGTACGATTTAATACAGGGTGTCCGAGAATTATTGGACATATTACAAACTTATATAAAACAAAACATTAAGCAGATAGAAAGAAACGGACTGTACTAACTTCCAATGTAACTACACAAGTTAATAAATTTCGATGTGAGATCCCTTGGTTGTTCGTAGTACGTCCAAGCGATACTCGATTTCATGCCATGTATTGGCAAGCATCTGAGGAGTTATGGAATTAATAGCAGCTGTGATACGCTGCTTCAGTTCCGGCAAATCAGTACAAGGCGTCTGATAGACACGATCCTTCACATAACCCCCACATGAAATAATCCAATGGAGTTAGATCTGGAGAGTGAGGAGGCCACGGAATGGGACCACCCCGCCCAATCCATCTGTTGGGGAAATGTTAATTTACGTACACACGTCGACCAATGCGGAAGCTTGTGGAAAACGATCTTGTTGGAAAACGACGTTGTCATATCTTTTGATCTGGGGTATAGCAAAATTTGTTAGCATATCCAAGTAAATGTCACCATTCATGGTTTTTTTCGCAGAAGGAGAAAGGGCCAATCACTTCTTTTTTTGATAGGGCGCACCGCACATTAACTTTTGGAGAATCACGTTCCAGTTCAATAGCAGCATGAGGCGGTTCACTGCCCCATATCCTACAGTTGTGACGGACGATTCACAATACCTGATACATGAAATGTGGATTCATCACTAAAAATTACAGTACTGAGAAAGTTTTCGTCGTTTTCCACTCGATTCAGCATATCCACAGCGAAATCGTATCGCAGAGTGTGATCATTTACATGTATCTTTTGCACTATTTGAATTTTATAAGCATGAAACTTTAATTTCTTGTGAAAGATATCGTGAACTGTCGATTTCGGAATGCACAGTTCTCTGCTTGCTTTACGAACGGATTTCCTGGTGCTTCGTCGGAAACTTTCATTAACTTGGTCAACCGCCTCACCGCTGATGCTAGGCCTACCGGCTCCTCCACGATGTTCCACATTGCCAGTTTCTTTAAATTGTTTCATCCACCGCTTAATTGAATTCGTTGACGGAGGATTACAACCATACTCTAAACGGCACCGTCTTTTAACTTTAATGACAGACTTTAATTCCGCAAGCCATAACACACACATCGCCTTCTTCTGTACGGATGACATGACTACTGATTACGCATTTCTCATACGTTCCTCATCAGGCCACACCTAACGCCATCTATTGAATTCTGGGAATAACAGTTCTGCAAAACAAAAATATAGAAACCGTGTTAGTAATACGTGACATAGAAAAACAGATAATGCTCATAGTTTTTTTTTTTTTTGTACATAATTTTGTAATGTGTCCAATAATTCTCGGACATCCTGTATTTCTTTGCCATTGCAATTCTTATATCTCAATGTGCTTTCTGTCGATTAATCATGTTGATGACGTCATCAACGTAATGCAAAGTTAACCAGCAATTCTCATATTTCAATGTGCTTTCTGTCGATTAATCATGTTGATGACGTCATCAACGTTTGAAGCAAAGTTTTTAACCAGACTTGCATTAGCTGCTGTTTTGCAACCTTTGTCACTTTTGTACCGTTAATGTTAATCGTGGGCACTCTTGGACTGACACTTTTGTGCGATGAATGCAGTGGTGCATTGTTTGGTTACTTTTAGATACTGGTGCTAGAGGCGTGCAAAATGATTTGGCATGCAAAAATATTATCTTCTCTTAAAGCAACGAAGATTTTCACACCGACCGACGATACGGCGACGATGCTAAACACACAGACACCATATCGTAAAACGATACCTCCGGTGAGTTTGTTTTCAGTGCTATTGTCCGGAACAAAGTACAGGCAAACGCCCGTCGCCTGCTTCTCTGCTGATTCACTCTCTCACACCCCGCGTGTCACATTGTAAGACTGAAAGTTACTTTTCACATAGCATCTTTTGCATTGAGCATTCAGAGGTTTTCGTTTGGCATGCCATTATCCCGTTCCCATTGCATGTCGTGTAGGAATTAATGCCTTATTTGTTGATATGAATGAATTTAATATAAGGATATTGAAAAAGGCGCCGAGGCCATCAAATACGTTCTTGTTGAAAACAAAACGGGGAAGAGTGAATGCTGGAAGTTGTTTCGTCTCATTAAGGAACCAGAATATGTTTAACAGCAACAGTAGTTTTCACCAAGGAGATTAGGAGACGGAGGACATGGACACAGCCCCTCTCCCTGTGCTTCTCATGTGACGTCACTTTTTATGAGCTGACTACGCCAATGCGCCCAACCCGAGAATATCCTGTATATCTCTATGGGGAAATCTCGATTTTGAAGGGGTTTCTCGGACTCTTACTCTACCCATACAGTCGTGAAAAAAATTGAGGCTGAAATATTCAGTCCCATAATTAAAAATTCCAGAAAAAATAGGAAAATATGTTTTGGCATTTCTTTAAAAAATTGAACAAAATAATGATTTTTTTGAGCGAAAGTGCGCATGGTTACTTGTCTGCTTCCGATCCGTCATCCACGGTTCCGCCTTCTCTCTCTCACCCCTCATCTCCATAAACGAAAGATATATAGAGAAGACACTGGCTGTATTAAGCTGAAACTCATGACGTCATGAAGTCGTACTAAAACAGAACTACAGTTGATTGACAGATGGGCTTCCCAGGAATCACCGCGAACCACATGACTTTGTCCATTTGAGTTTTGACCTCCGTGCTGCCGTGCAGGGTGGAAGACGACGTTTACGACATGTACCTAACATTTTCCGGATTCTTTTTGGTTTGCATCTTCCAGTTTTCTGTAGCATTCTAATAAGTGGCATTATTCTTGCTTATTTCTCACTGATCGTTAACTTTTCCTTTGTAAATCCCATTACTTAGGTTTCTACGTGTTTTTGTTGCACATTTCATTCACGCATACTTTGTCACTGTTTTCTTCACAATATAGCTTTACGTTCAATTCTCATTTGTATTCCGTTGTCATCTGTTTTGATATCTATGTCTTTGGCTTCAATATCTATGGATATTTCGTTATTGCCATCTTTCCGATGCCTCACTTGGCTTAGATTGGGACAGCAGTTGAGGACAAAGGTCGCGCGCGTGTGTGTGCGCGGCCGGGGGGGCGGAAGTGTGGCGTAGAGCAGCTGCACCTCACCACCGCAGCACTGGTGTGGGTTTGCCATAGTAACCATTGCCGACTGGATGGTCACGTCACAGTTTGGTTCTGTTTTAAGTCCGTGGGGGCGCCACTTTCTATGGGAGGAGTTTCCATGGCTCCTATGTCTGTCTCCACTCTATAGATTCTTCCTTTATGCTCATCTCGTGCTATTCCCAAGAAACGCCAACGTCGCCCTTCTCAGCGCAAGCGGAAACGTCGTTCTAAAAATCAAGTTTCTTCCGTGGCACCTATTATTGCTCCTGCTGATCGGAGTTTCCCCGCTCTAACTACTATGACACGTTCTCCACTTCCTCCGCAACCACTTCCCCAGGATTTTGCTAATTACGACGACTACATGGATGCCTTCACTATCTGGGAAGAACTCCATTGTACCTGTTTTTACTATCAATCTGACTGTGCTCACGATTGAACTTTCCAGCTTCATTGTTTTACCTGTTTAGTATGGCCCAGCTTACATGCACTTGAACTTTACGTATACTATTCGCAGTGCTCCTCACGTTTAGTTCAAGACAGTTTTCTTGTTTTATGCTCACGTCTATATATTTATCCAGGCTATCCTCGCCTTATGCTTCATGTGTATATGTGTACTTACCTCCCGACGTTTGCCCTGGGTATTTTTCTTGCATTTTTGCTCACGTTTTTATGTGCTTCCATTTATTCTATTTGCCCTGATCTGTATGCTCTTGTTTTTGTTATATGCTCGCGTCATTTGCCCTGTATTTTTTCATGTAATTTTTCCCACTGCTTTATATGTCTCTTTTCCTATTGCATTTGTCCTGACTTCCATGTATCATATAGTTGCCCAGTGTATTTTCTTGCACCTTTGCTCACGTCTCTATATGTTTTCTTTTTTGTATTTTGCCCTGAGTGTATGCTTTTGTTTATTTGTTACATGCAATGTTGCTTGCCCTGTATACTTCCATGTACTTTGCCCGCTGCATTTTCCTTTTTTTTTACTCTTGTTGTATTTGCCCTGATTTTCCATGTATCACATAGTCTTCTCAATAAAGCGATTTTGAAACTAATGTTGAGAAATACGAAGTCCGAAATATTCCTTGTTTGCATCCTTGGTTTGCATAGTTTGAATCAGGGCTTTGTTTGAATGCGCTAACTGAAACTGCTTCAGGCACAGGAAGTGACGTCACGTTTCCAACTCCCACAGACTCCCATCACCTCAGAGCGAGGAACGAAACAGCTGATCTGTTTTGGCGTCACTCAAAATGGGTCCTTTCACCTTATCTTCTTCTAACCTCCTTGGTTTTCACAAGCTTGTGATGAGTTGAAAGTCTCCAAAATGTGAATGTTCATTTAATGAGGACCCCTTCCTTCTGAGGGGCAATGATGAAATCAACACCCACATTTCCAAAAGTTTCAACTCATCAGCAGCTTGTGAAAATTGGTGTTACTGTGAAACATATTCTGAAGCTTTATACGTCATCAAGAAAACAGAAAAGATTGAAATTAAACATACAACAAGCTACTTAATTAAAAAATTTTTACTGTAGTGCCATCAGAATTAAGTGGAACAGCCTTAGCATTACTGAGGAGGAATTTTTGACTCCCACAGATGTGTTTGAAAACATGTCTAAAACAATTAGTTTATTGTCTTGCAAATGAAGGACAGTAGTTTCAACACTTCATGTAAGTAAGTGAATAAATTATGCGTTCCCGTAATACATTTGTTTGGTTTTTATATGACCTACGATACTCACTGCGGAGAGATTGTTTGAACGCCCTTTATGTGTATACAATGAAGTGTCAAAAAAATTGGGATGCCGCTCTAATACCACGTCGGTCCTCATCGTGATCCAATAAGGGTAGCAAAGCGACTGGTGATGGACTCCACGAGCTCTCTACTGTGGAGATAGTATACACCATGCTTCCTGAAGGACCAACAACTCTTAATATTCGCCGGTGGAGGATTTCTGGCATTGACGGTACCTTGAACACCATCCCAAATGTCTTCGATGGCGTTTAAATCCGGTAAACGAGGGGGTCAAGTCAGGATACCAAACTCCGTGGAATGTTCCTTCAGCCATAATTGGGAGATTGTGTGTGTGTGTGTGGAAGAGCATTGCAGTGTTGAAAGCGGTCGCACCCGTCGGAGTGGTTGCATGACATGAACGGGTGCAAATTATCACTAAGGATGGTTACGTAGCCTCCACCGGTCAAAGAGTTCTTCAGGCGTATGAGGCGGTCATAATGCGCACCACCTGAAAACACTCCACACCATAACAGAGCCACCGCCGGCCTGCCCTGTCCCTTATAGTCATGAGGGATCCGTTGCTTCTTGGGGTGATCAGCAATGTCACTCGGGTGGACATTCGGCTCCTGAACCCAACAGAACACAGGGAACATTGGACTGTTGTTACACTCGGCGTTGGCCATCTGCCCGAAACAGTTGATACTGCGATTTGCGTCGGAGACCAGGCTACACGTTTCCAGTCATCTTGCGTCCTATGGCAGTGTTCCCGACCACAGACGAGGCGCACGGCCTTGAG
The DNA here is from genome assembly GCA_039090855.1 of Macrothele yani. Taxonomy (NCBI): domain Eukaryota; kingdom Metazoa; phylum Arthropoda; class Arachnida; order Araneae; family Macrothelidae; genus Macrothele; species Macrothele yani. The sequence goes on along the minus strand of CM077024.1, from coordinate 164,189,698 downwards.
TCGGGTCAGCAATGGCACTCGGGTGAGCCGTCGGCTCCGGAACCCCACGGAACACAGGAACATTGCATTGTCCGAACGCTGATGCTACTACTAGCCCCAGCATTACATTAACCTGTGATTTGCGACAATGCCTCCCCCAGGGTGGATGTCAGGCCTCTCTCCACGATCGTCCAGGGCTTTTCTACTGCCACAACAGTCTCGCACTCTGGATTTCCCCCTAAGTTTGTGTAGTCCAAGTACACCTCTTGAATTTGTTGACCGTGTAAATCCAAATTTCGTGGTGATTTCCGAGATGGAGTGACCCATCTCGGAAACTGAGTTTCGAATTTATAGTTCAAAGGGAAATGATCAGTAATAGAGTTCTCTTCGAACATTGGAGGCACACACGGCAAGGAATGACTCATTTGTGGCTGGCAGGAAGTGATTGAGGGACCTTCTCTATATCTCCACAAAAACTGACAAAGAAAGGAAATGATTTGAACTTATGAGTTGATATCAAAGATACACTGCTGGGCACCCAAAATGCAACACCAAGAAGGAAGCATCCAATTGGCCTGAAATTCGCAGCATGCGTCGCCCGCGATATAGGACATGCAAACGATTGGCATTGCAGGGCATACGCAGATCATATGCGCCCGGCACGCCACCGAGACGCACTATAAGAAAGGTGCACAGAAGGCGGAGTGGAAGTGTGTTGTGCTGCCGGACCTGTGCGTGGAAAGCTTCCTGATGCCTCGTCGCAGAATACGGCAGACATTCCAGCACGTTTCGGAGTTCGACAGAGGACGAATAGTGGCTTATCGCGACAGCGGTTTATCGTACCGAGACATCGGCGCCCGTGTGGGACGACATCCAGTCACAGTGAGGCGAGTATGGATTTGGTGGGTGCAGGAGGGACGGACGGTCTGACGTGAGCGATTGCCGCAGCCGTGGCACACCACCTAACGAGAGGACCGGCATGTTGTGCGGCAGGCATTGACGGCTCGCACCGCCACATCACGAACGTTAGCGCTGGAATTAGGGTGTGTTGCGAAAGAACTTGTGTCAGCATGTACCGTTCGACGTCGTCTGTAGGAGCGGAGATTTGTCGCACGGCGCACATTGCTCTGATTACCATTGACGTTGCACCACCGGCGAGTACGGCGGCAGTGGGCCGTTGAACGCCGCACCTGGACTACAGAATGGCACGACATTTTCTTCTCCGGCGAATCATGCTTCTGCCTGCAACACCACGATGGTCGGATCCGCGTGTGGCGGCACCGCGGCGAGAGACAGTATGACGCCTGAATTATGCATCGCCATACCGGTCCGTCGCCTGTCGTTATGGTTTGGGGCGCAATTGGATATGACAACCGCACCCCTATGGTACGCATCACCGGTACACTCAACAGCCACCGCTGCATCTCCGACGTTTTGAAGCCTGTAGTCCTCCCTTATCTGCAGGACCTGCCAGCGGCCGCGTTTCAACAGTACAATGCGCGCCCGCACGTAGCACGCATCGTGCAATAATTCTTCACGGCCCACCAGGTGTCACTGCTACCGTGGCCCGCCTGTTCTCCCGATATGTCGCCTATCGAACACGTCTGGTCGCTGATCGGCAACTGAGTGGCCCGGCAAGCACCACCCGCGGCTACGCCTGATGAACTGTGGCAACGTGTGGAAGCAGCCTGGACCGACATACCCCAAGCCCATATCCAAAGCCTCTTTCGTTCGATACCGCGGCGTGTAGCGGCCGTTTTTGCCAGCCATGGGGGCCACACGAGCTATTGATGTCTGCGTGGCCGCCCCGGTGGCGCAGTGGTCTAAGGCGCTGGCCTCTGATCATTCGTCCGTAAGGGGTCCGGGTTCGAATCCCGGTCAGGCATGGATGTTGTGTTTGTCTTACGGCACTGGCTCTCTCCCTTCCCTGGAACCAGTGACCCTAAATTAGGGACGGGCGACTGCTTATAGCCCGTTGAGTTGCTCACGGTGGTCGTTAAACTTCCAATAAAAAAAAAAAAAATGTCTGCGTGTTCCGCAAGTCTCACGGGCCTGTAAGCTCAATCGTTTCATCTTTGTATCTGTTGTTATGTGTTCAGTAAATCTGGCTTTGTTATCTCGTGTCCTTCTTGGTGTTGCATTTTGGGTGACCAGCAGTGTAGATATTAATGTTCACTTTGGATGAAATTAATGAGCCACCACAACAACTTCGCAGACTTTTTTGTTTGAGGTTACTGGATGCAGGGAATTTACAGAACCACAGCCGTTGAACAAAGAAACCTCCTATGGAGTCATCCGGGAATCGAACCCTATTTTAGCTCAACCAATTAACCAGAATCCCGTGCCATAAACCGCTTGGCCAACAGGGCGGTTCTTACTCATTGCGAAAATGCTAATTTTTCATAAGAAGAAGTGCGATTACGTGCTTTGAAATACCTTGAAAATACTGGTTTGAGAATTTCGTAAAAAGGCGAGTGGCTACATTCGTGAATTCGGCGGCATCCCTTCTGTTTGATTATTACATAGTAAGTCCTTTGACTATCTCCTTTTCTTTCCTCATCCTTCCACAATACGTCTTCCATTTTATCTCATACTAAAAGACACGTTTTTATTGCACGCCGTGACTTCGCACGCACTCGTAATTATTCGTACCTTAGTTGAGATGATTGAGTGCAAGATGGGTGGGCGTGTTTCTATTCAGAATATAGAAAGAATAGTTATTTACAGTCTGTGATTAAAGAGGCTTCAGAGAAATAAAAAAGGTTTGATTAACGATTTTATTCTTTCATTCCGGCAGTCAAATAATATTTATAACAATTTTCGGCAGAACCGCTGGTAAATTCAATTCAGTTTTTGCAAATTACGTAAAAGTGCTGAAATTTCCATATACGATAGTGAAAGGGCGCAATAGTTTGTGCTCGAAACAGTATTGTGACTCTCCCCCTACCCCCCGACCTCCAGTTTGTAATTATTGTTTTTAGAAAGTCCTGCCAACTGCAGGTCCCGTGTGTGTTGAGCTCTGACGTCATTCGTTCGTGATGAATTGCTGTTCGCTGGCTTTTCTCTAATGCCTGTTCCATCAGCCTGGATTGCTGTCAAATCTCGTAGATTGATGACAGATCCTGATATCCGGCGCATTTTCCTGCACTTAAGAACAGATGTAGACAACACTAGCAGACCGGGCACGCGAATATAAGAGCGGCTCTATTGATTTCCAATAAGGAAATTTCAAACTCTAGAAGCCCAGACATTCTGTGGTATTGCGTATATATTTCCCCTTTTCTTTGTTTGGAATCCTTGTGAGATATTTAGAATTGTAAAGTTTCTTAGAAGTGCAAATTCAAAGTATGCTCCAATTCAAATCGCTTCCCGTTTCTATCCACGGCTTCATTTTTTATACCACGTTTCTTGAGCAGTGTGTATGCCGTACGTTTTGTTCCTTTGGCAAATAAAGTAAAAAAAAAAAGAAAATGCTGTATATTTGCATAAAATATTCTTTTATTCGACGACTGAAAGCAATACCTTACATAAAGCCTATTCATTTCAAGCGAGGTTTGCATTGAAGTGATTTTGAATTTTAATGCAACTGTCATAAATGATGCAAAACAGTTCACTGTAAAGCAAGGTTCTTAACTTGGAAACAGAATCCTCCTTTCGTTTAGCACAAAACCAAAACCTCTTCCTTGATGTATGTACAAACTAATAATTTCAATTTAGCATATTTTTCAGAAATGATTTAATTTGAGTTGCTATCATCTGTAAACACAGTTTTTTTATTAAACATAAGGCAAGAATTATTATATGGGGTGTCCACGAGGTCCATTACAAGCTCAAAAATTTATTACAAGTACAATTGATAGGATGATTTGATCATATTGCTTGTAATACACTAAGTGATTATTTATTGACATTACATTTGTCTAATTTCAGGTACCCAGCTGATGTGACAGCTTTTTTTAAATAAAACGAATGGATGTTTCTCAAGAAAAGGCGTAACGCGTAGTCTGCTTTATTGGGAAAAAATCGGATACGCAGACACAGCGAAATTACAGGACTAAGTAAGAAAAATATACACCGTCGCGTCCGTCGATTCGCAAGTGGCACAAGAAATTTACGCAGACAGAATCAGTGTTGGATAAAGAAAGAACATGGAGGTAGGAAATACAGGAGTCGCCCTGAACATTTTCTCAGTTGTTTTGGGACAAGCTATGTATGCGCATGTCTCAGCGTTGGAGGATATACCAGTTTCCATTACTTGCTGTGTGGCGAAACCGCATCTATGTGCGAGACGTGTCATTCACCTCTGAGCGCTGTCTATGTTTTCCGTGTGTGTTGTCGATTTATCTTTAAGGTGGATTCATCTAAAAACTTCTGTAGACATTTCTTCGCATTTAATGTATTTCCAATGAGGAAAATTTGCACATCGGTAAGAATAATTTTATATTATATCCCAGTTTACTCAATATTTTTTAAAAATTTACCATAATCTATATATTAATTCTATAAGGTTTTTTACTGTGAGTTCTATTTTGAGAAAACGGATGAACGTAAAGATATGGTTGGGGTATCAAAATAAAGGTCTTACCATGCAGGTATGCCAGTCGAAGAGAAAACTGAGATTGGGGCAACGGTTGGGGCATTGTCGGGTGGTAAATTTCCCATGTAAAGTCTATGGGAGAAGCGTGCGGTTGCCATTCGATGGCCTGGCGTTGACTTCCGCGCTGTTGAAGGCGAAAACATGGAGGGACTGAGATAGTCCAAAGTCTACATCGGAACAGCAAACACTCTCGAACACCTCATTACGTTATGCCGTTGGACTGTGTGATGTATATATACAATTTAATATACATTCGATCTAGTTTATTCACGTAGGTAAGACGTTTCCCATTATGTAAAGATGTAAATAAACATTCCGTTGACCATTGTTAGTGAAAATATTTAGAATGTGCATGTTGAGTTGCGCCATCTATATATTCATTCTATAAGGTTTTTTACTGTGAAATCTATTTTGAGAGAACGGCTGAACGTAAAAATATGGTTCAGGTTTCAAAATAAAGGTCTTAGCATGTAGATGCCAGTCGAAGAGAAAACTGAGATTGGGGCAACGGTTCGGGTGTGGCGGGGCCGCAAAGTTCCCATGTAAAGTCTATGGGAGAAGCGTACGGCCCTTATCTACATCAGGCGCTCAGTTCAGTGTCAGACTTGGTGTGTGGTTCAATGATCAGTCCTAAAGTAAGTAAATACTTTATTTATTGCATATTTACCCTTAACAGAATGTCTCTCCCGCAGAAAAAAATAAAAATAAAAATAAAAAGTAAGAGCCTTCCTGGAAGGCGTGAGCGATCAATGGGTCGCAAATACTGTATATGTCTCAGACAAGAGAGAATGAAGAGCATTCGTAACGCGAATCTCATTCCAACATTTACAAACACAGTTGTGACTGAAGATGAGAGTGAAAGAGTGCGCTATCCAGTTGAATTTTTGCACACAATCGAGATGAGTGAAGTTCCGCCTCACATTTTACGACTGAAAAAGGGTGTAGTCGTGACGCCCCGGTGGCGCAGTGGTCTAAGCGCTGGCTTATGATGTTTCGTTCGTGAAGGGTCCGGGTTCGAATCCTGGTGAGGCATGGATGCTGTGTTTGGCTTACAGCACTGGCTCTCTCCCTTCCCTGGAACCAGTGACTCTAAATTAGGGACGGGCGACTGCTTATAGCCCATTGAGTTGCTCACGGCGGTCGCTAAACCTTCAGTCAAAAAAAAAAATAAATCACGAACCTGGACTATTATTGTCTTTACTGAAGTGGTTGTAGTGGTTGAATGAATTTGTCAATCTAATGAAGTTTACATTTGTTGTCTCATATGAGTTTATTCTTTTCAAAAAGAAAAAAAAACAAAAAAACTAGCCGTCGATTCCGACGGGTTTCGTCTAGTTATATTTAAAACCAGTAACTTTTCCTTTGGTAATGTTGAGATCTAGAAATAGATGGCACCACATGCAGTGGCTGATTTCCGGCCAGGCGCATTCACTCTAAGGTCCCAGAAACCGTTAAAATAAGTTAGCCTTCCGTTTAGTGGTAGGTGAAGGAAAGATTGAGGCTTCCCACAATTTTCATTGGGGGCATAGGCGCCCATATAAGGGGGCAAGAGAGAGCACTTGCCCTCCCATGGAAATCTGACCACGCCCTTTCTATTCTTGGAAGGTACTACGGAAAGTTTCGTGATATCACTAATTTTGATTGCTAATTTCTCTGTTGAATTTCTGGATGCCTGAGTAAGCAGTAAAAATAAGAAAAAAACGTTGGGTATTTCCAGTAGAAAAAGATGAAATTTCAGTTCAAATTCATAACAAAATTTTCCAATGCATATTGGAGCCCAGAGTACACAGTACATGGATAAAGCGAAAAAATATAATCCTCTGCAGCAGCCATTCACTGTTGTACAAAGATTTCCCGAAATGTTTTCCAGAATTTTGTTTTGTTGGTATCTAATTTTCTTCATGATTCCCGATTGAATGATCGCTGAGATTTCACGGCGCATGCAATACGAGTGCGAGTGGGCAAAAGATGCAAGGGGCTCAAAACGTCAAAACAATTTCCTTGTTGCACCACCAAGCTGTCTAACTTTTTTGTCATTTGCTTTTATGTAATTTTGGGTATTCTGATATTCAATTTAATTCATGTGTTGAGGGAGGGAGTAAAATCGATATGGTAACAAGAAGGCTCAGTGGCAATTTGCATATGGTGTTCGTGTATATTATTCGTAGTTAAGATCTCTGCTTGCCCCCACCTGAAAACTGAGTTATGGGCGTTCATGTTTAAAAAGGCGAATACTTAGCTGGCCTGCTGTCATATAAATTACTTCCATGCTACTTTCAGCCAAAGGAAAACATCTGAGTTGGAACTGTTCTTCCTTTCTTCCCGCTAAGTTGCGTGAGGAGTTCTTGTAGATACTTTCCTAATGATTGGGGATGTTTGCTGTTATTGTTTTTTCCCTTTGGCGTAGGGTAATCAAGTTCTTTCTCAGCCCTAATCCCCTAACGAGCCTAAACCTAATGAGTTAATATTTAGGCTGAAAAAATAAAGAAATTCGAGAATATCACACTACTTATCTTTCTTTTATTTAATAGTGTTAAAAGAAATTTTTATTTTGCAATAAGATTTTCTTATTACTTTCTCCTCCCCTGGTTTAATATTCATAAAGCTGTGGTTTCTACTTTTCCAATTTTAAACCAGATCTTTTGCATTTAATTCTTATGCTTCTGTTAACTGTAATGCAGGTATAAAAAAGATCTCACGCATCTTTTTGACAGAATAAAAAAAAATGCAAACCTTCTCAATTTTCCGATAAAAATAATAAGAATAATACTTTCAAGAAACACATTCTCGCTTTCTTGCACTGACTGATTAAATTCTTACTGTCCAAGTTTTTTAGTCCATGGCATTCGTCTATGCCATGAACCACTGAATCTCTACAATTTAGGGAAATTGTTCGCCATAGAAAAACTCCTCCACGAAAAGTCATCCACCCTTCTCAAGTGAAGTACTGTGTACAAATTGCATTTTACCATAATTTCTTCTCCATTCTGACAAACTGATATTAATTAACTTTATTTTCCGAAATTAATTTAAGAGACTAACACCTTACCTCGGTCACTTTTCTAACCCCACTGCTTCAAGAAATCACTCTTTCTGACAACTACTATCACAATAGGTATAAAGCTGTGATTATAGAACCACAAATTTCCGATAAATATAGTCTAATTATAAAGACACCTACGCCTAAAGACCCTCATCCCCCAATAACAACAAAAGGAAGCGGAATTAATAGAGTGATCTCCACATCGAACACCAAAAATAAAATAGAAGTTATTTCATTGTTTGCTGTAATAATACTGATTTTATTAGTGTGGGAGGCTCTTGTGGTGAAATTAAGAGTAGGAGGAGGTTACCATATTTCAGGGTCTATAGAATGAATTCACGACAATCTAATCTTGTAACAATTATAATGAATAAACAAGTAAAGTCTCCTCCTAAAGATCGAGCATCATGAATACATAAAACATTTCTCCCAATATCTTTTCATGAACTGATGTGGAGGACTTTTCCGGTTGCCAATGTCTTTAAGTATTTTATTTTTGCTTGATACCATGCTCGTTGCCGTAACGTAAAAAAAAGAGGATTTTCCAAAGCTGAAGAAATGGAAAGAGCACGTTTTGTAAATGAAACGCGTTTCAATTTCATAACAATGTATACGTAAAGTACTGATAAATTTAAAGAAATTCCATTTTCAGGGCCTTAGCTTTAAATTTGCCAAGTAATTTGCAACTGAAAAGGTGCTGAAGTAATCAGCTTTGCCTAACGTATCAAATTCTAAAATAGCTTTTGCTATAACTGAAATGGTCTCTTCGTAGCGTAAAGCTAAAATTAACTGAATTTCCGTTTTGAGTACTCCTAGCGAAAAATTTATGAACTAGTAGTGAAATTTAAAATATGCAAAATTTAATGACTGTTTATGTCGTATCATCCGTAAAAATAATATTTGAAAAATCTGTGAAAACCAAATTCTTTAGATTTAGCGCCACTAACAGGAAATTAGTGAACTAATTGGAAAACTCATATATTTGAGAAGGAATAGTTAAGCCTACCCTGAGAGGCATAAAAATAATTTTTTCCTCTAAGTTGAATAGTTTTGTTCACAATAGAACTTAATTTTTTTCAATTTTCCACTTTGACAGCCCTTAGTCGCAAATTCATGAAGTATATATGGGATACTAAAAGTTCCAAACTTTATATCCCTTGATTTCCTATTAGCCGCAAAAATAATTTTGAAATATCTCTGAAAACAAAAAGTTCGATGTGCACGCACATACAAAGTGATTATACTAGCACTATTTCTTAGAAAACGTTCTAATAATAGGAAGATAGACTGGCATTTTAAGAAGCGTAGAAACATTTTTCTTGACTACACTGCTTTTTTTTTCTTTGTTAATCTGGTGGATAAAAATTCCTGAAGCGATATGAAGGGGGAGGGACCCTGAATTTTTTAGCGCCTAGGACCCCAAAAGATCTACAGTCGCCTCTGACGACATGTAAATGTAACTTACAATGAGGAGCAATTGAATTAGAGATACCTGTCTAGTAACGTGTAGCACCACCTTTCGCCCTGATCACGGTGGCGATTCGTCTCGGCATGGACTCGACAAGACACCGGAAGCGTTGGGAAGCCATACGGATCCACGACCCCTGAACAAGCTCCCACAGTTCACGAAGATTTGATGGTGGGGGGTCAGAGCCTCGAACATCTCTCTCGATGGCATCCCAGATGTGCTCAATGGGATTGAGGTCGGGTGACCTAGCTGGCTAAGGAAGCAAGGTCACGTCGGTGGAGTGTTCATCCAAACATTCGGATACAATTCGGGAGCGATGGCACGGTGCATTGTCTTGTGCAGGATGAGGTCCCCAGTGAGATGTTGAAGACTCACAAACGGGAGGAAATGGTCGTCCAGGATATCCCGGTAACGTTGACCTGTGAAGGACGATGTCACACGTACCAGGGGTCCCATTTCAGTCCACGCAAACAGTCCCCAGACGAGAATGCCACCTTCACCAGCTTGAAGAGTACCCTGCTGGCAAGAAGGATCTATCGCTTCATGTGGTTTGCGCCGTACTCATATCCTGCTATCCGTACGTACCAACGTGAATCTCGACTCATCAGTCCAGGCAACATTTTTCCACATGTCTAGGATCCAGTGGCGATGTTCCCGCGTCCATGCTAATCTTTGCACCCTGTGATGTGCGGTCAGCAGCGGTACCCTCGTGGGACGATGGCTTCTGTACCCCATAGCGAGGAGATGGTTCTGGATGGTGTGGCTGCTTAAACGTTTTTGTGCACCATGCAGCGTTAAATTGCCGAGGGATTTCTTGCACTGTGGCGCGTTTATCCGCTGTTACAATGCGAGCTGGCCGACGATGACCCCGCTCATCCACACGCTGTTGTCCACGGCAGTTGGCCCTTGTAGGGATGGTTTTACCGGATTCGATGTACTCACGGTGCACCTGTGACACAGTGGCTCGTGAAAATCCCAGTGCCTGCACGGCTTCCGAGATGGAGTGACCTATTTGTCGGGCCCAGACAATCAACCCACGATCAAATGCGCTTAGATCCTTCGTCTTACCCATACTGCGTCCGACTCTTACTGATTCCCGTCGCATCACTCCCCATATTGTCGGATCGCTGCATACGTCATGTCGTTTCCGTTTACAGGGCCGCCCACAGAGCTGCATTTGCATAACGCTAGCTGTCTCTAATTCAATAGCTCTTTAGCGTATATTGATCAAACTTGGATAACACAGGTAGCAGCTGAGGATTTTTTTGTTTGTTTGTTTTTTATCTGTGGGTGATGCTTTATTTTTAGATGAGGAAAAGAATGGCAAAACTGCTAATCTGGTTTCGTGGTTAACAACACCGTCTTTTTGGATATTAGTTCATGTGATTGTAAAACTGAAGATTTAACGAGAAAAACTTCAGCTTCCGAGATATTTCGCAGAAACTCCAGTTTACGAACAAGGAAGACCTACACCTGAGTTATTTGTCTTGCGTGTGAAACATAGAGTTCAGAGACATGAATACCTAAGCCGTTTTTATTAAATTAAATGCGATAAACTCAAGTCTTTAACGGAAGACCTGAACTATGAAGACGGTTTTTACTGGGCCTACTGTTTTGTTTACAGTTCAGGAAAAGCGTCGTGATGGCATGCTAAGTATAATCTTTGTGCGCTAAGTCATTGAAATGGTTTTGAGGGAGATGCTAGGAAATTTCAATGAATGAGTCTAATCAAAGGTTTCCTTTGTTTTTGATATGCTAGGTAAACAAAATATTTTGTAGTAACCAAAGCTGCCAAAGTACGAGTCACTTTACATGTTAAGTCAGTTGGAGGTGTTTTCATACGATAACCCTTTCCGGTTAATCAGCATCAGCCTCTGATGTATGCACGACTGCATGTGTATGTATAAATATGTATATGAGTATATGATAGACGTGAAAACTTAAGTGAAAAATATAGTTAGGGGAATAGTAGTCAAAACTCAACTTAGTTCTGTGCCTCAAACGCTTGTTTATCCACCTATTACATCAAATAGAAGTCATCGCTCTTCCCACGTTTATCAGTGAGTCACGGAAAAATTTCTCATCGGCCGCCACAGGGAATCGAACCCAGGGTCTTCCAGTTACGCGCCGGATATGCTTTCACTGCATCATCATCATCATCATCATCATCATCATTGTCAACCATTATCAATCCACTGCTGGACGAAGGTCTCCCCAAGTTTCCTCCACAACGGTCTGTCTTGTGCCAGTCTCCTCCATGTCACCCCTGCATACTTTCGAATTTCATCCACCCATCTCCCATGTGGTCTTCTTCTGGGTCTTTTCCTGTCCCTTGGAATCCAATCTAAAATTTCGGCTGTCCATCGATGATCTGTCCTTCTGGCAGTATGTCCAGCCCATTGCCATTTCAGGGATTTAACTCTGATCATGATGTCTTCCACTCTTGTCATTTTTCGGATCCACGAGTTCCTCTTCTTATCTCTCCTGGTTACACCAAGCATGCACCTCTCCATGCTGCTTTGAGTTGTCTGCAGCCTTTGTATGTCTCTTTTAGTTAAGGTCCACGTCTCTGCACCATACGTAAGCACTGGAAGGATGCATTGATCAAACACTTTTCTTTTAAGACATAATGGCATATTGCTCTTGAAAATTATGCTGTTTCTTCCAAAAGCTCTCCAGGCAAGTTTTGTACGCCGATTAATTTCTTCATCAATGTGACCCTCACTTGATATCTGCTGTCCAAGATAAACGTACGTGTCTGTTATCTCCAGCTTTTCTCCATCAATCGATAAATCTTCATTTCTTGTAAAAGCATTGAACATCACTTTTGTCTTCTGAAAGTTCATTTTTAATCCCACTTCTTTACTCTTGTCAGCAAGTTCCTGGATCATACTCTGCAGCTCTGATGGGGTAGTTGCAAAAATGACTATGTCATCAGCAAAGCGAAGGTGGGTTAGATAATCTCCATTAATCTTTATCCCCTTGTTTTCCCAGCTCAGCGACTGAAAAACACCCTCCAATGTGACATTAAAGAGCTTCGGAGATATGGTGTCACCTTGTCTCACTCCCTTTCCAATTTTTACGTGTGTTGTATTTTCAAACAGCCTAATCTTTGCACTTGCATTTTCATAGATGTTATTAATAATATTAATGTATGCATCTTCAATACCGCAGGTTTTCAGAGCCATTGTAACTGCTGATGGTTTCACCGAATCAAAGTCTTTTTCATAATCGATAAAAGCCATGCACAATGGAAGTTCATATTCCCTCGCTCTTTCAATTAGTTCTCTCAGCACGTGGAAATGATCTATTGTGCTGTAGCCACTCCTGAATCCAGCTTGTTCTCTCGGTTGAGCCATGTCCAGTGTTACCTTTAAGCGGTGTGAAAGAACTTTAGTGAAGATTTTATAAACTACTGATAGGAGGCTGATAGGTCTGTAGTTTCCGAGATCCTCAATGCGACCTTTCTTATGTAGCAGGATCATTGTAGCGGTGTTCCAATCCTCAGGAATCTTTCCTTCATTAAGGCATCGAGTGAAAATTTGGGCGAGTACTGTTTCGATTTCTCCACTTGCTTCTTGTATGATGTCTACAGTAATTCCATCTTCTCCTGGAGCTTTTCCTCGCTTCATGTTCTTGATTGCATGTGCAACTTCTGCTGGAAGGACTGGAGGAACTCTGGTACTGGTATCTTTCATGATGTCTGGAGTGCATATATCATCCCTTTCATATAATTTGGAGTAGAAATCTTTCACTCTTGTCAAAATTTCGCCTCTATTTCTTGTTACAGAACCATCTTCTTTTCTCAGTGCCATAATCTGTTTTCTTCCCTTACTGAGATGTCCCTTTGCTATCTTTAGGCTTTGGTTGTTTTCAATTGCTTTCCTCACTAGTTCACAGTTGAATTTCCTTACGTCTTCAGTGATACTTTTTCTTACTGTCTTGCATAGCTCTATATATTCCACTTTGGAAGTCACATCTTCTTTAGTTGTCCTCATCTCTCTTCTTTTTTGCATCAACATTTTGGTTTTTCCTGATAATTTGTTCACATGCAACTTGTTCTTAGACCCAGCTAATTTTGTTGCTGTTTCCATAAGAGCTTTGGTTACTTTTCTGTTAACTTCAGAGATGTCCACTTCTTCCGATGTTAGGCCTTCTAAAGCAGAGAACCTGTTCTTCAGTTCTAACTTGAAGGTATTATGGTGTTTTTTAAGGTTGGTTATGTCAATAGATTTTGTTTGTCTTATGAGCTTGCCGCGTTCAAGTTTAGTGTTGAGGTGCATCTTACATCTCACCAATCTATGGTCACTACCTGTGTTGAACTTGTTTAGCACACTGCAGTCTTCTATGACGAATTTTTTGTTACACATAATAAAATCAATTTCACTTGTCGTCCCATTTGGATGTCTCCATGTCCATTTCCTGTGTGGCTTTTTCTTGAAGAAGGAGTTCAAGATGAAAAACCCTTCTGCCTCTGCAAACTCAACGAGAGTATTTCCACGCTGGTTTCTGTTGCCATGACCGAATTTACCTACTGAAGTTTCATTCTGTTGCCGTTGCCCTATTTTTGCATTGAAATCTCCCATAATTATTTTCAAGTGCTGCTTACCTTTATTATTTAGATGACAAATTTCCTCATAAAATTCTTCAATTTCTTCTTCAGGATGACTTGTGGTGGGTGCATAAGTTTGAATAATCTGAGCCTGGTATCTTTTCGAGAGTTGGATAACAAGTCGTGCAGCTCTGTCAGAGGAACTTTCAACTTCTACAACTTTATCCTTCAGTTTCTTGTTTATTATAAATCCAACACCACTAGTTCTGCCAGTATCTGTCCCACGATAGTAGAAGAGATGTCCACTTTTCAGTTCGATGAGATCTTCTCCTTTTCTCCTTACTTCACTTAGCCCCACGATGTCCCACTTGATCCTTTGTAGTTCCTCTTCCAATTCAAGAAGCCTTGAATCAGAAGATAGAGAGCGTCCATTGTAAGTAGCCAAGGTCAGCATAAGATGGCAGCCTAGTCCGGTCCTCCGGGGATTCTTAGCACCCTCTGCCTTCATGTCGCACTGGCCGCTGCCTTGGCCAGGTACATTCCAGCTGCCGGAGACTGAGGGCCAAGATTTAAGTTGTGGAATCATTTTGGAGGGGTTTGGCCATAACTCACCACGCTGGCCAAGCGGGTTGATGAGTGTGGGATAGAATTTCCTCTAATCCCAATGGTATAGTTATACCGCTATGGGCGGTCGTCAGAGCCCCTTTAGTGGGAACAGGATGCACCACGAGAAGGCGGGGTTGACATTTGTCAAGGAGAGGCTGTGATGTTACGCATCAACTGCAGCATAGCGGCCTCGAAATTCTCCAGACTCACAAACGACAAACTGCCAAACCACATGGCAAGGTTGGCTCTTTGGAGCCCCGCACAATGCTGGGGATTCACCACAGATGAACAGCAGCAACTGAACAAATATTTGTTGAATAGCAGCAACTGAAAGAATATTTGTTCAGTTGCTGCTGTTCATCTGTGGTGAATCCCCAGCATTGTGCGGAACTCTAAAGGGGGCAACCCTGCCATGTGGTTTGGCAGTTTGTCATTTGTGAGTCTGGAGAATTTCGAGGCCGCTGTGGTGCAGTGGAAGCATATCCGACGCGTAACTGGAAGACCCTGGGTTCGATTCCTTGTGGCGGCCGATGAGAAATTTTTCCGTGACTCACTTATAAACGTGGAAAGAGCGATCGATGACTTCTATTTGATGTTCCTGGTCCACGTTAACTGTGTATTTATCATTCACCTATTACAGAGAAAATCACATCTTTGTCTCGTCGGCCCATGGCGGGTTGACTTCCGCAAGCACGACTATGCGTCTTTGAGGGTTAACTGGCAAATTAATACAACCGGCTTGCGATTCCTCTGCTGCATACGGATAAGGAACAAAGTGCGTCCGAGACCGGCTACAGGGAATCATCTACACTGTAACATCACAGACACGCCGGGTAAACAGTCAAAGTAAATTTATTTATATATTCTTATAATCACAATCATAAAACATTTCACAATATCTCTACTCATAAAAACGACCATCTCAATTCGACTTCACTCTTCGAACTCTCTTCTGCGCGCAGCGCATCACATTCCAAGTCACGAATCAAATTTGCCTCTCGCACTACACTCAACAGTCAACAGTTCATTGCACCAGTTCGCGCATTAGAGTCCAAGATACTTCCACGCATTCGCGTCCCCAACACAGGGAGTCTGCGGAAAATCCCGAAAAAAACGCAGACTAGGTGGCCGGCACAACCGGGATTCGAACACCCGTCAGAAACGTCCGCCTCACACACAGCGACTTAACCAAGTGCGCTATACCGGAAGTAAATAATATCAGAGTACAGAAAATAGCAACATAAGCGTTCAAAGCTTTGTGTAGTTCGATGCATTGAGCTCCGTGTATTTTACTATGTGTATTTTGTACACATAGTAAAATACACGGTTGTATCAGAATAATATGACTACCCTCGGAATCACAGTGTACCCGCCGAGGCACGTGACAAAGTCGACCACACGGAGATATAAGCAGCCGGTCAGGACAGATGAGTCATAGTGCGTTACGGGAGCACAATGGCCAGAGGTAGGGATTTGATGGACGTTCAAGAAGAAATGATCCTCAGCTACCACGCCAAGGGTGGAAGCATCTCAGAAACAGCAGACTTCGTGGGCTGTTCGCGAGGTGCTGTAGTAAGGGTGTACCGAGAATGGACTGCTGGCACACCGAGAACCTCCCGACGTCATAACTGTGGAGCTCCTAAAGCCATCGACTCCAATGGAGAAAGTCGCTTCCGTCGAGTGGTAACGGTCAATTGACGCGCAACAGTGCAGCAACTGACCACGCAAGTTAACGCTGGGACACCCAGGTACGTGTCTCCGATAACAGTAGAACGAACCTTGTTACGCATGGGTCTCCGGAGTCGACGCTGCCATGTTAACTCAGGTCCATCGGCAACGGCGCCTGCATGTTCACATGGGACTACCGTCATTAGACAGTGGAAAAGTGGAAAAGTTTGCCTTCTCCGACGAATCGAAATTTCTACTCCATAGAAGTGACGGATACGGTGTCAGACACACGAGAACCAACAGACAGACACGCTTCTCGGTCAAATATAAGCCGACGGGGGCAATGCGCATGTCTGAAGGATGTTTTTCTGCTATGACCTGAGACTGCTGGTACCACTGGATGGGTCCCTGAACGCCAATGGCTACCTGTCCATTTTCGCTGACCACATGCATCCCTTCATGTTGGACGTTTATCCTGGTGGTGATGGAGTCTACCAAAAGAACAACGCGCCGTGCCACGTCGCTAAGGGGGTCTGTGACTGGTTGCAGGAACACGACAGCGATGTCTCCGTTCTCCCTTGGCCGGCGAAATCGCCCGACCTCAATCCCATAGAGCACTTGTGGGACTATTTGAATCATCATGTTCAACGTGCCGACTCACAGGCACGTCATTTCCGGGACCTCCGTGCTCTCTGAAGTCCAAATGGGCACGTGTGCCTCGGGCAACTTTCCAGGGCCTCATTGCGTCCATGCCACGCCGCCTCGCCGCTGTCATCAAGACCAAGGGTGGATATTCCTATTATTAGGTAGGGGGTCATATTATTCTGATATTATATAATCTGCATTTTCGCCCTCTAGCGGCGAAATTGTGCATCGTAAAAAAAAAAAAAAAAAAAAAAAAGATGAAATGAAGGATCATCATTTCAAGCTCCTGTTGGGAAATGTTTTCCATGTAATTTCTAATTTTTGGTAAATAATGGCATGGCCACCATCTGGCGTAAGTGTTAATTTCTGCTTCTGATGTATTTGCACTAAAGTCTGAGACTCTAAAATCTCGATGGAAAAAATCGTTCGTGGACCGATATCACTCACGTCGATAAACCTTTTCGGAAAATTTTCTTCTTAAAATATTGCACGGTTTCTCTGCCAAGGGGTGTAGTGTAGATGTATATGATATTTTTGTCAATATCTCTGCTTCTAAGTGACCGATTTGAAAAAAAAAAAATTCTTGGTGGGGTAGCGTTTCCGGTGCGAAATATTTCCAATACAATTTCCAAATTTTCAAATAATTCATAGAGTTTCCGGTAGGAGGCGTTAAGATAAATTGTGTTTTCCCCGATATCTCTGCTTCTAAAACTCCGATTTGAAAAATTCTTTCTATATCGCATACAGCGCCTGATGGGAAATATTTTACAAATAATTTCTAATATTTAGTAAAGAATGGTTTGGCTACCAGGGGCCGTAAGTGTTAGTTTCTGCTTCTGATGTATTTGCAGCAAAATCTGAGTTCCTAAAAACTCGATTACAAAAATTCTTTCGTAGACCAATACCGCTCATACCGAAATTTTTTTGAGATTATTAAAATAATGCACGGTTTTCTCGCCAGGGGCGTAGATGCACATCTTATATTTGTTGATATCCCCGCTTCTGAGAGTCAGATTTTAAAAATTTTTCGTTGTTGGAGAGCGTTTCCGAACTGCGAAATACGTCTCATATAATTTCAAATTCTTTTTAACACACAATTCTGTCAACAGAGGGCATAAGTTCACGTTTCCGTTTACAGCAAAAGCTGAATGATTAAAAACCAAATTGAGAAACTTCTTTCGTCAGTCAGATACTACTGTTTTCCACACCGGTTCCATTGACTTCGAATTGCTTTGATAAATATTATTCGCGTCAGAACGGATTCAAAAGGCGTGCTAATTGCAACCGAAAATTTTGTGTCATCTTTTTTGTTTTTTTTCACTTATAATGGTTATATGTAGTGGAAAATCATTGGCTATTCTTCAGTGGCCAACTTACGAGTTTGCAATGAGTATTGCTTGAATATACACTCATTGTCATAAAAATCCGGGCACCAAGGAGGCGTCGGATTGAAATGAGATTTTAGTGGTGAGATGGTACATATATCTAGGACAGAAGTGATTACAATATCACACCAACAGGACGATTTCCCGCGGGCATACGGTACACATTCCGGTCAGCGTTAGTACCGCGTCGGACCGCCTCGTACTCGGATACATGCCCTGATACGATCCGGTATGGAGTCAAAGAGACACCGTATGTTATCCTGGGACAGATTGGCCCACATTTCTTGCAGCTGACGCTCTAAATCACTAACACTGGGATATAGAGAAAGCTGGCGTCCCATCTGGTCCCACACGGGCTCGATAGGCGAGAGATCAGGAGATCTGGAAAGCCACGGAAGCGTCGAAGCATGACGTAGACAGTCCTGGGAAACCCGAGCCGTGTGCGGACGGGCCTTATCTTGTTGGAAAATGGCTCCTGTCTGCTCCACTGAGAAAGGCAGCACATGGGGCCGCAGGATCTCCTGTACGTAGAGCTGGGCTGTCAACGACCCTAGGATCACTGCGAGGGAAGTCCGGCTGTCATACGCGATGCCTCCCCAGACCTTTACGCCTGCAGTTCGGGACGTGTGCCGCTGTACAGTGAGGTTAGTATTGCATAGCTCACGTGCGATCCTCCACACTCTGACATGGTGGTCATCCGTTCCAATACAGCAGCGGGATTCGTCGCTGAACACTATAGGTCGCCAGTCCGTAGCATTCCATGTTGCTCGCTACGGACACCACTGCAATTGACACCGACGATGGTCAGGTGTTAATGACAGAAAACGTAAGGGCCGTCGAGAGTGCAGATTCGCCCCTGCCTGGCGTCTGAAAATAGTTCTGGCGATCGCAGGAGTCCCTTGTACAGCCGCCACATGTCTCTGGGTACTGGACAAGAACGTCGTTGCATCTGTGCGTGCTGCTCTCACGATCCCACGGTCCTCTCCGCTGGTGGTGTGTCTGGTTTGTCCAGAGGCAGTCCGCCGTGTCTGGATGCCTTCCGGTGTCCATTGCTCCCAACACGATCGCACCGTACTGTCCGACCGGCCCAAATGGCGGTCGATTCGGCGCGCCGACCACCCTGCCTCTCTCGTCTCGAAGATACGGCCTCGTTTAAACTCCGTCAGTTGCCCGTACGCACATCTGCGGCGGCTCCTCGGCATGTCTATCGCTCAGGGATCTCACCTGACTCTTACCGTGCATTTCGGCACGAATGTAGAGTCCCCTGCGCGGCGCCTTATGCGTCCCTAGGACTGCGATTGCAGCTCCTGTCGTGGACGTGCGGGCGTGCAAAATCGCACGAAACTTTAATCATTTGCATGTCTGCCCTCCCCATAGCTATTCGCCGAGTTTTGCGTTAATCGCACGGTTTTTTCTTGGTGCGCGGGTTTGTATGTCAATGAGTGTACTTTTACGTACTGCTTACATAAAAGAATTTAAAGTCCAATAAAAGAATGGAGGCAACAACAGACACACATGCCATGTTAATGCCAGAAGAACACTGATGGTCAAACAGGAAAAAGTTAATGAATTACCAGCTAAATGAGTTTCTGCTTTTTTACAATGTTGTTCTTTATTCAGTGCAGTATATGGAGAAAGTCACAGGTTTGCTTGCCTTTGATTTCTAAATTATATCTACATTGCTCTTTTTATCGTTTACTTATTGTTCTGTTCCTGCTTATGTTGGAAGGCGGTTTTCTCGGTTACTTCGCTGCCAAGTTCCACCGCTCCCGTTTCTTTCTAACTTAATTTCTGCCTCGACCATCTCGAACATTAAAAAAAAAAAGAATCGAGAGTACCCTGGTACTCTTTATGGATAATTTACGCAATGCATCTTATTTCACACCCACAAAGACATGCCAAGATCTTTGTGGGTGTGAAATAAAACGACTGATTCGGGAGTATACATTTACTTACGTACAACACATTGGATTTATTCGCGTCACTCTAGATCACACCGAGCCACAGCCTGGTGGAATTAAATAAGCGAATTAAATCATAACAACAAACGACAAGGTTTACCAATTTCTGACATTGAGTGGTACTTAGGTAAGTGGATTAATGAATGTTATTCTCATAAACCCAATGAAAGAAGACATGTGAATCATAAAAGTTAATATTTTCTAAACTATGACGGGGGCAGTATAGTATTTCGACTGTTTAGTTTCCCAAAAACAATATTCATTTTTTATTATGTATTATTTAGATTCAGACGACCGTAAGGAACGACCCTGACAGCGATGAAATGTGATGTAGTTGCAAAAGTCTATCTGCGCATCATGGGTGCCGACGGGGGGGGGGGGGGGGGGGGGTCACAGGGGTCACTTGACCCCCTGTAGAATTATTTTTCCCTTTATTTTATTTTATTTTATTTTATTTTATTTATTACTTTACAAAAAACTGGACCACAAGGAAAGATGAAGTTTGGGGTGTTTAATTTAATATCGCTATATTTTATTGGAAATTTGGAGTTGGAAAACGATAACGTGAAAGTGGAAAACCTAGCAAACTGTAAGGTACTACGTCCAAACAAGTTCCGCTCAGGGTGGTGTGTGCTGAACTTAAAAGGCTTGGCGTGGCCGACACTGTTCATTATTTTGAAAACAGTTACCAATGTACATGATAATACATGACTATTACTAACATACACTTTTTTCAAGAACAGCATCAATTAATAATAATAATTATTATTATTATAATAGTAGTAATGTTCTACTCTAGTAAGTAAGTAGTAGTAATAGTAATAGAATTAATCTTTCATTTTCACGAATTACTGTTTTTTATATATTAGCCAAATCTTAATTAATTACACTTGACCCCCCCCCTGAAACATTCCCTGCAGGCGCCCATGCTGCGCATGCGCAAGCTAAAATCTTACCTCAAGATAGAAAGAAAAACTGAATCGCAAGTGTGTTAGTGAGGGGCATCGGTAACTTTTGGTTTAGGATATCTACAGATTACACCCCATCGTGTTATACAAAGCTTTCATCAAAAGCACTTAACTCCCCAAGGAGGGTCGAGAGGAACCCAAACTTCGCTAGGAAGCATCGTTTTCATAGCACCAAAAATGCATTTTTGCAATGGCTTTTATCACATTCAGCATCAGGTTCTCGTAATTTACGCAGATTTCAATGCGATTTTGTTACGTTTATGTAAAACGTGATGAAATAATGTTCAGGGATAGTTTAGCAAAATATATTGTTGAGCAACAATGAAATTAACTGTTGTTGTGTCACTTCATGGGACAGTATTCAAAAATGAGATTTCAGTTATGGTTTTGTCTGCTTCCGTTGCCCATTTTCGTAACATCGAATTTTTTTGCATGGGATTTTCTTTACTGCTGTCGGGAGACATGCATATCATCAAAAATCTTTCTTTTCTTTCTATCAGGAGAGAGATGAACCCCTATTTCTCGTAATGGGGAGAATCGAATGCTTCCTTCCAATCTCTATGGTTACCCGAACTATTTTCCGATCATTTTCTGCACACTCCCCTGAAGCCTTTTGTCTCATCTCATTTACGCCTTTGTCTTACGTGTGAGCCATTACTATCGTGTTCCTAGGAATCCACTCATTTTAAACTGAAGGCTCTAAATATGCTCGAATCTCTTCCTACGCGGACGCTGAGGCCATAAACCCCTTTCTAGAGCAGTATAGTAATTTCCAAACTCGACTTAATGAAGCGAACGGTGAATAATAGTGTTTTCTTCGAACATCGGAAGCAATGCTAAGAACATCGCTCCGTCCATAACGTCTAGGTGAAAACTAATAAAAAAATCATCTCAATGTCTCCGAAAGACACTGACCGAAAGGCAAATGATTTTAACTTACGAAACGATATCAAAGAAAGTTATTAAATGCTAACTTTCTCTGAAATTAATGAGCTCAGGGTAACAGCATTTATGGCACATTAAAATGTTAAATTTTGCTGTCCCGTTGCGGTCATGTCCAAAAGTTTTATTTGTGAGGATTTCACGTTCCTGAGGAACGGAACTGTGTTTCTGTGTCTAATCTAAACTCGTCTGTTTCTGTATAAGTTAAGAAAATGCTGTGCCGATTGCTCCTAGTAGCACGATCTTTCTTTACAAAGGACGTTCTAAAAATGCTCGATCGTGAATTTTGTTTTCCTTCCGTGCTTTAACGGCCATGATGAGCAACTCTAAGGGCTATATCCCTATTTGGGACCAATGATTCTAGGGAAGGGAAAGAGCCAGCGCAGTGAGACAGGTGCACCACCCATGCTTCTTTCGAAATTCTAATCCGTATACCCATCAAAAAATTAAAATCCGGGCTCTCGTACAAATGATTAGAAGCTATAACGCCTCTGGACACTCTGGCATCTCGGCGGTGGACCTCGGATTCCGAAGGTCGCGAAAAGAATGCGCAGTATAATGCACTTAATCAAAATAGCACTTTTTTTTTACAAACGGGATCGAAAACGGGTGCAAAACATTTCCTCCGTAAGGCTATTTTTAGCAAGTGAAAGAAAAATCGCTCGAACTGTGGGCGGTAGAATTAATGAGACATGGATGATGTGTTTAGTTAAAAGAAATAAAAAGAAGCAAAAACGATATTGTTTTGGAACCACCGGATGTTAATATTCCAATGCATGCCAGAGTTGCGAAGTTCGTGATGCAACACAGAAATGACAGTAGAGATTTCGGGAAAAGATTTCTGTTGCTCGCACCAAGACCACTGTGTTCTCTCACAAACACGGAGTGTATGAGAGAGAGCGAGAAGTTGGGAAAACGTAACGAACTCATAGAAAACAGAATAATATGTGAAAAACAGTCCTGAACATGTAACATAAATTACTGAAATTAATCTACACTGATGAGCTATTACATTATGATCACCTACCTGATAAGCTGTACGACCCCCCTTTAGCCCGCAAAATAGGGGCCACTATGCGTGGCATCGATTCGATGAGGTGTCTATAGGTATCCTTATAGGTCAGTGGCGTAACCGTGTTTCAAACTCTGGGGGGTTCGATCACACATACACACATTATATGTATACAGTACATATATATACAATATTATATACATACTGTATAAGATAGAGTTTAATACCCACCCTCCCTACACACACACACACGGAGGAGCAAAGTAGTTACTGAGGCGCGATCTAACGGGCACGACATAGGCGCCTCTGTTGGCGAATTGTGGAACTTAGCGAACACAACTGTAAAACTGTAATAGATAGGGCAGAAATGTAAATTACAAAGCTATAGAACTGACTATGCTTATTAGAAAGCGACATCGCTGTTTTATTAAGTACAATATGTAAGTATTTGCATTCTACAAAAAATTACAATCCTATGTTATTAAATTTAGTTGGTTCACATTATGAAAAAGTGTGCATTGTATCATTATATTCCTGGGAAATTTGGGGGGTCCTTTACATTAGGGATCGCCGACTCTGAAAATCTGGGTGTCCTGATCCTCCCGAGTGGTTACGCATATGTCCTGGGGTATCTGGTACCATAAAGTCAACAGCAAGTCCTCCAGTTCCCGTATTTTTCGGGGTGGTGGTAATCTAGCGCGAACCCGCTTTACCAAGTCGAACCACATTGAGGCCAGGGCATTAACAGAAAGTCACAAGCATGTTCCTCGAACTAGCATGCTCCTCGATTCTGGCAGTGCGGCAGGGCTCATTATCCTGTTGGTTGGTTGGTTGGTTCATTGATTTTATTGGCGCAAGGGCCATGGTTGGCCAAAGAGCGCCAAACAAAAGACATCAAAAGAGAACAAAATCAATAAAACACGTACACAAGGCTAAAAACAGGATGAAGCGGTAAAAGTGAAAGATGGAAATGAATACGGTAAAAACTACAAGACAGACAAACAAACAGTATTAAAAACGTGCGATGAAGCTTAAAATATGGCTGATCAAATAAAACTGAGAATGAGAACGATGAAAGGGCTAAAAAAGATAATGAAACAAACAGTACTAAAAACATGATACAAAGATTAAAATCTAGCTGATTCAGTAAAACTGAAAAATGAGTATGATGATAGGGCTAAAATCTAGATACGTTTAAAATAGTCAATTTGTTTAAAAAATGAAAAAACAACAACAGTATTGCAGTGGTCATTGAGGAGCCGTTGCAGTGTAGCGGCGTCCTCGTTCAACAAATGAGAATGAAAGAAATGAAAACGTACATCACGAAAACGAACACAGGTACACAAAAGATGAGTGACGGTGAGTCGGCAGTTGCACGTCTCACACATCGGCGCAGTGTCGCCACACAGCAAAAAGCGGTGAGTGAAACGACAATGCCCATTGCGGAGACGCGGAAGCACCACTTCCTCCCTGCGGTTCCGACGAGACGAGGAGTTCCAGATTTCGAGAATAGGTTTTATACGATGCAGTTTATTTTCCACCTGTTGGTCCCACAGACCTTGCCACGTTCGTTTGATATGATCACGAACAAGAAATCGAAAATTGCGATGAAAGAGTGGCAAGGGTGCAAGGGTGTGACGACCAAAGAGGAAGCAGATCTAGCTGCCGCATCAGCACACTCGTTACCCGAGATTCCAACATGCCCAGGAATCCAGACGAATTGAATCTGGACACCGGCCTCGAGCAAGGAACGAAGAAGCCCTCGTACGTTCAAAAGAAAAGGATGATTACAATAGTCCAGCGATGACAAAGACTGCAGGACACTTAAGGAATCCGTATAGACCATAGCACTATGATGAGAACTCGACTGAACATGAAGAAGTGCAAGATACACAGCATGCATCTCCGCCGAAAACACCGTGGCCTCAGCTGGGATCCGCGCTACTGACACGTCATCAACACAGACAGCTGCAGATCCAACGACTCCATGCATCTTGGAGCCATCAGTGAAAATGGGAGTGTATTCAGTTTTAAGGGCACGGTGCTCAGCAAAGAGCTGCTGGTACACTGACGCAGGGGTTGAGGATTTGTCGAAAGACGTAAAGGTGGTATCAACCATGACACCAAGTGGGTGCCATGGAGGATCCCCAAAGCCCCTGGTCGCTGCAACAAGCGACAAGTCGAGCCCTGCATTACGAGCTACGGCCGCCATACGAAGACCGAAGGTTGGAACGCACAAGGGCCGGTTCGCAAATAAACGAGCATGCTGAGGATGGAAAACTGCACCGTACAAAGGATGGTCTGGAAGAGACCGAAGTTTTAAGTAAAAGTGGACAGACAGCTGCAGACGGCGTAATTCAAGCGATGGTTCGTTCGCATCAGCGTAAAGGCTGGGAATCGGAGATGTTCGAAATGCTCCCGTACAAAGACGCAGCGCCTGATGATGAACAGCGTCCAAAGGCCGGAGAACGGAAGGACGAGCCGAGCCATACACGATACAGCCGTAATCCAGTTTCGACCGAATTAAGGAGTGGTAAATGCGAAACAAATAGATCCTGTCTGCGCCCCACGAAACTATCGAAAGGATTTTTAGAATAGAAAGAGCACGCAGACAGGAAATCTTGAGCCGCCGAACGTGCACACGGAACGTAAGCGCACGGTCGACGGTCAGTCCAAGGAACTTGGTCTCCGGCAAAACTGGAATGGCTGCACGGTCCAAATACAGCTCGGGGTCAGGATGGAGGCCACGCCTCCGGCAGAAATGAACACACGCTGTCTTGTCGGGAGAAAGAACGAAACCATTGCTATTCGCCGCTTTAAAAATCTGATTAATACTAGACTGCAACTGCCTTTCAATGAAACGCATGCTCGATGACGAGCAGAAGATGTGCAAGTCATCGACATACACAGTAGCCGAAACCGCAGGAGGAAGATTTGTGAGGAGACAATTAATGCGCAGGATGAACAATGTGACAGATAAAATGCAACCTTGAGGAACACCTTGTTCTTGATGGAATGTTGCAGATAGCGTCGTACCCAGGCGCACCTGGAACACCCGATTGCGAAGAAAATTTACAATAAAGGTCGGAAGATTCCCTCGCAATCCGCATGCGTGGAGGTCACGGATAATCCCGTGCCGCCACGCACGATCATAGGCTTTCTCGATGTCAAAGAATACAGAAACCAGGTGCTGCCTACGCACGAACGCCTCGCGCACAGATGTCTCAAGGTGCAGGAGATGATCGTGAGGTGAACGATGACGCCGAAAACCGCTTTGTGATGGTGAAAGTAATTGATGATGTTCTAAAAAATGAATTAATCGTGGGTTAACCATGCGTTCGAGAACTTTACACAGACAGCTAGTGAGAGCAATTGGGCGATAACTAGAGGGAGACTTAGGATCCTTGCCAGGCTTCGGAAAAGGTAGAACAAAAGCCTTTCGCCAAGACTCCGGGAAACTGTGTTCCAACCAGATGCGGTTGTATAAAATTAAAAGGTTCTCGAGAGACGACTGGGAGAGATGACGGAGCATGTCGTAGTGGATGTCATCGGGACCGACCCGAAGTTCACACATGCTGAACGGGGAGTTATAACCAGTGTCGGTATACGGCGCAAAAGAGATTCTCTGGCGTTTCGCGGATGATTGAATTCTATGAAAGGAGGCCGGATACGCCAGATCACTCGAAACGGAGGCAAACGCCTCCCCCAAACAATCTGCAATCTCCCCGACGTCAGCATATGTGCAGCCGTTACTCTCGAGAATGGCAATCTGGTGTGAACTGTAGGTACCCCGGATCTTACGAATCCTTTCCCACACAGTTTTCGAATTGGCACGTGAGGTAAGAGATGATACATACTGGATCCAAGATTCCCTCTTGCTACGTCGACGCACCAACCGAGCATAGAATTTAGCACGTTTAAAAGCAACGAGATTAGCCTCGGTTGGATAACGCCGAAAAGTAGACCAGGCCTTGTGTTGAGCTCTCCTAGCCGCTGCGCATTTAGGGTTCCACCAAGGTTTCGGAATTCTGGGGAGCTTCGTAGATGTTTTACGAATTGAAAGATCAGCTGCCTGAAGAATACAAGTTGTGACTTTAAGTACAGCTGCGTCGATTGACTCTTGGGTCACCATTTCAGAAGATATCACCGCGGACGATGTGAAGACCTCCCATCTGGCACAATCCATCCTCCATCGAGGTGGGCGGGAGGCAGAATATGGCACGTTTGCATGGTGCCAGAGGACAATTGGGAAGTGGTCGCTCCTGTGGAGATCCTTACACACCGTCCACGACCAGTCAGCAATGATCGATGGTGAACCCAAGGTCAAATCGATCGCACTGAAAGATCTTGTCGGCTCATGGAAGTAAGTGTCAGCACCGGTGTTTAAAAGGCACACAGAGGCCGAGCACAGAAGAGACTCTATGCGACGACCTCTAGCGCTGGCGCTGACACTACCCCACAAAGGATGATGAGCATTAAAGTCACCCAAAAGAAGGAACTGTGAGGGCAGCTGATCAATCAAGCTCTCCAGAACAGAGACGCTAACATCCTCATCCGGTGGTAGATAAACACTGCAAACAGTAAGAGGCACAGGCATAGAAATACGAACCGCCACGGCCTGCACAGTTGTGGAAACCGCGACGGAAGATACCGGAACCCTGTGAGGGACGAGAATAGCGACACCCCCACAGTCTATATTTCCAGACGAGTGGTCTGTCCGAAATGCACTGTAGCCTCGAACTGAAAGCAGGTCCGATGGTTTAAGCTTTTTCTCCTGAAGACAAAGGCACACCGGAGAGTACAAATAAAGCAGATGTTTCACGTCATCAAAACTGGTGCGAAAACCTCGGCAGTTCCACTGAATTATTGAACCCATGGGTAAAAATGAAATGAAAAAGGAAATGGTTACACTTGGTCAGCCTCCATTTCCTCTGGTGAGCGTTCCCCCAGATTTGGGGGTGGGGGTGTGACCAGGGGCCAAGATTGGTGAATGCTTTGTCCCAAGTGTCTTAGCGGGATTTGCTCGCCGTTGATTGTTTGGCTGAGACTTTGAAGGAGAAGAAATGCTCTTCTTATCCTTGACCTTGGTGTTGGTGTTAGTGTTGGCGTTTTTGCCAGAAGAAGTGGCCTGAGTTCCCTTGCTGGTGTTGGAGTGAGTCTGCTTCGGTGAAGTGGCGGGTGCCGCTTTCAGACCCCTAGCTCGCGACTGGAGTGCCTCCAGTCCGGCTGCGATGATTTCCTCCATATTGAATGGACATTTAGGGGAGATCTGAACGTCGGTCTGAATGGCAACCGTAGATTTGGCAACCACCACTGAAGCGTATGATCGCCGATCAGATGTAACGGGAACCACTCTTCTTCTGGCCTCAGGATAGGAAATATTTTCCACCGTTTTGAGCCTTTGGATTTCCTTCTCCTCCTTCCACTTGGGACAATCTTTGGCTGATGCTGGGTGTGAACCCTTGCAGTTCACACAAAACTCGGCCTCGGCCACACATTCTGAGAGGAGATGCTCTGTGGCACCACAGCGTCCACACCTAGGAGAACTCCTACATGACTGCTGAGAGTGGCCGTACGACTGGCACCTAAAACATCTCAACGGGTTGGGAATGTACGGGCGTACCTCGAGGTGGAGATACCCTGCCTTGATGGATGTAGGCAGGGAAGGGCAGTTGAAAGTCAAGATAATGTTCCAGGATGGGACAAACTGCCCATTCCTCCTAAAAGAAATGCGTCGCACACCCGTAACATGTTGGCTCCTCAGTTCTTCGAGAAGTTCATCCTCAGAGCAATCAATAAGATCCCGAGAGGAGACAACACCTCGAGATGAATTTAGGTAACCGTGTGGTGTTATTTTGACAGGCGCCTCGAGCAGCATGCTGGTGTTGATAAGTGTGGAGCTGTAGGCCACAGTAGACATCTCAACAAGAAGATCTCCAGACTGGAGCTTCTTGACGCTCTTAGGAGAGCTTGCAATTGATTGCAGTGCTTTGTGGATCCAAAATGGACTTTTGGCACTCAAAGGCTTTGAAGGGTCCAATGAGTGCACAAAAAAGAATCTAGCATTGGAAACATCTGCGACAAATTGTTTGGCGGAAGGACCTGAACCTTCCTCCATACCTCTTTTAGTTTTGGGTTCATGGGAAATTTCATTGAGAGCCATGAAAATTTTAAAGGATTCATCCGCAAACTTCCCCACCCACAATCGAGCCCAACAAGGGAGAACCGGAGGTCCGCAAGCCCAAGTGGACGCAGGGCACGGCTCTAGGGATAGCAAGCGGATATAGCAAGTTGATAGGGCAGACATGCGCTCGACGAGCACCCAGACTTTCCCATGCCTGGGGAACACCCCTTTGGCATGCCCACCCTATCCCCAGACTCACCCTGTCGTACGAGACGACAAGCCGTTAGAGGTCTGGGCTTCACTCGGCCACAGACCTCATGGACTAGGAGTGGGTTAGTTCCCAGCCGCCCGTTTAGGGTGAAGCAGGGGGCAAAGAGGAGTGTTGGCAACTGGCGACAACAACACCCAGGCCTCCAGAAACCTCAGCCTCCAGCATCCCCTTTTCCACCTTACGGGTCACCGCACACGGCAAACGTGCAGGCAGGTCTAGCTAACCAGCTCGGAAAAACAAAGAAAGAAACATGAAATGGAGAAGACAGGAAAGAAAACGAGAAACTAAAATCCTGAGCTGGCGCATAATCACAACCTCAGCAACCTACAACTGAGGCGGGTTCATGTAAAGTGAAAAAACATAAAAAATGTGAAATTCATCACATATAGTACATGTTGGCTCGGGCCGTGGGGACGCCATCCCCCATCAGCTGGATGAACAGCTGTCCCTTCGGTGATGTAATCGTTCAAGACGAAATGACAAAATGATCCGTCACAAGGTCAGCTCGGGCCGTGGGGGCGCAGCTCCCCAAGTAACTGGAAAACCAGTTATCCCCGTGCGGGGCATTATCCTGTTGGTAATGGCATCACCAGCAGGGAACACAGTTGCCATGGATGGATGAACTTGGTCCGCAACGATGTTCAGATACCTGACAGCTGCTAGGGATTTTGCCACAACATAACACCGCCGGCCTATTTCCGCCCAACAGTGCATCCAGGTGCAGTAGCCTCTCTTGGTAATCGGCATATCCGCGCTCGCCCGTCTACGTGATGCACCAGGAATCTTGGTTCGTCAGGCCAAGTCACTTTCTTCCAATCATCCACGGTCCAATCTCGATGATCTTGGGCCCATTTCATGCGTTGGTGGCGATGACGTGCAGTGAATGGGGCCTTCGGCTACGCAAGCCCACGCTCAGAAGGCTGCGATGAACTGTGTGCTGTGACGCATTGCCCTGATCACAGCTGTTGTGACTGAGGGTTCTTTGTCGCACTGTGGCCCTGCGATAGCTGTGAACAATTCGCGACAGTCTCCGCTCCCCTGTGGCATCAATGAGCTGCGGACGACAGTTCGTCGTTTGGCCATCTGTGGGCCACTTTTGATACGTACTGACTACAGCCGCACGTGGACAACCCACAAGTTGCGCCGTTTCCGAGATCGTAGTTCTGAAGCGCTGTGCTATCACAATTTTGTCTTTTATCAAACTCCGATAAATTGGCAGCTTTTCCCATTCTGACTCCGAACACTCTGCTAAGTGAAGGCCAGTCCTTGGGTTGCATATCTACTGCTCTGTGAATTTCACTTGCGCCACCATATAATGTGAATAATACGAATCAGTCACATTAAATATATGTGACTTATACACTGAAGAGCAATTTAACGCTGGTGCACGTAAACGTTTATTCAGCCACACCATCCAGAACCATCTCCTCGCTGTGGGATACAGAAGCCATCGTCCCACGAGGGTAGCGCTGCTGACCGCACATCACAGGGTGCAAAGATTAGCATAGGCGCGGGAGCATCGCCACTAGACCCTAGACATGTGGGAAAATGTTGCCTGGACTGATGAGTCGAGATTCACGTTGGTACATGTAAATGGCAGGATACGAGTACAGCGCAAACCACATGAAGCGATGTATCCTTCTTGCCAGCGGGGTACTCTTCAAGCTGGTGAGGGGTGGAATTCTCGTCTGGGACTGTTTACGTGAACTGAAATGGGACTCCTGGTACGTGTGACATCGTCCCTCACAGGTCAACGTTACCGGGATATCCTGGAAGACCATTTGCTCCCGTTTGTGCGTCTTCAACATCTCACTGGGGACCTCATCCTGCAACAAGACAATGCACCGAGCCATCGCTCCCGAATTTTATCCGAATGGTTGGATGAATACTCCGCCGACGTGACCTCGCTTCCTTGGCCAGCTAGGTAACCTGACCTCAATCCCATTGAGCACATCTGGGATGCCACCGAGATGGATGTTCGAGGCTCTGACCCCCTCCATCAAATCTTCGTGAACTGTGGGAGCTTCTTCAGGGGTCGGGATATGCCTATGGCTTCCCAACGCTTCCGGTGTCTTGTCGAGTCCATGCCGAGACGAATCACCGCCTTCATCAGGGCGAAAGGTGGTGCTACACGTTACTAGACAGGTATCTCTAATTCAATTGCTCTTCAGTGTAAATCGCTTTTGCTAAGGTTATGGGTGGAAGTAAATTATCCTTTTTTTATTTTTTTCAGGGTTTAAAGACCACTGTAAGCATCTAGGGCTATAGAGGAAGTGGCTCATCTCTTATTTGAGGCCACTGGTTCTGGGAATGGACGGAGAGACTGCGGCGTGGAGCGAACGCAGCCAGTGATGGTCTAAATAAAAAAGTGCCTTAGCGCTGAATAGATTAGAAAACCTCAATGCGGGAAGAATACTCTCGAAAAATTTTCAAAAGCCCTGTGAAATCTGATTTAAGTTAATTATTTAGTAATTTTTATTAAATTTTTATTACTATTAATAATTACTTTTATCAATTTATATTAAAATTGCACAATTTGAGCAATTTTAAATAAAAGAATGTTACGATGGTAGTCATATGCTAAAACTACAAAATTTTTATTTAAATACGGCTCTGTCGTTTTAGACGATTCCTCTACAAATGCAACTAACATCAACTCAAAGTGACTAATGCGCAGTTTTTCCTAAAATTATGAGGTGGATGGAAGATACGTCTTTTGTGTTGCTTATAAGGAAGCAGAGAAGAGCTCAGTGGATAACTTTTGTTAGAGCCGATATCGCGAGCAATTTAGTAGAAATGCCCTTCACTATACAGTTGTTTTCTCTTGAAGTAGAGCAGTCTTAACTTCATGGAGTATCCATAACTTTATTTTAATTCTCTTCAAGAAAAAAATTTTCACTTTAACTTTGTTCTCTCGAAAATTTGCGGATCCGTAAGACCCCTACTGCCTGATCAGACTGTATCGTTTCACCCATATATACTGTTTGTTTGTTTGTTCTTTACCACCATGAGCAGCTCGCAGTGCTATAAGCAGTCGCCCGTCCCTAATTTCGAACAACTACTTTAGGATAAGGGACAGATCCAGCGGCATTGACCAAGCGCATCACCTATGCCTCTTCCTAGGCTCAAGCCAAGGCCCAGCTATTTTAGTCAGAGGATAACGCCTCAGACCACTCGACCACCGGGGCAGGCATCTACACCGATGAATCATTGCATTATGACCACCCCCTGCCTTGAGAAATGAGCGCGCCTGGAGACAGAACGGAGGCGCAGGTGAAGTTCGCAGAGCAGTATATATATACAACCCAGGACCGGCTTTTGGTTAGCAGAGGGATCGGAGTCAGAGTGAGAAAAGCTGCAGATATATCGGAGTTTGATAAAAGATAAATTGTGATAGAAAACGAAAAACGGCGTGGGTTGTGCACGTGCCGCTGTAGTGAGTACGTATCAAAAGTGGTGCACAGATGGCCAAACGACGAACCATCGTCCAGCCGTGTGTCGTACGCAGCTCATTGATGCCACAGGGGAGCGGAGGCTGTCGCGCATTGTTCACAGCGACCGCAGGGACACCTTGCGGCAAACCACCCGCAGCTACAACTGTGGTGATCAGGGCAATGCGTCACAGCACACAGTTCATCTAACCCTACTGCGCGTCGGTTCACTGCACGTCATCGCCAACAACGCATGAAATAGGCCCAAGATCATCGAGATTAGAATCGTGGATGGTTGATTCATTATATTCGTGCCACATAAGTCACTTAATGTAAAGCATTACCGTCTTTTCACGATTCAAATTCTGATGCATAAAAACAATTTTTAAATGCAACTTCGAGGATCGTTTTGAAGACTATTTATTCTTAAAAATCATTAAACATGATTAAGTTTCTTGGCGCACGCGCAATAATGGATGACAAACGTCACGCTATCTCTTAACCTCAACCTGTATATAAATCGCACCCATTTACGCTTCTACATTCGTAGTGCTGCAACGCATCTGAGGATGGACACCGCAGCCAGTCCGAAAGATCTTATGTTTCCAACTTCATGATGTTTAATGATTTTTAAGAATAAATAGTCTTTAAAACGATCATCGGAATTGTATTTAAATTGTTTTTATCCATCACAATTTGAACCGTGCAAAGACGGTAATGCTTTACATTAAGAGACCGTGGATGAGTGGAAAAAAGTGGCTTGGTCTATAACGAATCAAGATTCCTGGTGCATCACGTAGACGGCCGAGCGCGGGTATTCCGATTACCTAGGAAGGCTATGGCACCTGGATGCACTGATGTGCGGAAACAGGCAGGCGACGGCGGTGTTATTCTGTGAACGACGTTTTCTTGGGACAGTTTAGGCCCTATTATCCCGTTGGCACAATACCTGACAGCTGTCTGGTATCTGAACATCGTTGCGGACCAAGTTCATCCATTCATGGCAACTGTGTTCCCTGCTGGTGATGGCCATTACCGACAGGATAATGAGCCATGCTACACTGCCAGAATCGAGGAACATGCTGGTGACGTTCTGTTAATGCCCTGGACTCCAAATTCACCTGACATGAACCCAATCGAACATTTGTGGTTCGACTTAGAAAAGCGGGTTCGCGCTAAATCACCACCACCCCGAAGTGTACGGGAACAGGAGGAGTTGCTGTTTACTTTATGGTACCAGATACCCTAGGATACCAATCGCCACGTCATCGAATCGACGCCTTGCCGTGTGGCCGCTGTTTTGCATGCTAAAGTAGGTCCTACAGTTTATTAGGTAGGTGGTCATAATGTAATGGCTCGTCGGTTGTGTAGTATAAACATCTGGTTAAGGTAGGTGCATGTATACAGAACACAGATCCCCTCCCCCGGTTTTTGCGTGCACGATCATCTGCAAAAAATATTTTTCTCAGCTTCTCTTACCATGTAACTACCAAAATTGGCTAAGCCTAAAAGAATAGCGCCTTAGTGTTGCTAAGGCGCGCTAAGCCCTTCTATATCACTGAACGCAGCTTATGTCTCATCCGGGGCTTGTAGCATGGGCAGAAGCTAGGCGTCTGACCACTCCGCCTCCAGAATACCCTTTCGTGTTATTCATAAGTTAGCGTTATGAGAAGTTAGCACGCATCCTTTCGTGTTATTCATAAAGAATTATAGAATGGGGCTCAGGGGATTACTTTTGTTGGAGGTTGTGGTGAGTTTTGTAGAAATGTCCTTCACAGCCACAAAACCCTTGTCCCTCAGCCTACTACATAGAGTTGAGTTCGGGCTCAAATTTCGGAGTCCGAGCCCGTGGTATATCAGCCCGAGCCCAATCGAGCCCGAATTTTATATTGCACGATAGAGCCCGGGCCCGAACACTGGCTAACCTGTTCAACCATTAATTTAAAAAAAAATCTCCTTTTCCACACTTCCACCCTGCAATTAACCAATGTATTTCTCAAATGGGGAGTGGGGAAAGGACCTCTATCTATTTTTACAGTGCAACTGTCCGATTTTCTTTGACCGTTCGTTTCCACCTGAAGTGCTTCGGGAGGCCGGACATCTAAAATGATCGGGAGGTGCTGCAATTGTATATGTTGTATATGATGCTCAAATAATGCTAATATTATCGCGCCATAATCCGCTGCAATATGTACGTTGCTCAATAGAATCGGCAGGGAGCTAATGCGTGGAGATACGGAATAAATAATCGTCAGCATGTTGTCAACTATCAAATATCTATAGTTCTTGAAAAAGGTTTTTCTTCTCTTCAGAAACACACTATTGCGCGGCCTATGGCATTTTCTACCCAAGCCCGGAATAAATAGCTATCTCGAATACCAGCTCTCTAACCAGAGCCAGTTGCCGAAGAATTCCCTTTAACAATTATAAAGCGTCTCATTTGCTGAATCAAATAGAATTACATTTATATATAAAAAAAAAAGTTCTCTCGCTCTCCCTCTCTCTAAGAGCCCGAGCCCGATTCGGGTCCGGGCTTTGCTTCTGGCTTTCGGGCTCAGGCTCAGTCCATCTCAGCTCTGTAGCCTGCTTAATTTTCCTGCGGTGATTTCCTTCGTAGCAATCAGTGGTGTGCCTAAGGAGGATGTTTGGGGTGTTAAACCTCACCCCAAATTTGGAACCTTTCGATATTTCAAAAACTAGCCTTTAAAAGACAAAGTTTTGTTAGTATTTGAAATTGTTTTTGTGTTTCATGGCAACAACTGAACGTATTTTCTCCATGAAGGCGAGGAAGCGGCAAGGAGCAAAATGTCCCATTGCAATGGAAAGCCAATACATGGGTATATTGAAAGTTTCTGTGGCAATGCCAAATTTCAGTTCCATGACCTATTTCAAATTACTCTAAAGCACGCTGAAAAGACAGTTTTGATTAAAATACCAAGAATCACATCAAAACAAAACCAACGCTGTAACATAAACACAGAAAACTATTGCAGGATTTCAATTTATGTACTATTTTTAGGCATTTTATTAGTGCTTTGGAAAATAGATTTCTCGCACACAAATCAGTCTTATCAGGATTCCAGTTAGTTTTCTCAACAAAATCCAATGTGCCACCATCTTCTCAAAATGTTGATGGTTTCAAAACTTTAACTGCATTTTATACAGGTGACTTGAATGGCTCTCAAAATGAACTAATCGCAGAATTGAAACTATGGTACCGTAGGATTGCAAACAAAGAAAAGGAGCTTGGTCAAAAGATGCATTAAGTGCTTTAAAACTGTGCTACAGTGAGGTGTTACCCAATATAAAATCATTGTTTCACATATTAGGTACTCTACCAGTAACAACTGCAGAAAGTGGGCGTTCGATTTCGACACTGCGTCTCTTAAAATCATATCTACGTAATATATCAGAACTGAGACTCAATGGGTTAGCAATTACTTCACATTCATCAGGAACACACACCCAAAGGTGAAGTTTTAGGTGAACTAGCAAAAAAGTCCAAAAGGCTGGAAATACGACTCAAGTAAGTAAAAGTAACGTAAGAGTTGAATCAAATAAAAAAATATTTGTCGAAATAAGTGTATTCAGCGGCAGGGACTGTTAGTCTCACTGTACAATGAAACCAAGTACCATTATACAAATGAAGAATGTTTCACTAAACGCAAATTTTTATTTCTTTGGAGAATTACCTGTATCTTTTATTTATTTATTTATTGAAGATTTAACGACCACCGTGAGCAACTCAAGGGGCTATAACCTCCTTTTAACCATTTAATAGTAAGAGTGTAGTATTCTTGTTTTCTGCACAGATATACAGCAATATATAAGTGACCAACCATTATGTGGCGACTTGAAGAAAATTCGTGCATTTTATACTTTAGGAATAAACGAGGAGCAAGCCATCGTTGCACGATATATGAAGACCAACGGTCAAAAATGGATAATTTAAAAACATTTATTTACAATTAAAATAAATGAAATAAAATGACCACATGAGATCTTTCGACTACTACTTTGGCGTCATCATCAGATGTTTGACAAAGAGTGGAACGGAGACCAGCATTAAATAAAGTAAACGCCATAACATGTGACCAGTACAATTGTATAAAGTGATTTACATAAAGATTCACATATTCATAAAACGGGGGTTTGTCCATGAGGAATCAGGGATCTTCAAGTTTGCGAAACATAAGTAGGCACATTATCATTACAGCAAAAAGTAGTATTAGCTGTAATATGTAAACTTTCGCACAAAAGTAAGGAATTATTATTAAATGTTTTTTGCAGAATAGCTGCTTCCTTCCATTGTGGATAATGCTGTCCTTCCTGAATACAACGGGCTAAAGCCGTAGTTAACTTGCCATTTTTGAGATCACATTTGTGTTCATTTATTCTAGTCTTTAATGTCCTCCTGGTGGAACCGAATATAATTTCTTGGTTTGTGATGGGTCATGGGGAAATAGAGGAATGGAATAAATTCCATGCATGTTTTCTACACTCACCTTGTCACGATCACTCCTGATCAGATGTAAAAGATTAAAAGTCTTTGAGCCAAAATCGATGTCATGATATCTGCACAGATTCTTTAACAGCGGAGTTAAACTTGGGTGGTAGTCGAGTGAACCTACGTACCTCGTTTGTGCGATATCACGATAAGGAACATTCCAGTGAAAACAGGTTTTTATTGTAGAGTCTGTATGTGTCGTTACGAATATTGGTAATAAGAATATTAATAAAAATTTCAGCAATATGTATTTGAATATTTTTGAGCGGATGTTGCATGCATTTTAAAAATACACTCATAACACATTTACTCGTATAAAAAAAATTTCATAACCAACGCCTCCCACCGACCTTCCGAAAAAATTCTGGGCACGCTACTGATAGCAATGCACACGTAACGGTAAGAAGAAGCCTCCTTGAATCCATATTTTTTGAGGATTGTCTTCTTAACAAAGAAGTTCAAATTTCCTTTAAACTGAAACTAGAATTTGTGAGACTCCCAACTGCGTGAACAGGCGGTTTAGTGTCATCCTTAAACACGAACATCCGGTTAATTGATTTGCTTGAATAAAACACAATATATATATTCCCTATTTTCGCATACATGATTACCTAAAAAAATTATTTTGTCTTGCATTTTTTCGCAGTTACAGTAACCACAAAAGTGGCTTTAATGCCGTTAAAGCTCTTCTACACTGCTGTACAACCCAATGCCTTTATAAAAGCTAAACTGGGCAACTCGAGTATGCATACACACACACAAAGAAAAAAACCCCATTTAAAATCCTTATTTTGGGATGCAAGATTTAAAGACTGTGGCTCCATCTCCCAGCAGTGTGTAGTACCAGTATCAGAGGCACCCAAGGAGACTTGACGAAATTATTAGTAGTTGTGAGACCCTTCTGCCACTGTCAGGACGAATTTTTTTTTAAAAATGGACAAACGTAAACTGCGGCAAAATTGGACGTACGTTTTAAAACTTGAAAAAACTAATGTTCGTGCTATTATATAAAGATATTTAAAAATTCATTTTATGATTTTATGAAATTGTCTTGAACGATTTTATTTGCGAACGATTATAAAAAATAAGGGAAGTTAGTACGCTCACTCAAATAGAGAACCAGTCAAATTGCAAAAGAAAATAAACAAAGCGCAAGAATTGCTTCTCTGTATTTTATTTATTGACTTTATTTTTTAACATTTTTTTTTATTTTAATGGAGGAAGGAAATTCGAGCAGGTTAGAATTTGGGTGATTGTCAAAGGTATACATGAAAATTATTTTTCATAAAACAGCATGCGGGAAAGTGTCTTTTCTCCCGAAATATTTGAAATCACGTATGTCGAAAATGGCACACACACACGCACAAAAACAAACAAAAGGGAAAAAGCTTAATTTAAACAGGATGAAAAATACTGGATGAGCATTGCCTGCTCCCCCCCCCCCCTCCATCCCCTCCCCTTCCCTTAAAATTACTACGTCGCCAAGATTCGCCTTATCCTGTGAATGGGTGAGGCAAATCTTGGAATTTCAAATTGAAGAAGTGCTGGAAAAGTTTGAAGAGGGGTGAAAAATGGGGGAGGGGTTGGATGAAAGCAAATGTTTTGAAGGCTGATATTTTTTATTTTTATAATGAAATATTTAAGTTTTAAGCGTAGGATTAGAAATGGATGATGATTGAATTTTTCACAGCTAAGAAATGCTAAAATTGGGTATCTCTTTTTCCAAAACTACACACGGTTATTTGTTTTTGTGCTGTTGTTTGTTTGTTTTTATCTCTCATGTTCAAATGCTTCCCTTAACAAGGAAATTCGACTGTAGGGACGGAGCTCCTATGTTAATTAGCATATGCTTATGCCAACCTTGCTCCCACGTGTTTGAGAAGATTGTCCCATAGCATGCGAAATAAAATAAGGTTCTCTTTACAAAGAAAACTACTTATCAGCAAATGCTGATGGTAGCCCGGCGTTCTTTCTCTCTCAGCTTTTTATCATTATATCTGCTATTCAAGAGAGGGAAGGGTAGAACAGTAGAACTTATATTCATTAGGCCCAAGTACTAAACTCAATTAATTAATTTACTTATTTTTGGTTTCGGCCGCCATTGTTCTCTAGCATGGGCTACTTCAGATGCTACCGACTCAGTACTTCGAAAAATTCGTCTTCCGTCTCAGAGCCTTATTCAGAAAAGTCAGTTCTTTTCCTAATGCTTATCCTATCACGTAAACGAGAGCAACTACCGGCCTGTATCGTTTCGTACACGTCGCACTCTTCTCTTCTCTCCAACGAAAAAGAAAAAGCCTCATCTCAGCGCCCGTGGACCTGACAGAGTCCATATCCCGGACCCTACACTTCACGAAAAACACTTCCTGCTCCTACGAGCACTCAAGTCCAACTCCTGTGTTCTCCGATGTAAAATTTCTGAGGATACAACTTCCTCGCTCCCCATTGGCTCCTGCTTTCCTCCCACCTTACGGCGATCACGCCCCCCCCCCGTGTGGAGCGTGCTCAAAGATGGCTGTCTCACCTCTCTCTGTAGCCTCCCCCTTCCGTGACCTCCGACTTCTAACCTGACCTTTGACCTTCTCTTGCGTGACCCCGAAGCGTCCTTGCGCCGCTCTTGCTTTTGCATCCCCTGCAAACCTGAAATCGCCCCGGCTAGGAACAATAGCTGTGGCCTCTGTGAATACATAGAATAACAACTGTATACATCGGAATGTCGTCGGAATACAACATTCTTCAGACGTCTGGCGTCTTGTTATTTCAACATCGTTTCGTGCGTATCTTCGCCCTAAAGGGCGATCGTTAATAGTTTCTCACAGGTGATCTTCAAGCATACATGAGCTTGACGGGAATATTTACATTTCCATGAAATGACATAACTTAATGCCCATTGCATAATTCCGTAATATTTCAGTCTCTATAAATTATGCAAATTAGCGTCCATTACATAGTTTATGCAAGCGATTAATTCTTCTCCCCTATAGGAACAAAGTTATATATTTATATTTTCATAAATTTCGTCCATTTTTTCGTCAGACAAAAATGGCACGATACGTACAAACGTCTTGTGGTTGCAAAGATTGACTTTAAACAAGAAAAACTAGAAAAAAAACGTTAGAATGTTTAATACATAGACTTTAAATTTAAAACAAAAAGGAAAGATATGGCATTACGGTAGAAAAGACTTCAAAATAGAGCTGAGGAATTCATACAAATGCTAATTGCTATTGGCAACTGTGCTGTTCATAATAAGGACTAATGCTTAGAAATTAAAAATTATGTGTGTATGTTACCTTCGAATGGAGAATCTTTAAAAATTTTTAAAAATTTTTATGGGCGGTTTCTGAGGAAATTTCAGGGTATGGGGGAGGGTCTGAATCTCTGCCCGTTCGTAATCGACGGCCCTGAGAAGTATGGATAAGGAAGTTTAACTGTTTAACCCATGACACTTTGTGTCACTAAGTACTTGAAAAACATTAAAGCACTTTATCTCTTAAGTTTTTGTAAGTGGAATTGAGCAAAATAGTCAAATGCATGTGAATATTTTAACTTCCAAACTGTTAATCTGTATATTAATTCTATAAGGTTTTTTAGTGTGAGTTCTATTTTGAGAGAACGGCTGAACGTTAAGATATGGTTGAGTTATCAAAATAAAGGTCTTACCATGTAGAGGAGCCAGTCGAAGAGAAAAATGAGATTGGAGCAACGGTTCGGGCGTTGTGGAGCGGAAAAATTCAGTCTAAGGGAGAAGCGTGCGGTTGACATTCGATCGCCTGAGGTTGACTCACGCGCTGTTGAAGGAGGTAAAATGGAGGGACCGAGATAGTCCAAAGTCGTTTCTGAGGCAACCGTTGCGCAAAACAACGCCAGCAGGCATTGGTATCAAAGTTCTCATCGGAACAGCGAACACTCTCGAAGACCTGATTGCGTTATGCCGTTGAACTGCGTGATGTACATATACAATTTAATATTCATTCGATCCAGTTTATTCACGTAGGTAAGACGTTTCCCATTATGTAAAGATGTAAATAAACATTCCATTGACGATTGTTAGGGAAAATATTACGGGCGACAGCTTATAACCCATTGAGTTGCTCACGGTGGACGTTAAACCTTCAGTAAAAACAAAACAAAAAATCACGAACTTGGAGTATTGTCTTTACTGAAGTGGTTGAATGAATTTGTCAATCAAATAAAGTTTACATTTGTTGCACACGATCGAGATGAGTGGACTTCCGCCTCACATTTTACGACTGAAAAAGGGTGCAGTCGTGATGCTCATCACGAACCTGGCCGCCCCGGTGGCAGTGGTCTAAGCGCTGGCTTATGATGATTCGTTCATGAAGGGTCTGGGTTTGAATCCCGGTGAGGCAAGGATGTTGTGTTTGTCTTACGGCACTGGCTCTCTCCCTTTCCTGGAGTCAGTGACCCTAAATTAGGGACGGGCGACTGCTTATAACCCATTGAGCTGCTCACGGTGGTCGTTAAACCTCCAATCCAAAAAAAAAAGAGTCTGTGTTGGATTCCCGGTGGGGCATGGGCATTTTACTGCGACTGCTTATACCACATCGTGTTGCTCACGGCGGTCGTTAACCCCCCCCCCCCCGTCCAAAAATCATTAAAATGCTCACTAAGGTCTAAAAATTGTAATATCATTGAGCACTTGATTTTCAAAAGAGTTATTATTTTTTCTGCACGTTATTACCGAGCTAACGATCAGTATTCACCTTGGCACAACACACCTCAAATTTTGTCGATCAAATCATCAACATGCCAAATAGTCGCACTAATTCCAAGAATCATATACACTCACGGTCATTGAAATTTGCACACCTAGAAGAAAACATGCTACAACCGCGAAACTTTTCAAATAGCTAGAGTGCGTGCTGGTATGCAAATGATCCACGTTTGGTCCGATTGCGCATGACAGCACACCCTGTGGTGGCGCTGCAAGCACGAACAGGCAGCCTTATAAACCGGCGTGTAGTCGATGCTCCATGAAAGCGAAAAGCACCGGCCGACGCAAGTAAGAGTACAAAGTGACAAGAATGCCTGGTAGACGCCAGAGACGTCGATTTACGCAACTTACGGACTTTGAGAGAGGTCGGATAATCGGGCTGAAAACCACAGGGTTGTCGGCGCTGCGTATAGCCCGACACGTGGATCGTTTTGACCATACCGTCCGACTGTGCTGGGAGCAGTAGACACGTGACGGCACTGGCACACGGCGGAGCGGCTCCGAACGGACCAGGAGGACCACCGGTGGAGAGGGTCGACGGATCGTGCGCCAGGTACGAACGGATCCCACGGGGACCCGGTCAACTATGCAGGCAAATGTATCGGCTCCTGTGTGCCTACGAACCATTTCCCGACGCCTCGCCGACGCGAATCTGCGATCCCAGCGCCCCTTACGTGTGCTGCCATTAACATCGGAACATCGCCGGCTCGGCTTGCAGTGGTGCCAGGCCAGAGCGACGTGGCGACAGACTGGCGACGTGTGGTGTTTAGCGATGGGTGCCGCTTCGTTTTGGGGACAGATGATCATCGTGTCCGAGTGTGGAGGTCCCCGGGTCAACGGCACAATCCCAACCTCGCTATCGAGCGCCACACCTACCCCACAGCAGGCATCATGGTCTGGGGAGCCATAGCCTACGATAGCCGATCAGCTCTAGTAGTGGTACGTGGATCATTGACGGGCCAGCGGTATGAGGACGAGATCCTACGGCCCCATGTGCTCCCATTCCTGGCCGAGATTCCAGGTGCGATATACCAGCAGGATAATGCCTGCCTGCACACGGCTCAGGTTGCCCAAGATTGTCTACGTCATGTCCAGACACTTCCATGGCCTGCCCGCTCCCCGGACATGTCCCCTATCGAGCATGTGTGGGACCAGTTGAAACGCCAGCTGCCGCCGTGCCGCACTGTCCTGGATTTGGAGCACACCTTCCAACACGTGTGGGCCAGTCTGCCGCAGGACAGCATCAGGTGTCTGTTCACCTCCATGCCGGACCGTATTGCAGATGTATAGCCACACGAGGCGGTGCGACGCGCTGTTGAAGATGACCGGACTGCGTGCCACAGATCCCTCTGTAATTGTCTTGCAGCTCTGTTTTTGCCATCATGTGTATCTCTTCCATCTGTATCATTACGTCCGTAAAATTTCAGTTCAATCCGATGCTTCCTTCTTGGTGAAAGTTAAGAAAAATTTAAGAAAATTTATAGAAATTGCAGCATTATCTATAAATGCAGAATTCAATTTTTTTGGCAACAGTGCCGGATGAGCTCTATAATATAAGGTGGATGACGAGGTAATGTGCTAAGCAGAACATGTGTACTAGAATTTTGATTATTCAGTGCAGTAGCTGAATCGTCTTCAATTTTTTTGCCAATTGAAGCCTAAGGTAATTCTAATTCAAAATTTGTAGAATCCCGAGACCTCTCTTTTATGTCACATCATTTTTTTAAATGATCCAGCTATCAGTAAAAAATAAATAAATAAAAGGTGAAGGCTTTTCACAGCTTTCTGTTCTTGTGCTGCTTCCGTTTCCACTTTTCTGTTCCGGCTTTGTTCTCCTGATAACTTTTTTGGTATCATTCTTTCAAGTTATAGTTCCAGAGATTAGCCTGAAAACTGTGTAAATCTTAGGCAAATATTAATATTACTTGAGAAACAGTATCAGCAATTTGGCACGAAATTTCTCACATTATCGATTTATGTAAAGTGCAAAATATATCAAGATGACACAGGAACTGTATATAGTCGCGTGATTCTTGAGGAGGCAGGCACCCAACAGTTTCAGGCGGGAGTTTGCGCCTACAAGGCAGTGGGGTTTAGGCTTAACTACCATGTCCCATGGGATTTTTGTGCTGAAAATCAGAGTGAAGTTGCATTGGATTGATCTTAAAGGCTCCGATGCGGGAGGCTGGGGGTGGGGATGTTGCCGTTCCAAGCTGTGGCGTCGCTTCCAAGATTGAGGGTACAATGTCTGAGACTGGCGGCTTGGCGTGCCCATCTGGAAAGCAGCGGGTGTTTAGTGCTTCGGAGAACTTCAGCTTGCCTGGGATCCCGCGGCCATGTGGTCGGGATCCATAACTGTAACCACTGGACCACTTGCGATCCTCTTATTGCTGAGGGTTCAATACCCAGGGCCGACGGCTTGTGCCCATCCGGCGCCCTGCTCAACCTTCTTGGGATCGATTCCGCGACCATGAGGTCGGAGGGCGTTGTTTCTAACCACCAGGCTACTCGCGGCCCTCCACTCTCGTGAGGAGATGGCTGTATTTTACATTCGCTGTTAAGGGCCCTACATTTTCTGAGAACTTTCGAGAAGCCCCGCGCCAATACCAAGTCACAAGCTAGAATGCGTTCTATTGGCCGAAACTCACAGCACGTGACGAGGGAGACAAACTATCTGGAAAGGTGGTAGAAGCGCGCGAAGGTGTGCGTTGACCCCAAGGTCAACTCTGAAAGCAAAGCTCCTCTTTTTGAGCTTAATTGTAACAATACTCTGCTGTGATTATATGGATTGTTCCAGAGACAACCAGACCCACGGACGGCTCAAACCGGTAAGCAGATCAGATCATATGTAGAGGATTTTAGGAAGGGAGTGTCAGACCCCAGGTCTTAAACAACCCTTAGAAATAGGAAGCTGGGAGATTTGGGCTAGAGTGCCCGATAGGAAAGGGACACGGAAGCGAGGTAGAAAGGGGGAGGAAGACGCCCTTATTTATTACCGGGGGCCAGTACCCTGGGTCCGACGGCTTAACGTGCCCATCCAACGCACGGCTGATAT
Organism: Macrothele yani; assembly: GCA_039090855.1. Taxonomy (NCBI): domain Eukaryota; kingdom Metazoa; phylum Arthropoda; class Arachnida; order Araneae; family Macrothelidae; genus Macrothele; species Macrothele yani. The sequence goes on along the minus strand of CM077024.1, from coordinate 164,144,746 downwards.
TTAGTGGTTCGAGCGTTCTTACCTGTTGGGATCAAACCCGAGGTCTTCTCTGTCAGTCACGAACGTTGACCGCTAGGCCACCCGCAGCCCTGGTCTCAGTTCAAGCTTGAACAGGAGTTTTTAAATTGGAACTATATTATATTATTTTTAGAACTATGACTCCACAAGCATTCTTACTTATCACCCTTGTCAATGCATCTTTCCTCCCTTTCATGCTTTTCTTTTTCTGAGGAAACAAAGAACAGTGTTTATATGTTTAGTTTGAAGCAAATCTAAGAGGTGTTAAAATTTTGCAAACGAATAAAGAGTGAAAGTAACTTGAGAAACTGACTTTAGAATAAGAGTGAAAGTAACTTTTAAGACTTAAATTTTGTTGATTTGCTCCTTTTTACAAACATCGTTTTTTCCAGATCTGTTATCGTGAATGGAATCACCATTTACCACGTAACAATCCATGTCACTCCCACTGTATACTTGGAAGAGATTAAAATATCTTATTTAAAATTTTTTGGAGTGGTGGGGATAAGCCAAATGCATGTGCATGTGGAATTCGAAAACATTGCTTAAATTTTCTCCCGCAAGACATTCAGAAAACAAGTCAGTAAAATCATGCAATGCATTGATTATGATACGCTTTCCAACATACCAGAAATAATTACTCAAGTTATGTGGATAATGGCTGTGGAATAAATCTCGCTCATGTGTCTTATCCTTTGAACCCATTTCGATGGTATTAAATAGAATTGGTTTGGTATATCTCCGGAATAACATACTTAAGTTTCGTCGCAATAGAAGCATGGCTGTTGAATAAATCTCGCTCCTGTGTACTGACCTTTGACCCCATTTCGCTGATATTCAACAGAACCAGTTCCGTATATCTCTGGAACAACATACTTACGTTTTGTCGCAATAGAAGCATTTTTAGTCAAATTATGAGGATAATAGCTGTTTAATAAATCTCGCTTCTGTGACCTGACCTTTGACCCCATTTTGATTATATTCAACAGAACCTGTTCAGTATACTTCCAAGTTTTGTCGCAATCGAAGCACTTTTACGTAAGTTATGATGCATAAGGGCAATGGAATGGATCCCGCTCCTATGTCCTCCTCTGACCCCATTTTGATTACATTCAACAGAACTGGTTCAGTATACTTCCGGAACAACATGATAAATTGTGTCGCAATCGAAGCATTTTACGTAAGTTATGATGCATAAAGGCAATGGAATGGATCCCGCTCCTATGTCCTGACCTTTGACCCCATTTCATCCATTTTCAATAGGGTTCGTTCCCAGGTGGTCCCCTACCACATACTAAAATTTCATCGAAATCAAACCATTTTTACGTGAGTTATCGTGCGGACGGACAGACAGACAGACGGACACAGCTGGAGCATATACAGTACGCTTCTTCAACCTACTGTTCGAAAGCGTAAAAGGGGGTGCCGAAGAAAGACTTTGTATCGAGGGCAAATATGCCTTCAGCTCGCTCTGATGGCTATAGACTCCAGTCGTCGATGCATCAAATTATACAGGATCGCCAATCATCATGTCTCAAATTATAGTACTCCGAGCGTTTTTTTTTTTTTATATATATATATTATATATATATGTCTACCATTTCTCAAAAAAGAAAGGAAAAACGTTCAGTTGTCCCCCCTTCCCCTTCTGGGCTTAACGTCTACTGCGGCGGCACTGCTCGCACTGTCCTAAAACCAGTTCCAGATCCTACAACATTTGGTGTCAGAGTTAGAGCTGAATATTTAACTCTCATTGCCACTTGGGAGCAGTTAGGAGGTTTTATTTATCAAGCCGGATAGCAGATGGCGACACATTAGTTTGCATTCTGCTCATAAGTGCCATGTTGAAATAACGCAGAATCACCGGTAATATTAGGTTTCCCGAGTGATATAGTGCTGCCATTCATCGGGCGACACGAGAAACACAGCGTGCCGTGTATTCACGAGACAAATATTTCTTAGGTATTCTGTCTGGCCCTTAAAAGGCTTTCGTGAAGGATGATTTTGTTCGTATTCTGAAACATTTACAATGACAGTAGAGGCGTGTTTCGTGCAGAATTAAAACCTATCTTTCTAGCATATAATTGAATAAATTAATTACGTCCAGGAAAGAACTGTTGTATGATCCGAATCATGGCCTCAAAGCAATATTCTGCAGGATGCACTACCATACCTGCATTTGTGTTAATTACACCACTATTATGCATTTTTACACATAGGCGCGACTATGGGGGGAGGGCAAGGTGAATCTTACCCTTCCAATAATTTTATTGAGGGGCAGCACCCACCCAGTATTTTTCATCATGTTTAATTAAATAATCGCTTCAGCCTCATAAGGTGGACCGAGCTCCATCTTGTGAAGCCAAAGCGATTTATTTCCAAAAAATTAACAAGTGACGAAATAAGAAAACTTTTGTTCCATATTTTTTTTTTTTTTTTTTTTTTGATTGGAGGTTTAACGACCACCGTGAGCAACTCAATGGGCTATAAGCAGTCGCCCGTCCCTAATTTAGGGTCAGTGGTTCCAGGGAAGGGAGAGAGCCAGTGCCGTAAGACAAACACAACATCCATGCCTCACCGGGATTCGAACCCGGACCCCTTACGGACGAATGATCAGAGGCCAGCGCCTTAGACCACTGCGCCACCGGGGCGGCTGTTCCATATTCAGCATTGCTCATTTGATAAGGAACTGGGCCGCCCAGGTGGCGCAGTGGTCTTAGCGACGGCTTCTGATCATTCGTCCGGGTTCGAATTCCTGTGAGGCATAGATGTTGTGTTTTTCCTACGGCACTGGCTCTCTCTCTTCCCTGGAACCAGTGACCCTAAATTAGGGGTGGACGACTGTTAATAGCCCATTGAGCTGCTCACTGTGGTTGTTAAACACCCAACCAAAAAAAGGAGAGGGAGAAGAAAGAAACTGGATTTCCAGCCCCGTATTGTTTGACATGTTCTTGTCTGGTAACTATTTAAAACAATTATCAAAATAAAATCTTTAACGCCTTTATTTATCCATTTATTCTTTGTGCTTCTTGTTCTTTGTTTAAGTAACCCAGCTAATTTCTCATTTTTTTTATAAACATTTGGAAATAAAATCTGTTTGGATATTTTTACAAAAACTCAAAGGCTGAATTTTTTTTTTTAAATATTAATATTCAGCAGGAGAATATTTCGGTTTCCTTGTTCATTTGCTGATGATCAATTACAATTGCGTTTTAAAATATACGTCAAATCTCGTAGTTTCTCTTATTTCCCCCCCTTTTTTTAATGTTCCTCCTGACAATAAAAGCGACGTGTCCTCCCACGTCTGATCTCTTCACACCTGCCCCCCCCCCAATAATTTGGTGAAGTAGGCGCCCTTGTTTTTACAACATCATTATTTGCACAAAAGGAAGCGAAAAAGTAGAACAAAGGTACTGTTATGAATTTCAATTTCCGGAAGAGCTTTATGTTTTCTGAATTATTGCCGCAATTACATATGATTACCTATTTCTGCAAATCAAACAGCATACGCATTGGACAAGTAAAATGTGCTTGGGCATAGGCGAGTAAGGTGGTTTCCTAGGGTCGTCATTTCTAGGGGCCGCTAATTTTAATCAAACTGTGATTTTTTAATCATCATCTAATTTTTGATCTCTATTGTGTATGCAAAAATAAATAAATAAATAAATAAATAAAATAAAATTAAAATTATTAAAAAGATAAACATTGAAAGTTCATCTTTTCGCTTTTCGTGCTCTATTATTTTTAGGAAGGTATTAAATGAAGCTATATAAAAACAGCTTTCCCCCCCTTCTTTCCGTTTTGCAGTGAAGGTTAGTATCTATTCAAATAAAACGGGAATAACAAAGTAGGAATGTGAATAAACAAAATTGCAGATGGAAGTTTCATATGTTGAGTGAAAAGCAGAACATCTCAGATTTGCTAACTTAACAGCATAGGCTTAACGGGGGGGGGGGGGGGGGCGCAGGACCCCCAGATTTTCAGAATCGGGGGTCCTCATATCATCATCATCATCATCATTGTCAACCATTATCAATCCACTGCTGGACGAAGGTCTCCCCAAGTTTCCTCCACAACGGTCTGTCTTGTGCCAGTCTCCTTAATGTCACTCCCGCATACTTTCGAATTTCATCCACCCATCTCCCATGTGCTCTTCTTCTGGGTCTTTTCCTGTCCCTTGGAAACCAATCTAAAATTTCGGCCGTCCATCGATGGTCTGCCCTTCTGGCAGTATGTCCAGCCCATTGCCATTTCAGAGATTTAACTCTGATCATGATGTCTTCCACTCTTGTCATTTTTCTGATCCACGAGTTCCTCTTCTTATCTCTCCTCGTTACACCAAGCATGCACCTCTCCATGCTGCTTTGAGTTGTCTGCAGCCTTTGTATGTCTCTTTTAGCTAAGGTCCACGTCTCTGCACCATACGTAAGCACTGGAAGGATGCATTGATCAAACACTTTTCTTTTAAGACATAATGGCATATCGCTCTTGAAAATTATGCTGTTTCTTCCAAAAGCTCTCCAGGCAAGTTTTGTACGCCGATTAATTTCTTCATCAATGTGACCCTCACTTGATATCTGCTGTCCAAGATAAACGTACGTGTCTGTTATCTCCAGCTTTTCTCCATCAATCGATAAATCTTCATTTCTTGTAAAAGCATTGAACATCACTTTTGTCTTCTGAAAGTTCATTTTTAATCCCACTTCTTTACTCTTGTCAGCAAGTTCCTGGATCATACACTGCAGCTCTGATGGGGTAGTTGCAAAAATGACTATGTCATCAGCAAAACGAAGGTGGGTTAGATAATCTCCATTAATCTTTATTTCTTTGTTTTCCCAGTTCAGTGATTGAAAGACATTTTCCAATGTGGCATTTAAGAGCTTGGGAGATATGGTGTCACCTTGTCTCACTCCCTTTCCAATTTTTATGTGTGTTGTATTTTCAAACAGCCGAATCTTTGCACTTGCATTTTCATAGATGTTATTAATAATCATGTATATACATATATATACATGTATGTACATAATGTGTGCATCAAAGTTGGCAACGGGTCAAAAATTTCGGACCCGGACCCTTAACTGACCAGGACAAATCTGCTTTGAACTATAAATACGAAACTCAATTTATATATATGTACATATAAACGTAATATATTCATCCCAATAACTGCTTGATATTTAATAACTGAAATCATTTTTTAATAAAAAAATTTGATTACTTGTTAAAATTTAGTGCCATTTTTAGTGCCACTATTTTGCGCAATCCAGAAGTAATGGCTGACTACGACCGCGACCATGGAGTATATTACAAATGGGAATCATTATTTACGATTACACAAATGCATTTTTTTTAATGTATTTAGATTGTTCGCTCTTTCGTCTTTCCACGCTTTGATGGAGGTGCGCATGCTTTCATATGTCCCGTTAGATTTTTGGTTCTATAATCTTTTATTACACCATCGACATCTTTCTTTGTAATTATATACTTTCCACATTTTGAACAACAAGCAAGACCAAACAACACAGAATTATTCGCCGGTTCATTAATGAGACGAAACAATTTCCAGCATTCACTCTTCCCCTTGTGGTTTTCAACAAGCACGTATTTGTTGGCCTCGTCGCCTTTCTCAACCTCCTCAATATTAAATCCATCCATGTTAACAAATAAGCAGTTCATTTCGACATGACATGTCATGGGAACGCGATGTTAGCACATCAATCGAAAACCTCTGAATGCTCAATGTAAAAGATGCGACGTGAAAAGTAACTCTTAGTCATACAGTGACTTCGCACGGAGAGAGTGAATCAGCTGAGAAGCAGGCGAATGGCGTTTGCCTGTACCTTGCCCTGGACAATCTCACTGTAAAAGAACGCAAAGGAAGTATCTTTTTACGTTATGGAGTCGGTGTGTTGTCTGACCTCGGTCGGTGGAAATCTTCGTTGCTTTAAGAAAGTGACGACAATATTTTTGCATGGCAAATCATTATTCACTCCGTGGGCACCAGTATCGACTACAGAATTTCACAACGCGCATTTTTCTTTGGAATGTAGTTTTCTCTTTTCAAAAATAAAACGGGAATAAAACAGGGTCAAAATCGGGTCAGGAACACCTTGACCCGACCCTTTGGACCCGCAAGAAATTGTCGACCCGTTGACCCATGACCCGTTTCCATCTCTGGGGTGCATGTGTAATCGGACCCCCCCCCCCCCCCAAATTTTGAAGCATGGTTACGCCACTGCTTAACAGGATAACAGTTCCCATACTTTTGACTATAGGCTACGGCACATCGTTTCATATGCTCAATAGCTTATATGCATTTTTTTTTTTTTTCAGTTTCCTATCGTTGAGGAAGAAATATGTTACAGAAATATGATTGAAAATAGATATTTTAATGATTAAAATTTAATCACATTTCTGTCCGTTTTTCAGTCAAAACCAGAAGTATATATAGAAATTGGGGGGGGGGGCAAAAAAAGGAAAGTTTTCGAAATCAATCAAAACATAATAAAAGATTAAAGAAAAGTAGAAAAAAAAATTAAAGTGTTTTTTTCTCACGTAAGTCACATTTTAACTCAAAATATTAAAAAATGAAACACTTTCGGGAGGGGAGGGGGCAAGGCAAGGCTCTCTTGTCGCCCCTCTAAATACGCCCCTGGTTAAAACTATTATTATGTGATGCCGAGTCAATCTTTACCTATGGCTGCCAAATTACTTAAAAGTACAAGAACGAAATTTGGCTGCGTTAAAAACGACTGAGGTCAAAAATGAACTTATTGAAATATGAACAAGCATTTTTTTTTCATTAATTTTTATAAAAAATCTGGTTTTTAAATGTTTGTTACTGCCAGAAGAAGCTACAGCTGATTAAAAACATATAAGTTCTGTTCCTCATAAGGTCAAATGCCATAAAGTTAGTGTTTGAATCCAATTTTCTTGCCTAGGTTCTCCAGGAGCTTAACCGAAGTGAGCTGCATCTTCGATTAAACGTGCCAACTTTTCAAGTTTTTTTAAAGAGATGAAGTAAAGATCACAAATTGAAACAGCGCAGCTGATGGGTATGCAAAAAACTGGAAGTTCCTATTTTTCGGGCATTCTTCTGTTACCTGAAGAATCTTCGAAATTTGCATTTCTCAGTCGCAGCTGCAGGTCTCCTAGATAGTAGTTTCCAAGGAGGAAATGACACTGTCAACCACTCTAAGGTGGGAGTGTCAACACTGCAACGTGCCTCATTGTTATCCGCCAGGGCTATTGTTGTCTGCAGCGACTAACTTGACTGAAATTCGAAAGTTCGGTACCCCATAAGCTTTAAATTGTTATTAAAGTTAGTGTTCGCGAAAGTTTTTCTTGGTCAAATTATCTTTTCTTCGAATTGGGGTGTGTCTCTTAAAATGTCGGACCCTCATTTAGCTTCTGTAGGATTGAACTTTGATTCACAAATAGAAGATTCATTTAATATCTTAGACAGAAACATTTATTTCGTTCCTCCATGCTTTTTCCAGATCTCTGTTAAACTCAGAGAAATTACATTTGTTTTAAAAAAGATATGCAACGCCAGATCACAATTTGATTTCGTTTAAAATTCCGTGTAAATGTGTTAAGTTCTGAACCACTCAGAACGTGAAAGGAATCAATAAATTTCTAGCTAAGTCATACAAAATAAACGGTATGTAACATTTTTTTTAATCATGTGTGCTAATAGCGAAGAACATTTAACACAGTTGAAAACATTGAAAGGCTATTTTCATTACAGCTGAAAGTAACCAATAAGAGCGAATTTAAAGTCATCGATAGGGACAAACTTTAACATACTTTAAGCTAGTACGCATTAACCAAAAGCAGTTGGACCATAATTGCTAGTTTTATTGTTTTAGCTAGAAGAAAATGGAAGCGTATAAAGGTAGGGAATTCAAAAATCATAAAGAAATGAAATTTTAGCAGCAAATGCCAAAATGTGCGACAAAAAACTGTTTTCGAGAAACAGGGTTCGTTAGAATTGGAGTACAATTGAGAATATCTTCAATCGATCTGAGTTTTCAGATTGATTTCCTATCATAAATACTGTCTCCTTGTCGATAGAATAGTATTTGTATTTCTTTTTTTTCCCTTTTGGGGGGGGGGGGGGTAGGGTGTTTAATGACTGCTACGAGGAACTCAATGAGCTATAAGCAGTCACCCGTCCCTAATTTAGGTTTAGGGCCGAGGAAGGGAGAGAGCCAGTGCCGTAAGACAAACACAGCATCCATGCTCCACAGGATTCGAACCCGGACCTATCTGAGACGAATGGTCACAAGCCAGCGCTTAGACCACTGCACCACCGGCGGGGCTTAGGATCTTTTGTAATTAATTATCATGGAGTATTTCCTTAGCACTGCAGAGTTCCGAAACTTGTTTGAAAAGATAACTTAATGGCATACTTCATTCTTTCTGTTTTCAGCTAACATTTCAAAAGAAAAGAAAACACGGAAATTTTCGTGTGAGATAAAATATTTTACAAGCTTTACATGAAGAGTACAGGACCGTAGCAAGCTTTTCTTATCTAGGAGGGAGAGCCTTGAAATTACGCCCCTTCGAATTCCACTCAAATAATACGTGGTTTTTACTTTCTCACATACCGCCGTTATACGAAAGTTCAAAAAATCGCACTTCAGGTTTTCGACATAATTTAATTAAAAATATAAAAACTAGGTAAATACCAAAGAACTATCATCATCAGGAATTTCCACCACTAAGCGGATTTCCTCGACTGTGTATAATTCAGCCAGTGTCTTCATCCACTTCTCTCTATCCAAGGCCATCACTAACTACAGATTGTAAATACCAAGTAAAGCGTAAACGTTAGTGAACGCCGACAACAGAAACACTCCGCAGAAATGCAGAACGAAAAACAAACCAGCGCAGAACGAATGGATATCGATAGCGAACGTAACAATAGGAAAAAGCTTTAAGGGTAGGGGTTTGGGAAAATTCCGTTCTAGGGTAAACGTTCACAAAACTTACTGCGGCAGAGTACAAATTATTAATTAGCTCTTCATCCCAACAATATTTTCGGAAAGGTCATGGATGTTAGGCTATAGTGGCTAGAACAGATAGTGTGCCGTGCGTTAATACCTTACTGTTTAAATTTTAGTTTCCTCTTTTCATGAAACCACGAGATGGCGCTTCTGCGAGTTTCTATGCTATGATTTCGAAACATTAGCAAGCTTTTCTATGGCGTTTTTGGTGGATAGCGATTAAAAAAGTAATTTATTTGTTAGATCGATCCTGAAAAGAAGTAATAATAAGTGTGTAACACTGAGAACGTGTTTCGTACCTGGATGTAACAGTGGTTACAGATCTTGTAAACAAAAAGTAATTGTTTTCCCTTTTCCGTGCCGAAAGATGAGGCAAGGCGGGGGTAATGGAACAAGACAATTTCCTCGTGCGGACACCCAGCTAGAACAGAAGTGTGTGGGTATGTGAACGTCATTTTGATGAACGTTTTATGGAAAGAAATTTTAAACAAAAAATTCAAATTTTCGGGGGCGAGGCTCCATGCTTCCCCTTAAACACGCCTGGTTGTATAGGTAACGCAGTGACGTGAATTTTAATTTCTTCTGTGAACTTCATGCAGCATGTATCATATTAGCAAGCCACTAATGCGACATATACTTGATATTTTTACTAAATTTCTGTCTGGATTTCTTTTTGGCGAGAAATATGATTATCTCTGAAATCGTTTTGAGCAAGTTACCGATATTATTATTCGATTCAGGGTTTAATAAAATCTGATCTCAAACAGTGTTTTTTATGTTTCAGTTTACCAATGAAATATTTTGGGGTTATCAGTGAATTTCATTACTTTTATCTTTTAATCACCAACGAGATACGAAAGGGACAGAAATTTAAAATCCTTACTGAGTGAGAGAAGTTTCCTGGGATGCTCTTGAACGATCGAGCGTTCTACGGGGCATATAATTGTTAACATTTCATGGAAAAGTCACGCAAATTTAAGTGTTTACTTAGACACATAATTACGGAGAAAATTTGCGTCCAATAATGTACTTGTACTAATCAGTCGTATAACGCGTAGATTCAATGCGAGATTACGCATTTCGGGATTAAAGTTGACGAAGCTTCCCCAAAACACCTCATTTGAAATAATATTCACTTACATCTATCCATACATGCCATTAATCAATTTTAGTATAGCTGCAGGTTACAAAAAAGACTCTTTGGTAAAATTTTAGTGAAATTACTATATGCACAGAACAAGAAGCACGTATATCTATGAGCATAGTTTAGAACAATAACATCGAATCTGTCTTCAGTGCTCTCTCTGATTTCATAATTTTAAGAATCCGTTTGCAGAAGCGCATGGCACACTATCTCTTCTAGCCACCATAGTTAGGCATATCGACATATTGTTTTCTATGCTTCCATTCACTGTTTTGGAAAATTCTCTTTTATGGATATGAGATGTTCACATCCTCATAGTGTGTATGTTACTCTTAACACTGGTTTACTGAATGGAATTCTGTATAAGACTGATTAGTCTTTAAAAAGAAAACACTGCAGGGTGTAACATTCTTTTTAGTTACAATTTCTACTTCTTACATCTCCCAGAGCATGAATTTACACCCCTGGAATGACTATTCTGGGAGGGCAACGGTCTCCCTGCCCCTCCCGGTAGCTACAGAACTGGAAATGTGTCAAAAATTATGGACCCGGACGTCATATAATTGGACCTGACCCGGATCTGTAACTGACCCGGACAAATCTTCTTTGAACTATAATATACACGGTCGAGTCAATTATTGTGGCCACCAGCTAATATCCAGAGTAACCGCCGTGTGCAGCGCGGTTAGCAACTAGACGGGCTGGGAGTGACTCAATAAGGTGCTGGAAGGTGTTCACAGGTATGTGGAGCCATGCTGCCTGCAGTGCATCTGACAGCTGCTGGAGGAGGCGTATTGGAGGATCCAAAAAACAAACAACACGATCGAGGGGGTCCCACAGATGCTCAATTGGGTTTAAGTCTGGGGAATTAGGGGGCGAGGAAAGTACTTTGAAGTCTTCATCGTTCTCTTTCAACCTCTCTCGGACATTTCTAGCTGTGTGACACGTCGCATTGTCGTGCTTGGAAGTCCCATCCGCCCCAGGGAGGAAAATCAGCATGTATGGATGTACGTGGTCTGAAAGGATGGATTCACAACGAATTCGGTCATTAGTGTCTTCCACAGGTATGAGTGGACCTAGGGAATGCCACGAAAACAATCCCTAGACCATAATGCTGCTCCCAACAGCTTGTGTTCTTCCAGCAATGGTTGAAGAGTGTTTGTTCTTCGATGTTTCTCGCCTTACACCAACGTCCATCCGTTTGATGAAACAGAAAACGAGACTCATCAGAGAAGGCAATCATTTGCCAATCAGCGGAAGTCAAATTCCGATACTGCCGTGCAAATGTAAGCCTTTTCTGCCGAAGCATCTTCGTTAGCATTGGTGCAGTAACCATCTGTCTGCATCGGAACCCCATACGCAGCAGGGTTCGCTGAATGTCGTTTTAGACACACTTCCGATAGCCCCCTGGTTCGTTCGGCCAGTGAGTTGCTCCACTGTAGAGTGTCGATCGGCTCTCACGCACCTTCAAAGCCGACGTTCACCTCTCACATCAATGACACGTGGTGCTCCCCAGTTTGCACGTCGCTTATTCGCAATGGCTCCATTTTCCCAGTCACGATACACTTTAACCACAGCAGCAGGCGGACAGTTCACAAACTGCACAGTTTCAGAAATACTGCCACCCTTGGCCCGAAAGCCGATAATCATCCCTTTTCGCAAATCTGATAAATCGCTCCTTTTATCCATGACAGCAACGAGTGATATGTTTTCAGATGATCATGATCAAATGATCATATGTAGAGGATTTTAGGAAGGGAGTGTCTGACCCCAGGTCTTAAACAGCCCTTAGAAATAGGAAGCTAGGAGATTTGGGCTAGCGAGCCCGATAGGAAAGTGACACGAAAGCGAAGTAGAAAGGGGGAGGAAGACGCCCTTATTTATTACCGGGGGCCAGTACCCGGGGTCCGACGGCTTAACGTGCCCATCCGACGCACGGCGGATATTTAGTGGATCGAGCGTTCGTACTTGCCTGGGATCGAACCTGAGGTCCTTTCCGCGGCAGTCACGAACTTTGCCCACTAGGCCACCCGCGGCCCATGTTTTCAGAATGCCTACAGCATACCTTATATACCCTCTAAGCCAGCTCACGACACTTGCCTTCCTTCATTCCCAAGAAACTGTGAATTGTAAAGCCGTATGAACAGAAGCTGTTCGTTGCCGTTTCTGATAGGCCACTGAACTAAAAGGATCTCCGAAAACTAATATGGTATCATCTGTACGATTAAGAGAGTATGACGCCACTTCTATATGGAGCCACCTTTTTTTGCCTCAGACGTTAAGCAGAAATTACCACATGATCTGTTTGCCGCCCGAGACAGAGAGGCCAAACAAAGGCCTCTCTGTCTTTCTTCTCAGTAAAAAGAAAATATATTCATTTTTTATGGTGACTGGACATAGTATTATAGCTCGTTGTAAAATATGAAGTAGGTTGTTGTTTTAGTTTCTATTCAGGATGTAAGACTACAATATTCGCAAACGCAATTTATTCGGATTAAACTTTTTTGAATGATACAGAGATTAAATGATTTTTAAGAATTTACAATAAATTTATATTTTTTGGGGGCCTTTCTCTTAACTCAGTAATTAATAATGTCCTTATAAATGTTGTTGTTCGCAGTTGCGCTTTGAGTAGATAAAAGTTTAACGCCGGGTAACATATTCTGACTAAGATCTGAAATATATTTTGTGACAAACATTTTATTGAAACGTCCATCACTATGAGTGGCGTAAATGTTGCATAGATGTTAAATGCTATATACGTAGTATATTATTCTTTTCATTATCTTCTTTTCTTTAATATAACGGCCACGATGAGCAACTCTTAGAGATATAAGCAGAAGCAGTCCCTAATGTGGGGCCACTGATTCCAGGAAGGAGGGAGAGTCAGTGCTAAAGGAAATACTTACCAGTTTACCACCCTGGTCTCAGAAGTCTAGCTAGAAACCAACACTTCTGACCACACGATCAACAACGCTGCACACATATTATAAATTAGCAAAAGCATCTTGCAAATCAGCCTGGTTTATAATGCTGAGTAAACAGATTTTTCCCGAAATATTAAAGCATGAAACTGGTTCCTAGTCATTTAAAGGCTTTCATAAAAGCCTTCACTTTAGAACAGAATTTTGCTGGATTCCAATGGTCAGATTACCTGACTGACAAACAAGCAGCTCAGTATCTGAACTGGTCATGATTATGCGAGAAGTTCTAGAAAGCCGTTCCGGTGGCCGAGTGGGATGAGAAGCGGGCTTATGATCATAGGCATGAGATGGGGGCCTAGTTCGAGTCCCAGCCGAGGCATGGGGGATCTTATCAACTTAGGTCACTGGTTCACTCCCTTCCTTGGAACCAGTGACCCTAAACTAAGGACCGGAGACAGCTTATAGCTCTACAAGTTGTTTACGACAGTCTTTAAACCCTAAACAATAAACATCTACAAAAACATAAATCCAAGAAAAAAAAAAAAAGACGCACCAAAACTTTTTTTTTATTGGAGGTTTAACAACCACCGTGAGCAACTCAATGGGCTATATCAAGGAGGTTATATTACTGGAGACACCACTGGCTCTGCCGCCATATGTCACAGCTAATCTGTGGTGTGACGTCACAAACAGGCAAAAACGAACTAAATTATACCGTTGATAAAACAGTAAGCTTGTGTATCATTGATAAAGATTATTGAATTACTCATTTTATCTGTTTATACGCTTAGAAGCTTTTGTTTTATTGGTTTCAAAGCAGCTTCTTTTCTGCGGCTGCGTCGTGCCTGCACATGACGTCATTTGCAGCACGGACGGTGACTTATGGCGGTCCATGCTGCGCAGATAGGAGTGGTGTCACCAGTAATATAACCTCCTTGGGATATAGGGCCTTTGCACCGACGTCATTTTTGACATCACGGTTACTTCCGGGTAGTTAAGAGAAAGTTCGGCTGCTAAGGTTCCCATAGGATTAACATGGCGGTGGTTTCTGGACCCTCTGTCACTCGATTGTTTGAAGTTTTAGAAATGGCTAAAAGTTGTGTGGCGTATGGGTGCTTCTCGAAGTACGAGTAAGGTAGTGGAATTTCCTTTTATCGCTTTCCAACGGTAGAGAAACGCCTGATTATATAGAAAATAGCCGTAAATCGGAAGGTATGGTCGCCAAGGCCGTATGGCAGGATCTGCGGTAAGCACTTCATTTCAGGTATCGTAAATCTGCATATTTTACTACGTTAATAGTCAAATTTATATCTGTACATTTTTTTGCTCACTATTATGTATTATTTTCAAGTTTTTACGTAAATCTTTGCTATTCTGTTTAAAAAGCTCTGAATGCATGACCGATTAACTTTGCTGTCGAATCGGAAATTGCTAAGCTTTCGTGAACTTTCAAGATTTTGTACTGTTACTGATTTCTAAATACTGAAACAGATGCCTTTTTTTTCGAACAGACATTTAAGGATATGCGTTCACATAGAATTAGAGGGTGTTGTCATACATAATTGTGACGTCCGTTCGTTTTCCCGGATCTGTTTTCTTTCTTTCTTTTTTTTTTTGGTGAAGAAATAGTCCATTTTTCGGAATATGATAAGTCCGTATTTTCTTTTTTTTAATTGCAATACACACTGGAACCAGTCGGAAATGTAAAAACTTACCTTAGACCAGAAAAGAAATTTTTCGTTTTCAGTCTTCAGAATTAATACTTTTCTAACTGACAGATTGGTAAAATATTTATATGCATCCAGGCTTTTATAAGCTTTTAGAGGTTTTCCTAGTTTTTCTGGTATGACACGAAAAATTGCCTATTAAATAGTTATAAATATCGTGATAGTTCAGATCAGGAAGGTTCGTAGCAACACAAACTTACAGTCGATAAAAATATCTTTCAAGTATGCCATATGGATCTTCTATGCCATAATTTCTTTTGTAATGTTGCTTTTCCACCACATTAAAATAGCAAACTTTGTCAGAAAAATCAGTTTTTTTAAACTATTTACAGCAGCAGCAGCAGCCATTGAAAAGCATGGAGAGATACCAGCTCGGGTACTTTCTAACCACCCGGAAGTCTAGCATACAGTTTTGTGACGTCAAGTGCAAAGGCTCTATAAGCAATCGCCCGTTCTTAATTTAGGGCCACTCACTCCAGGGAAGGAAGAGAGCCAGTGCCGTAAAACAAATTCTACATTCATATATCACCGGGATTCGAACCCGGACCCATTTCGGGCGAATGGTCGTAAGCCAGCGCTTATAGACTACTGTGCCACCGAGGCAGCGCAATAAAACTTACGGGCGCACTTGATAACGAGAGGTAAAAGAGTCAGAAGTCCAACCGAAGTGACCAACACACACACACACACACACACACACACACACACACACACACACACACACACACACACACACACACACAAATGAGCAGTGGTTTAAGCAATGGCTTCTGATCACTCGTCTGACATCGGTCCGGCTTCGAATCCTGGTGAGGCATGAATGTTATGTTTGTCTTACGGTGCTGACTCTCTCCCTTCCCTGGAACCAGTGGCCCTAAATTACGGACGGGCTGGTCGGTAAACCTCCAATCAAAAAATAAAATGCGACGTTTTTCGCTGGGAGTGAAAAAGATGCAAAATATTAACGGGAGAAGAAACATACGTGCAGTTGAAACATAATGAAGACAAAAATAAAAATGCTGCCCCGGTGGCGCAGTGGTCTAAGCGATGACCTCTGATCATTCGTCCGAACGGTGTCCGGGTTTGAATCCCGGTGAGGCATGGATGTTGTGTTTGTCTTACGGCACTGGCTCTCTCCCTTCCCTGGAACCAGCGACCCTAAATTAGGGACGGGCGACTGCTTATAGCCCATTGAGTTGCTCACGGTGGTCGGTAAACCTCCAATCAAAAAAAATAAACAGTAATGGTAATAAAATTTATTAAAATTACTTAATTGCGTCTAACAGTTAACGAAAGGATTCTCAAATTCTTTCTGTGACAGATGTTAAGTACATAAATCAAAACGCATAAGGGATATTCTATGCTGATGTAGAAATTCTATTGCACATATCTAGTTCCATTTTCACTACCAATTTGACACCAAAACAACTGTCCGACCAAACCCTTCAAAATCCAAGGGATGTGGGCGGAATATGATGATGACAACTTCTCCTTGATTAAAGATTTACTGCCTCGGGGGCGCTGTGGACTAAGCTCTGGCTTCTGACCTTTCGTCCGAGTGCGCCTGGGTGAGTATGAAACTTTTTTGTATGCATATGGATGGTGTGTTTGTCTTACGACACTGGCTCTCTACCTCCCGTGGAGCCAGTGGTACTAAATTAGGAATAGGAGACTGCTTATAGGCCTTAGAGTTGCTCACGGTGGTCGTTAAACCCCGAAAATATATATACACACACACACACAGGGGAGCACATAGAATTTCCTCAGGGGGCGGGGGTCCGACAAAAAAAATGCACGGGACAAATGAAACTAGAAATTGGACACACACCCACACATATGGATTATACATATATATGAGTGTGTGTGGATTCTTTTTGTTAGCACTGATGTGTTCACAGGTTAAAAAAACCTTACTCTTTTGAATAAGTCTGCTAAATTAAATGTGCATTAATATATCCATTAATATTTATGTAAGACCTTAAGACGTACAGAAAAATAAAGTTTAAATTGCTTCTCTTACTGTAATGCAGAAACATTTTCATCTAAGCTCACTTTAAATAATATATATAAATCATATGCTTGCCCTGACAGCACTGTTCATTACACTGTTAAAGAGCAGACACATTATCAATGGAAAACAAAAAAGTTAAGTAAACAATAATATTTAACTCACCTAAGTATTCCTCATCGAACTTTGAAAACTATTACAGTTGTCGAACTACCTTTTCAGAGAGGGTATTGAATCAATCTAAAATTGAATAATCCATGAGTTTACAATGAAGCATACTTCTGAGTAAAAACAGTCATTCACAGTTCGGTTAGAAAAAGTCATTCACAATTCGTTTAAAAATTCTTATTAGCTATTCATCTTTGAGTAAGTAACAAAAATTATGCAGTATGTTTTCTATAATTCCATTCTATTATTTTTTCTTTAATTATTAAAAACGTATTTCCGCTATAGCTTTTAAAAGAATGATTTCGTGCTGTAAAAACTGCGTCTCTATTGTGATATGAATACATATTAGATTGCGAAATCAAGCCGCCTTGGTTTTTTGCTTAATTTGTTCATCACCATTTCTACGGAGACATTTACATTGCTCGTATTCAATAATGCAAGTCCATTTAACCGATCATTTTTCATACTGTTCCTGAGATAGCTTTTGAGTCTTCTCAGAGTCGAAAACGATCTTTCATTTGTACAAGTGGTGATGGGAAGTGATCAGAAAGTTTTTAGAAGGCGCTTAATTCGGGGTAAAAATCCCCATCACAAAAAATGAACACTTCAAACGCAGAAGTGAATTCCTTATTTTTTATAGAATGTTTCCAGAATTTAAGTTCACCAAGCTTAGTATCTTTACTATCTTGAAAAAGTAGCTCAGTGCCTTCTACTGAATAGAATTCCACCAGTTTAAGAAAACTAATTTCTATGTCCTCATCGTAAATTTCAGACATTATGGATGAGAATTCTGCTAAGATGTTGTTATGTTTCTGGAGCCTTTGTTTCATCTGTGTCAACATACTACCGATAAATGGTAGAAACAAAGCTCGCCTGTAATATTCCTCTGGAGATGCTGCAGGAACATTATTGCGATAAAATGACCGCTTTCCATCTCGGTATTTTTATTTGTTCTTCTTCTCCTGCAGTAAACGAAACCAATTGAATTGCTCTTTGAAAAATCACGGTAAAAGATTTTTTTTTTAATTTCGCCGTAGTCGGGATAAGGTATTTTAAACTCCGGCCCCGACGGACCCACCCCGTGTGTGCGCCCCTGCACACACACACAAAACAACTGAAGATTAATTTTTAGGATCCTTTGAGGAGGAAAGGTGTGTGAGAAATTCAATGATCTCATCTGCAAAGTATTCCACCGTATCGCATTATTTAATTTTCTTCAAGCAGTGCACTACATAATTTAATAAGAGTGTTATTAAATTAAGTTTGTTGTTAGTTTATTTTTACATTATTTATTTAGTGTGTTTAAAGAGTATTTTTAAAAGCAAAAAAAAATACATTTTTTTACAGCAAAAAAATTATCAATTTAAAATTACACTGGCGTAGGTTCATGAGCTCCGTGAACACATTTACTCTTCCTCTGGGAAATTAGTCTTAAGTTATGTCCACGGTGTATGGTTATGTCAGATCTTCAGGAGCGCATCTCCCTCAGAAACATGTGAATGCGATCGCCCTTTTTTTTCTTATTGGAGGTTTAACGACAACCACGAGCAACTTAATGGGCAATAAGCAGTCGCCCGTCCCTAATTTAGGGTCACTGGTTCCAGGGAAGGGAGAGAGCCAGTGCCGTAAGCCAAACACAACATCCATGTGTCACCGGGATTCGAACCCGTACCCCTTTCGGGCGAATGATCAGAGTAAGGAGGTTAGTATAATACTTCTGGAGATGCCCTGAGTCTCTTAACCGTGAAGCCGCAAACTGTGGGAATTTGACGTTTACATGATGCCAATGTAATTTCAACTGTGTGTATTTTGGAATAGCGTGTTTTGTTCAGAATTCGCACCAACATTCGTATATTTCAATTTAAAATAAAAATGAAAAGGAGTCTCAAAATAATTAAGAATTTTATAAATTCAGTATTTTCTCACACTTCGGCAGCAATTTACGATGCGAAATTGGAAGCATTTGCAACGAAAGAAGGCGATTCGGCCAATAAAAATGCATTGAAACCTATCAACTTTCCCACACTTTGACTGCCGTCGCTCGCGGTTATAAGCTTCACGCAAAGTGGTACTGCTCCATTAGCAAGGGGATCTCCAGGTATCTTGATGGCATCTGAACTTCCTTGGATCAGAGGCCATCGCTTAGACCACTGCGCTACCAGGGCGGCGCGATCGGCCTGTAACTGATTCGTAGCAGCGTGGTCCGAGTAAGGTATTTGGATACGAAAGCGCTACCTGTTATGACTATCGTAAAGCATAACCAAGGCTGAACTGGATGAAGAACAGGCTAAAACATTAACGCTGAAGACAATAGACTTTTGGTGATTGGCCAGTGGGTGTTAGAGACGATTTCAGCCGTTAGATGGCACTGCGTCCCAAGGTATAAACAACTCAGTTTCCACATTGTTTGAATTGCTGGATTGTGTGTGTTCGTCGGTTTTTCTTGTGTCTTTTTAAAAAAACCTCACAGTTTAAAACCAAACTGTTGTTTTCACAACAAAATCTAATCCATTTTCAAAATCGTTTACTGTTGTGTGCCGATGTGCACATCTTCTGAGAAGAAAAACGTGGGATTTTCATTCCACGAGTTCCCCTCAGATCAGAACCTAAAGCAACTGTTCCTGAAAGCAATATCTGCTCAGGATTTTGCTCCAAATGACAAGTCACTTTGAACTGTTGTTTGTGTAAGCATTTTCATTTTGATAATTATGTACCTAATTCAATTTTAGAAAAAACCTCAGCTATATAAACTCATATTAAGTAAAATAGTGGGCAAATGTGTAAATTTGCGTTTTAAAATATTTCGTTGGAAAAATGTTAGTACCTTGGAAAAGTGCGACGTGCAGTTTTTAGATTATGGAAATTAATGGCAAATGGAGCAAAAATTTCCTGTTTTAAATCTCTTTTAAAGATTTTTATCGTAATATTTATGTGTAAGTGCGATGCCGTGAAGAGGTACATCGACCTAACGCATCGCTACCGCGACGCTTGACATCGTCGCGGTAGCGATGCGTTAGGCCTATGGCAGCGTCGAACTTACAGGTAAATGTTACGATAAAAATCTTTAAAGACATTTAAAATACGAAATTTCTGCACCATTTGCCATTAATTTCCATACACTAAAATCTGTACGTTGTACTTTTTCCAGGTACTTAAATTTTTCCGACGAAATAATTTAAGACGCTAATTTACACCTTTACCAAAATCTCAGCCCTAGATCGTTGAAGAATAAAGGAGGACTGAGATTTGCACATAAATTACACCAGTTCCTACAGAAAAATTCTCTTGCTCAAGTACTACGAATTCAGAATGTAAATATCCATCTGTTCACGTGGAAGTGAATGTAAATAAAATCTCAAATGTAAATAATGATACGGAATCAGTTTGTTTATGCGAACTACGTCAATAGATGGCGTTGTGTCCCAACTCATCTTTTAGACCCAGTTCAGCCTACTAGCGTCTGGGTACAGCAACAGAACAAACGTAGGAAGATCCACTCCGTTGTCTCATGTGGTAGGAATAAATACGCAAGCAACCAATTGGCGTGCGTGTTGTGTGTGATTAGTGAAACACAGGCAGACAGCCAGAACAATAGAGCGTTTTTGATGTTAGTCCTAGCAAATTCTGATGTGTACGTTTGATGGATATAAAAAGGTTTGTATTGAAGTACCAGGTACTACTATGAGTTTAATACATATTCATTTTTAGTGATGTTCGTCCTAGCAAATATTATCTTTATATGCACGTTTGAAATGCGTGCGTGACTTTTTACACACATCGAGAATGCCGTCTCAATTTTTGCAGTGTCTCGGATATCTTTAACCGCTATATAGTGCTTTTATTTTCAATCAGACTAGTTAATCGTAGTGTTTGTTCGCGTTTGAGATTGTGGCTTTGCGCGTGTCATTATCCTATGTATGCGTTACCACCAGTAGCGTTACTAGCACAACGCCCGCCCCCCCCCTCGTCAGATTTTTTTTTGATTGGAGGTTTAACGACCGCCGTGAGCAACTCAATGGGCTATAAGCAGTCGCCCGTCCCTAATTTAGGGTCACTGGTTCCAGGGAAGGGAGAGAGCCAGTGCCGTAAGACAAACACAACATCCATGCCTCACCGGGATTCGAACCCGGACCCCTTACGGACGAATGATCAGAGGCCAACGCCTTAGACCACTGCGCCACCGGGGCGGCCGTAAGATTTACTTCAGCGCCCCTAAGCAAAAACATATTCCCAGGATTTGGAACATGATCGAGAAAGGATGTGTTTTTTACAGTGTGTGTGTGGTTCGGAGGGGTCAGGAAGATAGGGAGAGTGTCTGAAAAAGTAAGGGGGTGTACCTAGAGACCTGTGATTTGTACTTTCTGAATATTTTTTTTTGGTTGAAGGTTTAACGACCACCGTGAGCAACTCAATGGGCTATCAGCAGTCGCCCGTCCCTAATTTAGGGTCACTGGTTCCAGGGAAAGGAGAGAGCCAGCGCCGTAAGACAAACACAACATCCATGCCTCACCGGGATTCGAACCCGGACCCCTTACGGACGAATGATCAAAGGCCATGGCGCAGTGGTATAAGCGATGGCCTCTGATCATTCGTCCGTAAGGGGTCCGGGTTCGAATCCCGGTCAGGCATGGATGTTGTGTTTGTCTTACGGCGCTGGCTCTCTCCTTTCCCTGGAACCAGTGACCCTAAATTAGGGACGGGCGACTGCTGATAGCCCATTGAGTTGCTCACGGTGGTCGTTAAACCTCCAATCAAAAAAAAAAAGACCATTGCGCCACCAGGACGCCGAATAATTTTTGGAGCAGAAACAGTGTGTCAGGTTATTAATCGGCCAACTATAAGAATTCTACCCGTCAAAAATGCGCTATTGCTCTGTCCTTTCGCGCACGCCAATTGGTTGCTTGCGTTTTTATTCCTGCTAGTGAGACAACGGAGTGGATCTTCCTGCGTTTGTTCTGTTCCTGTACCCAGACGCTAGTGTTCAGCCTTGGCATAACTAACTCCGTCCGTAACCGTAAACCGTCTTCTCGAACACATGGCGGAGTATTAGGTGAGGTAATGTTGGCAATAAATTGAAGAAAGTTCAAATCGAAATTTTTATTCGGGTGTATTGCTTTGTTTCAGTAAGTATATATATACATGAATATTCATTCTCAACGTACTGTATATAGTGGAAACCGTCTTTGGTGATATAAATTTTACTTGTGTTTCAGAAGTCATAATTGTTTTGAATTAAGAGTGATATGTTGTAAACAATATGCGCCCCTTTGCAATTTTAGGAAGTAATCTGTCAGTTAATATTTAGTGCTTGTGCTTTGGATCTATTAAGATACAATATGAATAAAGGCCTTTTACTAACAGACGGACAGTGGTTAACAGTTCCTATTTAGACTGCTTAGAATTCGGAATATTCACTGGTCAACATTATAGACTTGTAAGATTAGAACATTCATACTCTTTGTATTATTAATAAATCATCGTTACTGACAGTAACACCGAAGAATTTTTAATTTCCGCGAAAAACGGTGTTGTTCTTTGGGTTGTAATGATCGCAATAGTCACAGGGGCGGATTGGGACACCGGGGTATTTCCCGGGGTGGACCACTCGAGAAATGGCCCACTTTATCGTACCTTCTTTGGATTGTTTGGCAAGAAGAATAATTATTTTCGTTCATATTCTCAAAGTTACGGTATTTATCTTTTATCTAAAATAGTGAAAGCTATAATGATGCATTCATGGTCCTCAGACTGAAAGTTCTTTCAGCATGATGGATAAAATTGTCATCCAAGGGCATAAAAGAAAAAAGAAGTGGCAGTTAGAAATGGGAAGGGAAACAGATACCAGCAAAACGAAAATTAAAGAAGAGCAATGAGAGAAACTTACCCCTACCAGTAGGTCTGTTCTCTCTGAAAAAATACATTTCTTTGTACGTTAATTTCCATTTTAATATCTACGGTTGGTTTGGGCTGCTGGTGCAGCGGTTTTATGTTGTCTTCAACTAGTTCTTTTATTTGACTGAGTGAGTAATTTATTAATCAATAAAAGAAGTGAGTAATTTATTAATCCATAAAAATAGTGAGTAATTTATTAATCCACAAAATAACTAGTTGAAGACAACATAAAACCGCCCCACCAGCAGCCCAAACCAACCGTAGATATTAAAATGGAAATTAATGTGCAAATAAATATATTTTTTCAGAGAGAACAGACCTACTGGTAGGGGTAAATTTCTCTCATTGCTCTTATTAAAGTAATTGTAGGCACGTAAATTTTTGAATAGTTATAGTGATACTGTGACTTGTCAAACAAGGAAAATTAAAGAGTTGGATGTTGTGCAGCTGCAGAGTCAACAAAAGACAAATGTGGCTGTGGAACATGCTAAGAAGTTTATTAGATATTTTTAGATGTCTATAAGAATCTCAAAGGTACAATGTATTCACTTGAACACATTGCTGTTGCATGTGGTCATTACAAAACATGATAAATTTAGTGTTATTGTTTTAAAATATGAATATTAAATTTATTACTAAAACAAGAAGCAAAATGAATCCAAATTCTAAATACATTGAGTGGTAGTGAAACATTTTTTAATATGAAAATCTGGATTGATTTTTCATAATTATCCACCATTTTTGTAAGTTTTTTTATTTCATCAGTTAATTTTTTTAAAATACTCCCCACCTTTAGAAATAACTCCCTAAATTTTTTCAAAGGAGTAAAAATACTCCTTTAAATTTTTTTTTCTGGTGAACTCTGCTTGCAAGAGGAAACTTCAGTTGATGTGCAAGTAAGAAAACAAAACGAAAAAAATTGTGTTTGAAACAATGTCTTTAAAAACTACTATGTTTTTAATTCAGTAATTTTATATTGTGAATACAATATGCTGCAGTTTAATATTTACATAAATTACAGTAAACAATTCCGTCTTGCTTATGGTGTGTTATAAATATTCTAACTTTTTTCACTGCACTTTTTTGGTTTTTTACCCAGTCAAAAAATGCAGTTTTTTTTTTATTTTTGGTCAGTTTCATGTATGTTTAGATATAGCCAAGCTGAGGTGAATGAATTTTTTCATATATTATGATCACATAGTAATTAGTACTTTCTTTACCCATTTAAGTGTGATACAATACTATTTTTTTTTGTTTGTTTGTTCTGTGATGTCATATTACTAATTTTTCACTTTCGTATGTAGCTAGCCTCGTATTCGTATCACCAAGTTCTCTTCGCTATGGCAAAAAGCTTAAGAAGTAAGTGGAAAAGGAAAATGCGAGCAGTGAAGCGAGACAGGTATGCTGTCAAGGAATTGAAGCAGCTGAAACAGATGCTTGATCAAGCAGAAAAGAGTGATGTTAACATGTCTGACATTTGCACTGGTAAGTACTTTTTCCAGTATTACAGTAGAACCTCGATTATCTGAGATAATTAGGTCACAGTGAATTACATCAGATACTGGAAAACTCAGTTAATAGGGACTCATTTAAGAAACACTTTTTTTTTCTTCTGTGGGTAAATGAACAATTAAGTGTAAATCATTGCATTTTGCTCCATAAATAAGGTCTCAAACCATACTGCTGTTCTATAGAAATCAGTATAATCTAATGAAAAGTATGAGCAATAGAAACACATAAAACTAAGGTTTGGGTAGATTACGCCAAAAATCAGAAAGAAAAGGAATAAAATATCTGTTTATTGACATACAAATATTAAAGCGTAAGCTTTCAACACCAACTGGTGTCTTCTTCAGACTTATATGTGGTTAGGCTAGACAAGAGAAATAAAAAAAAATAACTAAAAAACTAAACACAAACTGAATGTGAAAACGGGATATGTTGTGTCGCGTGCATGCGACAATGAGAGAGGACCACAGAAACGTGCTAAGCGAGAAGAAATGTGCGCCATATGTGGGGAAGCTGAAGTGAGGCATCATCATTGCAAACCACAGAGTTATTCAATATCTCCATGATTTCCCTGATGGACCTGGTGGTAGTATAAGGAGCAACTGTCTTGATCTGGTTCCACTGCGGGATGGCGGAATGGGTGACCACTTCCCTAGATAAGGCGGTTGTCAATCTTCTGTGCGAGATGAATTACAACTTGCAAAAATGTGTTAAATATAACTAAAGATTTGACCAACATGTTACAAGAGTCCCTGGAAAGGTTGAACTAGTTTAATGCTATAAGAGACACCGACACACGAGTCAGAACAAAATTTAAGACCCTTTTGTGCAACACGATTCACTGTCAGGGCCCTTATTTTAAAATCCCTTGTGGACAACTATCAAGATGTCCTTTCATTTCTTTAAGATTTTTTTGAAAACAAAAGTGATGCTGCTACTAAAGCCTCCAGTTACTTATCACTACTACAGTCATTTGAACAATTTGCTTATTTAAATATGCTGTCACATATTTTTACCCCCATGGATGCAACAAATGTAAAACTAAAAGTGTAAACCTTGACTTTCATAAAGCAAGTTCTCTCATTCAGGATTTGATACAAACATTCCAAGCCATTCGTGATAATTTTGAAATGTTCTGGGACAAAACTACAAGAAGAATGTGTGAGGATGAACTGTCAGAACCAAGGGTCCCCAAGCAAAAGAAGCTGTCTCACCACCTAGACGACCATAAACCATGAATTTACTGATGTGAAAAAGCATTTTGAGTGCAAATTCTACAAATTTATAGATTGTGTGAATGTGTCCTTTAAAGAACTTTTCCAGGAGAGTGAAATTCTAGACACAGTGGAAAATTTTGGTATCGGAAAAGTAGACGATGTCAAGTGTGTTTTCAATGATAACATTCACGACTATGATATTTTATAGTCGCAGAGGAATATGGTGTGTGGACAGTGCTGCAATGTTGTGTATAGAATTAAGAACTTTTGGTGGTGGTGTAAATTTCTGAAGTTGAATGTTGTTCATTACATTTAGCCTGAATTCATGAAATTTATATGCTTGACAATGACAGTGCCAGTTTCCACAGCCACAAGATCTTTTTCCACTTTGAAAAGACTGAAGACATTTTTGGGTTCCACAGTGTCCCAGAAAAGACTTAATCACATTGCTGTTTTAAGTGTACATTAGGACAGCGCTGAAAAGTTAGATGTTTGTGATGAATTTATAGGGAGAAGTGCAGTCAGGAAAAACAAATTTGCAGCACGCCATACTAAATAATGGTGATTGGCGAGTCCACTCTCTAATTTGTTTTAGAAATATGTCAAAGTCCCCAAGTTTTTAAATTTTTTTACATAATTATAAACTTTCAAGAATTTGTTAGTTATGCTAAACAACACCTTTGTGATGATTTAACCCTACAGTGGATGAATTTTATTTAAAAAAAAAACTTATTTTCAAAGTATTATTTGGTATTTATATTTTTGAATTTTTTTTTTTGAATTATTAGACAAATTTATATTTTTATACAAATAAGTAATTTTATGTATTTTTTTCTCTACATCATAAATAATTGTAGGGTTAAAGTTTGCATTGTAGGGTTTATTACTAACTGTATATATTTCAGGTGATTGTTATTACCAACATTTCAGAATCTTTGTGTTAGATCTCCAATTTGTTATTTCTTAGCTTTCTGTATTATATACTTTCCGTAGTTATATCAATATTATGAAAGTAAATATCAGGATCTATGCAAAGGAAGGTTTGAGATTTTTTTTTATAAAATCATAACTTAAGTCTTTGAGCCCACCCAATATTTTTCAAAAGTTGGTGCCGTTGGTAACATCAATTACATTTATTTATGCAGCATTTTTTGTGAGGCTTTATACCATTTCTGGTGAAATTGCACCTCACAATTCTTTCATTCAAAAAGGAACAAAACCACATTGGCCTTTTTCTAGTTACCACCTTTCATAATACACTTAAGACCAATTGAATTAAAGACAGTTGGCATTATGCAAATCTAGCACTGTGGGCGACCCTGTAAACGGAAACGACATGACGTATGCAGCGATCCGACAATATAAGGAGTGATGCGACGGGAATCAGTAAGAGTCGGACGCAGTATGAGTAAGATGAA
This sequence comes from Macrothele yani, assembly GCA_039090855.1. NCBI lineage: Eukaryota > Metazoa > Arthropoda > Arachnida > Araneae > Macrothelidae > Macrothele > Macrothele yani. Next base: position 164,117,710 of record CM077024.1, on the reverse strand, counting down.
GGATCTAAGCGGATTTGATTGTGGGCAAATTGTCGGGGCCCGACAAATGGGTCACTCCATCTCGGAAGTTGTGCAGGCACTGGGATTTTCACGAGCCACTGTGTCACGGGTGCACAGTGAGTACATCAAATCCGGTAAAACCATCCCTGCAAGGGCCAACTGCCGTGGACAACAGCGTGTGGATGAGCAGGGTCATCGTTGGCTAGCTCGCATTGTAACAGCGGATAGACGGGCCACAGTGCAAGAAATCACTCTGCAATTTAATGCTGGTGCACAAAAACGTGTAAGCAGCCACACCATCCAGAACCATCTCCTTGCTATGGGGTACAGGAGAAGCCATCGTCCCACGAGGGTACCGCTGCTGACTGCACATCACAGGGTTCAAAGATTAGCATGGGCATGGGAACATCGCCACTGGATCCTAGACATGTGGGGAAAATGTTGCCTGGACTGATGAGTCTAGATTCACGTTGGTACATGCGGATGGCAGGATACGAGTACGGCGCAAACCACATGAAGCGATGGATCCTTCTTGCCAGCAGGGTACTCTTCAAGCTGGTGGGGATGGCATTCTCGTCTGGGGACTGTTTACGTGGACTGAAATTGGACCCCTGGTACGTGTGACATCGTCCCTCACAGGTCAATGTTACCGGGATATCCGGGACGGCCATTTGTTCCCATTTGTGCCTCTTCAACATCCCAATGGGGGCCTCATCCTGCAACAAGACAATGCACCGTGCCATCACTCCTGAATTGTATCCAAATGGTTGGATGAACACTCCACCAACGTGACCTCTCTTCCTTTGCCAGCTAGGTCACCTGACCTAAATCCCATCGAGCACATCTGGGATGCCATCGAGAGAGATGTTCAAGGCTCTGACCCCCTCCATCAAATCTTCATGAACTGTGGGAGCTTGATCAGGGGTTGTGGATCCGTATGGCTTCACAACGCTTCCTGTGTCTTGTCGAGTCAATGCCGAGACGAATTGCCGCCGTTACTAGACAGGTATCTCTAATTGAATTGCTCTTCAGTGTACACTGTTTCTTTGCTCTTCTGTAACACTGATGATTTTCGCTAGTGCGGAGCAGAGGACTTGCATGTCCATGCTTGCTGTGAAAAAGATAGGAGAGATGTCCGATTGGGTGTGGCCCACCCCAGCAGCTCTTCATTTAAGTGGTGTCTGACTCGCTGTGTGTCCAGTTGGAAGGACATCATCCCATGGTTGCACACGAGAATGTTTGGAAGCAAAAAAAAAAATCATGGTCTCAATTTGAAACAGGATTTGGTATTTGACTTATCGTATTAGCAGTATCTATTCTCATAGGAATCCCACTCTGGGTGGAAAAATATTGTGTAGTTTTTTTATTTTTTTGTAAGTACTTTCGAAGAAGTGTTACATGAATCCTCATGCTGCAGTTGTTGGCAATTTGTTTACTTTGAGACTGCGGCTTTCTATATCCCACTACATGATATAAATAGTGAAGTGCAAAACAGGGTAGGTTTTTTTTTAAAGAATGTGTGTGTGTGTTTCTATGCGCGCGTGTGTGTCTATGCACGTGCATGGGTGTGTGTGTTTGTGTAGTTCAATTAATACAAGTAAAGTACATAGAATGGAATGTGAAAAATCTCTGCAATTTTAATTTTATTACTTCAGTATGAAAACAGTGTCTTCTTTTGCATCGTGTGTACACCATTGGCAGATGGAAGGAGTTTTGTTTTTCCACAGTGTCTTGAGAGTAGAATAACCGTATCTACCTGTTATCATCCATAGCTATGCCCCCCCCCCACACACACACAATGGGGCAGGGGTGCACAGCTGAGGATATAACTGACAGAAGGTTCAAAAACTATCATGTACCAGGGGTCGATCAAGGCAGCATTTGATACCGTTGGGCAGTATTTTCACAAAAAATGTTTTTTAGCTCAAACGGTATCTTCACAAAAATATTTAAAACTGTGATGATATCTTCATTTTCACTAAAATTTTGTCTTAACAGGAGTATTTTAGTGTAAGAGGCATTTTCAATGTCGTTGAGTTTAACAACTGTGGTTTTTTTTCATCGTTATGAAATGTTATCAGTAAAATGGTCTGTCAAGGATGCCTATCAATTAAGAGCGTTGCTTAGTATGAGTGTCAGCTCAGTTGCCAATGAGCCAACGCTCATTGAAGGGAACCCCAAAACATGGGAGCATTTTTTCCCACTGGCAGCCTCACTCCGCATGCATTTTCCAGGGCTAACTTAGTAGGAATGGGCCATGTGGCAGAAACGGTGCGGCAGACGCCGCAGATTACTTTGACCTTTGCAGATTGTTTTTAGAAAGTTTCAATAGTGTATATTATTTATTTCATTTAAAAAAAAAAAAAAAATTCTTTACTATTTGCTCAACTCACCACAGGCGCAGAAACAGCACAACACAGCGACATCCGTCGCAAGTTTTCAGAAAGGTGCGCAGACTTTTTTCTTACTATTTCTTTAACATTAATTATTTCTAGCATACCTTTCAATTTTAAAGCAAAGGAAGGGAAATTTTGGCGCGATTCTAACATTGTATCCCACTCCAGACGTGAAGTTATGTCGATAGATCACGTAGGCAATTATTTTCTTTCTTCCTTATTTTACAAACAGATGACTTCAAGTTGACGAGACATATTGCATTCATTCAATAATAAAGCTAGGAAGTGATACTTTTGCGCACTGTTAATGGCTTTTCAGTTTCCATAATGTCCGTTTTGCGCTGCATTCTGGAAGCTGATGGCCGCGATTTTTCTTTTTTGGTGTCTGTATAGTCTCATTTGTTAGATTTGTGATTTTTTTGTACAAGAGCAATATTTAGTGTTTTCAACGTAAAATATATCGTTCAAATTTCACCGATTTGCCATGAACATACTTTTTACTTGGCTACGATAATATAACTTGATTGACATTAAATGTCCATCATTACTGTTTCACACGTTATGCAAGTTCGGCAATCGGGAGATTATTAAATGATGTTAGATACGTATGGGGCATTGTATCGGCAATTAATATCAAGAAACAATGAACTATATATGTACTTACTATGTTCGTAGTGGCTGTCGGGGCTTCTTATGAACGCCTGTAATGTGTTTATTCACAAGACATTGCCGTAACTATCCAACTCATTCAAAGAATGTGAACTTTTTTCAATTGTGAAGTTGAAAAAATAAAATTAATGATATTATAAAATCTGTACCAGATAAAATTGAACAAGATGAATTTTTACAATGAAGGTAAAAAATTCTTTTAACAGCAGTCAAGATGATTTCCTCTTCAAGATTATAGTTCGTTTTTAAAAAATTTGGCAAGGTTTTAAGTCAGTTTCATATTTCGTTGTTGTTAAAATAATTTTTTACCTTCATTGTAAAAATTCATCTCGTTCAATTTTATCTGGTGCAGATTTTACAATATCATGAATTTTGTTTTTCAACTTCACAATTGAAAAAAGTTCACATTCTTTGAATGAGTCGCAATGTCTTGTGAATAAACACATGACAGGCGTTCATAAGAAGCCCCGACAGCCACTACGAATATAGTAAGTACATATATAGTTCATTGTTTCTTGATATTAATTGCCAATATTATGCCCCGCACATATCTAACATCATTTAATAATCTCCCGATTGCCGAACTTGCATAACGTGTGAAACAGTAATGATGGACATTTAATGTCAATCAAGTTATATTATGTTTTCAACATTCTCTTCTCCATTTTTGCGGCTGTCGGTGTTTCGGAACTTGACCTCCCAAAATTTTTTTTTTCTTCCAGATGGCTTCATCTCAGTTAGATTTATGAAGCTGCTTTTTTTCCCCCAAAGATCATATTTTTATGCATTTTTTATAGTCATTCCTCTGTTTTCATGGGCGTATTATGCTGCATTCTGGAAGCTGATGGTCGCAGGTTTTCCGTTTTGACTTCCAGATAGCTTTGTTTCAGTTAGATTAAAAAGGTGTGTGTGTGTTTGTTGTGTGTTTTCAAGAGCCATATTTTTTTAGCGTTTGCAGCATTTTTGGTCTCCGTTTCCATGGCATTCCGGAAGTTGACAGTTGCAGGGTTTTTTTTTTTTTTTTCTTGATAGCTTTAACTTAGATTGAGGTGAAAAGTTTTTTTTTTTATTATTAAAATCGTATTTCTACCTTCTAAAATCGTATAGTCAATGTCTCCTGTTGCATTTCTATGGCCATATTATGCAGCATTCCAGTAGCTGACGGTCACAATATTTTTTCTTTTTTCTCACTTTAATTTTATAATTTTTTGGGGTTTGATTATATCAGTGAAATTACTCCCACCACATTTTAACAAATTCACTTAATTTTTCTTAAAAACTGCAGTCAATTCACAAAAGGATTTCAAACCAAAATTCTATATGGATTGTTTACAAACTGTGCCCATATATACCTATAATTGCTATCATTTCCACTGTTGATATGATAATTACCCTTACACAGCTGTCTGAATCATCAGCTGATGAGGCCTCCAATACAACAGAATTGCTGCAGGAAATAGTAAGAGCACAATGTGTATCAGATGGAATATGCTTTAAAAGGATGGAGTTGAAAGTTCGGTTTACTAAATGCAAAATAAAAAAAAAATTTTCATTTTACAAATTTCAAATTATTTAATATTGTTTATACTTCCTGATTATTATTTTTAAAAATTCAAAAGCATTTAAGGAATGATGTTTAAATTCTGAATAAAATAAAATCTTTCTTTTCAGGGAAAAGCTAGTTTGACTATTGCGACTAAATACTAATTTGTACAGTTATCAAAATCACAGATTTGCTCATTTTCTGAAATTTTGCTTCGTTGTGGTGCAGAATGAAAATTTTTATAGAAAAATTAACGTTCAGGCATCTCCTTATCTTGCAGACAGTTTTTAGCTTTTCCTTTATCGTTGGAAATTTTTGACGTAACGGTGAAAACCTCCACGTTTCGCCAAAAAGTTGAAGTACTAGCATTTTTTCCATCTGCAGCAATAATGGGCACATTGATGGGTAAAATTGTTGTTCAATATATTTATTGGTGATTACTCACCAATTCAACAGCGAACAAACAATATTTGTTGAAACGTTGATGTATCAGTGGAAATCGCAATGTTCCTCCGATGTACGGTCTCCTGTAACATCGAGGATAAGAAAGCGATTTTCGGCGACGAAATCGAAAAAAACAGTAAAAAAAATCGATAATTTATGGCATAGGAATATTATATTCCCTTCTATAAAAGAAGGCAACAACAAAAAGAAATTTGTTTGCTTCACACAGAAAATACTCTTTTGTGGTTTCAAACATAGATTATCACTTGCAAAACAACAATGTTTTTTTTGCCCATCTGTACTCAGATTAATCTTTGCTGTATCGGACACAGGCCAGGATTCCAGGAAATATGTTTACACCTTGCATATTTACAAGTATGAGAAGAGGAGCTTGATGGGAAAGTGCTAATCGTATGCTTTATAGGGGATCGCGTTATGACATCCTATTTTTTTTTTTTTTTTTGATATTTTATTTAGTGTGTTATTACTTTTATTTCAGCACCTAAAAATTTTGACCTTTGATGACTTTTCTGATGTAATACAACCTGGAGTGTTATTATTATTTTCCTTCCGAGATCTCAGCTGGAGTATAATCACAAAGTTGTATGAAAAAAAAAAAACTGTATCTGCCTGCTCAGTCATCAGAACAGAAAACTTATTGCAAACTGGGAAAGTGTGAACCATGTTTAGCAATAATAAATAACTGAAAACATAATAAAAAAATAAAATTACTGTCAGAATAATTATTATAGAAGATTAAAATTGTCCTAAACTCAAAAATAGGAAAAATTCACAAAAATAGGTTAAATTTCACAAATGCGTATCATCTTTAAAAACCTGGATCAACCCCTGCATAGTGACACCCAGAAAGCTGCAGTCTGAAATGTAAGCAAACCCACTGGTCGATTCTGCAGGAGAATTCATGTAATACTTCGGAAGTCCAGTCCTATTTTTACTGACGTACATATAAGTGACCCCCCCCTCCCACTTTTTGAAAGCAGGATTTCTTCCAAAAACTTTTGTTTTATATGCAAGTATATATGGTATATGGAAACGTATTGTAAACTTCATCAGCATCCTTCAATTTGCATCTAGGTAAGTCGTGTAAAAGGACACCCATATGTCCAAAAATTAAGGATCAACAACAAAAGACTAAATTTTGGATTCACAAACCTGGGTACTGCAGAAGAAACATAGGAGTTGTTTGGGTGCTGGAGAAATGCGTTACTTATGAGGGGTTTGTGGCAAGACACGTTCTGATTGTGTGAGGAATGAAGATGTGTTGCAGTTGTGTGATGTGAAGTAAAATGTTGTTAGCAAGGTGGAAACTAATATGCTTCGGTGGTTTGGCCATGTTGAAAGAATGAGTGATGAGATGCTTACGGAGAAAATATTTTTAGCTCAAGTGGCAGGAAGGCAAGGCAGAGGAAGTCACGGGAGGATCAGATTCAGTAGTGTCTGCATGAGAAACAAATTATGATTATGAAGTATAGATCTTGTGTATGGCGTGTAATGGATGTCAGTGAAGCCAGAGTTGTATGCCAAGGTCGCTGTAAATGGAGGTTTGATACAGCAACAGTAAGTAAAAACTATCTGGTAGTTTGTATTCAACTGAGTATTACTCTACTTAATTGCAATTTCCGAAAACCTAAATAAAGGTTTGTTTGATTTTTAAATGTATGAGGGATGTATGTATTGAAAGTTTGAGACAGCCGAAGCTACACTGTAACCTATGATGTTACATGACTCAAACCTATTTTTCTGACAGCATCACATTTTGGGAGACATTTTCACATGCTTGTGTTGCATCATTCTTTCTTTTAACTATCTTTGAGTATCCAACATGTCTTTGAAGCAGAAATAGTTGTGAGTGTGTAGTTTTATGTGCACCTGGGAAAAATGCCAACCAAAACATTTCATCTGATGACAAGAGCCTTTGAAAAATTGGCCTTGTTGCATACTAGTGTGTTCTGGTGGCATAAGCATTTTTCAAGTATTTCAGAAATCTGTGAAGATGAAGTGCAAACTGGGAGACTGTCCACCTCTAAAACTGGCATCAACCAAGCAATGGTTGACATCACGATAGGAGAAGATCACTGTCTAACAGTCTATACTATTGCTCAGCTGAAAAAGACTGGTGTGGCATATACCCATGACACTCTTGTCATGTCATGACCTGTCAGCAGTGGAAAAGCAGGCAGAGAAATGATCCTGCTCTTGTGGGTAGTGTAATCATGTGCAGTGAGATATGATTTTGCCATTATGACCCAGAGACAAAGTGAGAAATGTTGAATTGTTGCAATGGAAGCACCTAGGTTTTAGTAGGATCTACGATCACTGCATTTCACAAGAAAAAATTGTGACTGGTTCTCACTATGCACCTATCCTCAAAGATAACCTGAAATGAAAAATGGCCAGAAAGCTGGCAAATTTTGATACACAGGATGGGTGATCCATCAAGACAGCTCTCCAGCTAATTACTCTCAAATTGTGAAACAAGCAGGGCCATATCCAGAAAGAACTTTCAGGGAGGGTTTCTGAATTTGAAAATTAATATTTACCTTACATTATACACTATCTACCAACAAGTAATTGGACACCTGTGATAGCAAAGGAAAACAAAGTTTATTCACCTTCAATAGCTGGTGGAGCCTCCACGAGCAGTGATTACAGCTGCAACCCTCCGGGGCATACTCTCAACCAGGCGTTGTACAATGGCTAGCAGTATTTTCTTCCACTCGGCTTGGAGAAGACAGGTCAGTTCCTTCACCGATTTCGGACGGTGGGGGGCACCCCTTAAGTCGACGCTCCAACTCATCCCAGAGGTGCTCGATAGGGTTAAGGTCCGGGATCTGCGCAGGCCAGTCCATTCGATTAACCCCATTGTCGCCATACCAAGCCATGGTGGACCTTGTAACATGACAGGTGGCATTGTCATCCTGAAAGTAACATGGGTCCACCCCGTAAAACTGCTACAACGTAGGAAGCACATGGTCATCCAAAATGGTGCAGTAGGTCTCGGCGTTGAGTCTACCAGGAATTGTGACCAAGGGTCCTGTGCCATACCAGGAGAAACACCCCCATAGCGTAATTCCACTGCCGCCGAACTTCACAGTTGGCACAACACATTCCGGCAGGAGGCGTTCTCCAGGCAGACACCAAACCCAGACCCTTCCATCCGTACGGTAGAGTGTGAACATTGATTCGTCGCTCCAGAAAACCTGTTTCCACTGTTCAATGGTCCACTGTCGACGTTCTTTACACCACGTTAGCCGAGCAGCGCTATTGGACTTGGTGATCAAAGGCTTGTGGGCGGCATCACGTCCATGATAACCGAGCAGATGGGCTTCCTTACGGATGGTATTCATCGAAAGAACACTCCCGGATGCCTGTTGAAACTCCTCACGGATGTGGCCCATCGATTTGGTGTGGTTTTTTCGAATTTCTCTGGCCAGCACCCGTCGGTTTCTAACTCCCAGTTTTGTGGGTCTGCCGGGTCAGGGCACATTCCGACAGTCACCTCTGATCTTCCACTTTGCCAATTACGCAGGCCACTGTCGATTTTGGGTACTTCAACTCGCTGGATATGTCACATATGGATTGGCCATTTCTGTGATACCCGACGATTACACCTTTCTCAAAATCAAAGAGCTCCAAACTGCGTGGCATCTTGCATGCGACTGGTTGCGTTGTTGTTTCCCACATGATATTCAATGGCGGCGGCCGTGACGTTTATCAGGTCTACAGATATCGTTGATTGCAGGGTGTCCAATTACTTGTTGGTAGATAGTGTACATATATTGAGTTTTTTTTCTGTCACATTTTATTTGGACACTGAATTCTTCTATTTAATACTCCACATTTTTCAAATACTGATTTTTATGCTGTACTACTTACACAAATATATGGATCTACTCTTTATTTAAGTACAGCATATGCCCCAAAATATCTTTTTGTTGTTGTTGAATTGATATGTGTATAGACTAAGTAAAGAATTATATGATTATATATATTATTTTTTTTTTTTTTTTTTTTTTTTTTTGCACGTAATACAGCTGCTTGCCATGAAGTGCAGTAGCACAAAGTTCAAAGTAGTACATCTGCCTATAGCAAATCTATTGGCAAAATCTTAAGGACTGATGTATTTATCCCTATGGATACTTATAAGAGCCAAGCCAGTTAACCTCTGTGGTCCTGTAGAGTTTCCTAAGTATGTTTGCAAACACCTATGTAGTATTCATCCTAGAAATTGAAAAGGGCAGGGTAATTTGCTGAGAAAGGGCACATTTGTATAAAAAAAGAGCTCGTTATGTGTGCAAAACTTTGCAAGATCTGAAAAAAGGGCACTTTGTGGTGGCAAAATATATCTGAAAAAAAGCACAGTTTTTTCAAAAAGGAACATTTTATGTATGCGTAAGGTCATACATAGTTTTAGACCCCTTACACCCCATCCCCTCCCAGAATAAACCTCTGACCTTGTTCTCATCCTAAACATACCACTACACACAGTGGTGAAGTAGGAATATTTCAATAACGAGCTCTATGGTTTTTGTAATGTATATATATATATTTTTTCTTTTTAATATATTTTTGCATGAAAACCAAAGAATGTAAATTTAAAATAACTTCATTTTATTGAAATGGTTTCGTTGACAACATTCCACTTAATAAGAATCAAATCTACTTTTCCCATTACCTGAAGAATGTAACAATTTTTTTAGTTGCCTATTCATTGATAAAAAGTAAATGCTTTTTACCATACTTCTAATCAACGGATTATTACATACATGAAAACATACAGTAAAATTATTTGAAAATAATTTATTTTAACCAAATGATTGAAATGAAAAAATGACTGTTCTTGCTTCCAAATTCCCTTATTTTCTAACTGGAGTTGAATTCACTGGTAACCAAACCATGAAATTTATCATTTCTTTTGAACTATTCACTGCTTCACGGAAACAAACTTAACTATTCAATTTTATTGCAGTCCGAAAATGATTGTTTTAAGCATGGATGATAATGTACCGTGATTTACAGAATTTCGAATTGTTTTTACCAAGCTGCATATTCCCCCCTCCATTCCTCTTTGTGATTACATTCTTATTTTTTATGTTTTTCTGATCATATTCCTCGTGCTTAACATCTTGCCATTAGTAAAAAAAGATAGATTCAATATTTTCTAAGAATTGTTTATAACAAAATGCATGTTTTCCTCTTTCTAACAGTCGCTTCAAAACCAACCAATCATTTATAGTAAACATTTTGTCCTCTCTCTTTTTTAAAGCAAAATTCAATTTTAAAATCAATACGTAGTCTGTCCATGATAGAACCTGCCATTTCCGTGACTCATAAAATTATCATGGTAAAGTGTACAATGCAGTGACGATTTTTGACATTTGATTTCACTTAAAGCATGTTTTCTCAATCGGTAGTAATTTTTTTTTTTTTGCTGTATTAAGAGCAGAGCAAAAATATTTTATTTTGTTTAAATCAAAATTAATGTTCCAAAAACCCTACTGCGTGCACACCGTGCAAAGGAGACGTGACTCAACAGGGAACGAAAGACAGCAACCAATAGCTAAAGTTCCCATTTGAGCTTCAATTCTTTTCTTAACAAAAGTAATGATTGCTCTCTTTTGTCCGTTGATAAGTAGGAAGTGACTAATCAATGGGAAATCATGCATTTTCGAAAAAACTTAATAAAATACGAGCTGCTGATGTCAGTTTGTGACGTCAGATTTCCAGCTGAAGCTCAGATGTCCATTGTCGTTACTTCCTGCCCAAACTTCATTGGGGAAAACAATCGCCTCTCCTTTCTTAAAGAGTGAATCTGTAAATAGATTGCACCCACTCATTTACTGAGCAGAGCATTGTTTTTCCCCACGTGCAAGTTGGATGATAGAAAATGATCTTGCTAATTTATTGAAGGGTTTTGAAAAACACAAATTCTATAGTATTGAAAAAATAATTTGACCACCAGACCGTTGAGAGAGGCAAATTTTCGAGCTTGGCGAGTAAAGCAACTTTTTCTACCGCCCATTTGTTTTATCCAGTCGCCACACGGCTAGTGGTAACCACTAATTTTTATCTTTTCTTGAAACCAGGGGCCCTAAATTAAAAACAAGCAACTGCTTATAGCCCTTGAGTTGCTCATGGTGGTTGTTAAACCCCCAAATAAAAAAAGAATATTTCCACACAATCTCATTAACTGTAAGGTTTGCAGGTATTGTCTTTGTGAGCAAGACAATTATATGGGTGAATTTGTGACTGATGCTGCAATCATGGGCCTAGCAAGTTGCGGAATGGCAAGGGCAATACAAGATTAAGGGCAGGTTAAAAATTGGGGGAGGACAGCTGGCATTTTTACCATCCAAAAATGGGGCAGGGCAGATTTAAACATGTCAAAAAAGGGCAGGGTGCCGCACCCTGCTGAAGTGGCCTAAGGGGAACACTACTATGGAATGAAAAGGATCGTTTCGGAGTACTGGTTGAAACAGGAAGAGTACTGAGCACCTTTAACAGGAAATGAACATTCAAGAAAAGATTTTTGTTTCTTTGAGACAATACTTCTCAATGGCTATACTAAAACATTCATTTCTTGGTATGTGTTCCATTTTCTTTTCCACAAATTTATCTCTGATGTGACAGAATCATTATCCAAGAAAATCATTATCTGGGGAAGCCCGTGGTTCTGGTGATTGGACGTGTGCGTGTAAAATAAAGAGCTCTGTCAATTTGCTAGCAAGAATTTATAAAACAATTATTTTATTTTTGAGACATTTTAAACATTTTGGGGAGGGTTTAAACCTTCAAAACCCCACCCTGGCAGCAAGTAATTAGCAACTTGGGCATGAAAGTGATATTCCATCCACCATATTCCCCAGAACTCACTCCTTGTGATCTCCCACACCAAGTCAAGGAACATTTGTGAGGCTGACATTTCCAGTCTGATGCTGATCTAAGTAATGTTGTGACAGGCAGAGATCGCGATAACGCCTCTACACGCATATTTTTACGCATTGTTTTTCCATATGAAATTTCCTTTTTATAATTGGTCATTTACACAGGGATTTTGTCATAAAAATGACCATTTTGTTTTATCAAGAAATTTTATGTTAACTTTTACGTCACAGTTTATGAAAAAATCATGATTTGGTTCTCATTGCCGAGCTAGTCAGCTAGGGATCGGCTATCAGGAATCATTCGGAAGAACCTTCAGGACAGAGTGGGACTTAAGAGCAACTCAACCGATGGGCATGCACATTACAGGAATGGAGGATTCAGCCGCATTGGGATTAAGACGCTAGTGTATCGGTGCAGCGTAGTGCAGTTAAGCCTTGGCGTGGAGGAAGTGAAAGGCGACATGTTTTGAAGTTCGTTTAATTGCCATTTCAGGGCTGGATGGCGGGATTCCTGCCGAAACAAAGCTGTTAAGCGGGAGTCTCCCGCCTTACGAAATTTAAAAATATATATAAATATATAAAAAATCTTGGGTCCGTTTTTGGATCGCTCCCAAACTTTGTGCGTTAAAAACATATCCTTTGTAAAAATACATGATTTAGAAACAGACCGTTCAGAGTTCCGAAAATTGCAATCGAACATAATCAGTTTATGGTAGCCGTATGAGCAGTTCATTTTGCATATCACAGACTGTTACGAATCGGGCATGAGATTGTTCTTCGGATTTGCGGAATTCCACATTTCGGTTATACTTGAGAGCGATGAAAAAAACAACAACAAAAAAAACTGAAGATAATGTTTTATCTTCGGAGGATTAGTGGGGGAGGCTCGTTTTCCACCTGGAGAGCGGTGTTTCGTTTTTCAGAACTTCCGAAAACAAAAGCTATAAACGGAGTAAAATTTTTTCCAGCGATCGTAATTTCTTTTTCTCGCAAAGTTTCCTCTGTCCAGTATTGTTATTAAATATCAATTTATTGCATAAATGTTTGCATTTCAGCTTGAAAGTGTAGACAATAGTTTCCAATAACGGAAGTTCTATGGAGCAAAAATTTCCTTGTAAATTTTAGGCACGAGTTTCTTTCGCGGATTCGAAGAGTAACTCTGACTTTGTTGTCATCAAAACTGAAGATAATTTGGGGGGGGGGGTAAGCGTGTGTGTGTGAGTGCGTGATGGCTGTGGAAGGGGGTGTCCGACTGAGGACGGAATTTCGTCTTTCAAAACTTTCGAAAACGGAAGTTAGACGAACTGCAGATTTAATCTGTAATCATAATTTTTTTCCCCTCGCAATATTTCCTCTGCCCATTTTTATTGTAAAATATAATTTTGTTTGATAACTGATTGTGTTTCAGCTTGAAAATGGAGGAAAATTTTCTGAAAACGGAAATCGGACAGAGCAAAGATTTTTTCGTAATCGTAATTTTTTTCCGCGATGTTTCCACTGTCCTGAATTATTGTTAAATGTTATTTTCCCTCTGTAAATAGTTGCAAAGGGAGAAACTGGACATTCCTCATACAGAAGAATGGTTGAATCAACCAAGTCTCAATTATGTGAACTGTAAACATCTCATACATAGTATTCAAGAAGATTCTTTTTTTTTTTTCAGAGCTGAAGGAAAACATGTTCAAAAATAATAAATTAGTTGACCTTTGTAATACTAAACTTGCCCATCACAATGCCCAACGAAGGTTTATTTTATCTTTTGTGATTGAGATAGACTGTAGATTTCTTTCCTCCACAATAGAACTCTTTTTGAAGTTTGAGTGTGTAGAATCTGAATCTGTGAAACAACACACACAAGTTTTGGTACAGTCTTTCAAAAGCAAAACATTTTTTGCAGCCTCATGGATAAAACAAGACAAGTAGGTAAGATTTTGGTAAATTATGATAATTCATGTTGACATACTTATATATATATAGATATAATTAGTTGGTTTTTTTATTAAATATTATTTAGCTGAAAATTTAATGCAATAATTGTTCATTCTCTAAAATTACTCCTTTGGAAAAAAAAATACTCCTTCAAAAAATGTGAAGGAATATTTTTACTCTTTTGAAAAAATCCTAGCACAATCTCTGGTGACGGGTATACTTTTAACACTATGTCAAAGAAGGACTTCGCCTATGTTTTTGAACATTGAAAAAAATACTGGAACTCATATTGAAAAGGAATAATCCTAATTTGAAGGAGAGTAGCAGCAGGGTAAGCTGCAATGCATGTGGTTTAGTCATAGGAGCTCCGGTCTCTACACTTTTGGAATTACCCTTGTAAGTGCAACCTTAGTCTTCAAAAGACAGAAAAAAGACAGACCAGTCAGCAAATTTTTTAAATATTGTTTTTTTTTTTCTGTTGAAATAAATACATATATTTCTTTTAATCTTAAAAATCATACAGTGTGAGTGATCAACTCGAGTCAATGGTTCCAGTTGGTCATTTCCCCTAAGGGTTCTGGAACAAAACCCAGTGAGTTGGAGTTCTTCAGTCAACGTCACATAAAACATGCTGTTAACTCAGTAGTATTTGCACTGAAGCTGAATTTTGTGTCAGATTGGCAACAAGTGTCTTCTCTAGATTTTTCATCGCAAATCAGTGTCTATTGTCATGAAACAACCGAATGAGACTGCTGAGTACTGATACTAAAGGAACAATATGGCCAGACCAAATCAAAACTTGTAACTGGTGAAAATTTTCATTTGGAAACCATGCAATCCACAGATCCTGCTAATAGGCATGAGAAATATGAAGTAAAACTGCAAACTCAAGCTAAATGTTTTTGTTATTCATTTGGTCTTTGTAGATGATAATGCCATATGATGTCACATCCACTTAGCTTTTTGGTAAGATTGTGTTGCATTTTTGTTTCTTTTCTTGGACTTTGGATTTGAAAGATCCTTTTTCACTCACAGTGAAGAGGCAGAACACTTGTTAAAACTTAACACGGAAATTTATTTGAGATAGTTGTAACAGCTCTTAGAAATAATTAAGTCAGTGAACTTTACTGCATAATACGTAGATGAATCAAAAAGTAAGTTACACTTAGCGCCATCTGGAGTGGGATTGCAGTCAGACCAGGTGTGCTTGGGAGCAAAGTAGACAGTACGTCAGAGCTGGCGACTGGAGGTGTTTTAGTCCAGCAACTGTGTAAGGTGTGTCAACTGGATTCTTACTCTAAATTGGAAGTGCGAGGAATCATTTGATTTTTGTGGCCTAAGTGCCTAAATTTTACTTACATCCATTATGAAATCTGTGCTGTATATGGAGGAAATGCCATGTCTCTCCTGGCCCTTGTAAAGCGGTGCCAACAATTTTTAAAGGGTCGCAAAAATTTGACGGATGGATACCGCAAAGGCAGAACATTAATATCCAGCACTCCTGCGTATGTTGCCGTCTTTCATGACATAATAGGCATATCAAAATCAAAGGAATTGCCAGTATGTTAGACATTTTGTATGAAACTGTGCATTCCATCATTCATGAGCAGCTGGGATTTCGGAAATCGTGTGCGAGATGGGTGCCACGTTTACTCATCGACCAGCACAGGAACCAATGTTTTTTGTCATCTTTGGCTCTTCTGAAATGGTATTCTGCCAAAGGACACAATTTTTTGCATCGAATCATCACAGGTGACAAAACATGGTTTCATCCCGGAAACCAAATGATCATCCATGGAATGGAAGCATGTCACCTCTCCAACAAGAAAGAAGTGCAAAGTCCAACCGTCTGCCGAAAAAAGCCATGGCGACTGTTTTCTTTGACTGTGAAGGTGTTGTTTACACAGAATTTTGGCCAAAACGGATGACTATCAATATTGACTCGTATTGTCAAACACTAGGAAATTTGCTAAAGACAGACGCCTGGGTTATTACCAAACACTACGAAATTTGCGAAGGACAGATGTCTGGACAAGTTGAGTGAAGGTGTCATACTGCTTCATGACAATGCCACACACACACCCCACACAGCATGGAAAACAAAGGAATTGCTGCAGTCGTTCAAGTGGGAGGTGTACAACATCCACTGTACAGCCCCGACTTATCCCTGTGTGACTACCATTTGTTTGGTAAAATGAAACAGGACCTTCATGGACAAGGATTCCAAACCGATGAGGCTGTAAAAACTGTGAACTGGCTGCACAAAACTGGAGGAGACTTTCTGTACAGTTATGGAAAAGTTAATGACATGTTCCGATAAATGTTTAACAGTCCTTAGGCGACTATGTTCAAAAATGAATTAATGTTGTACCTTTAAACCAACATTCATTCCCTGAGTATATTCTCTTTATTTTATTATTATTATTATTTTTTATTCAGCGGTGTAACTAGCTTTTTGATCCACCCTCATATAAGAACAGAATAATATCGTAAAAAGAATGTGCGGGGCATAGCAATTCAACAGAACCACATCAACAACATTAACTATAATAGCGAGAGTGGCATATATGTATATACTCTCTGTGTTGGACTTTGAGACCTATCCATGTGTGTAGGAAGGGAAGACTCCATTCGCCAATGTAGTAACGCCAATGAAACAAGTTCTCATGGGGAAAAAGAGAGGCTTAAATTCTGTCTGTTAAAATACTGTTCAGTTTTTTTTTTCTTTGCTAAAGTTTTACTTTGGGTTTGTTTGCATGTAAAAATTAAAAAATGGAGGAAACCTGCATATGTATTTATGTAGTGTGAAACTTTTGAAAATATGTATTTACATACAAAATTTTTGAAATCGTGTTTTTATGTGAAACTATTTAGTTACCTAGAAGCTTGTTCCCTAGTTCATCGGTAAACGAAAGAAGCTTTGATGTTGTTTTATTCTGACTGTTGCCCAAAATGCTAAGTTTGGGTCTCAAGTGACACATTTAAAAAGTTATTCATCCTTCACTTGGCAACTCTTGATCTTCCATGCTTGTGGAATATGTAATTAAAAAAAAAAAGTCAGGTGGCTCTTCTGTAATAATTCATTCATTTCTGGGTAACCTTTGTGCATGTTGAAAAAAATTTAGTTAAACATATAAAACGAGCGAAACACACAGTCACGTACGGTAGTGACTCTGTGTGTTTCGCTTGTTTTATATGTTTATGTGTTATTGTCACGTGAAGCCTGAGTTTTAAACCAACTCAGTTAAAAAATATATAGTGCTTTTGCCATGTTATGATTTTCTGAAAAGATATTTTGTATAAGTTCATTACATTTCTTCATGATAACATTATTTGCTGTATTAAGAAATGAAATAAGGAAACCATTAAGCTCGATTTTGTTCCTTTTTCAGTTGTAACAAAGGAAACACTTACTGAAGACAATGCAAGATCCAGCACAGCTGATACAGGTTAGAATATTTCAAGTTTTGTTTAGTTGAAGCACTTCTCTTCTGAGTTTATATATATATATATACATCGTATATATATATATAAATATATATATATATATGCGTAACATCACAGCCTCTCCTTGACAAATGTCAACCCCGCCTTCTCGTGGTGCATCCTGTTCCCACTAAAGGGGCTCTGACGACCGCCCATAGCGGTATAACTATACCATCGGGATCAGAGGAAATGCTATCCCACACTCACCAACCCGCTTGGCCAGCGTGGTGAGTTATGGCCAAACCCCTCCAAAATGATTCCACAACTTAAATCTTGGCCCTCAGTCTCCGGCAGCTGGAATGTACCTGGCCAAGGCAGCGGCCAGTGCGACATGAAGGCAGAGGGTGCTAAGAATCCCCGGAGGACCGGACTAGGCTGCCATCTGATGCTGACCTTGGCTACTTACAATGGACGCTCCCTATCTTCTGATTCAAGGCTTCTTGAATTGGAAGAGGAACTACAAAGGATCAAGTGGGACATCGTGGGGCTAAGTGAGGTAAGGAGAAGATCTCATCGAACTGAAAAGTGGACATCTCTTCTACTATCGTGGGACAGATACTGGCAGAACTAGTGGTGTTGGATTTATAATAAACAAGAAACTGAAGGACAAAGTTGTAGAAGTTGAAAGTTCCTCTGACAGAGCTGCACGACTTGTTATCCAACTCTCGAAAAGATACCAGGCTCAGATTATTCAAACTTATGCACCCACCACAAGTCATCCTGAAGAAGAAATTGAAGAATTTTATGAGGAAATTTGTCATTTAAATAATAAAGGTAAGCAGCATTTGAAGATAATTATGGGAGATTTCAATGCAAAAATAGGGCAACGGCAACAGAATGAAACTTCAGTAGGTAAATTCGGTCATGGCAACAGAAACCAGCGTGGAAATACTCTCGTTGAGTTTGCAGAGGCAGAAGGGTTTTTCATCTTGAACTCCTTTTTCAAGAAAAAGCCACACAGGAAATGGACATGGAGACATCCAAATGGGACGACAAGTGAAATTGATTTTATTATGTGTAACAAAAAATTCGTCATAGAAGACTGCAGTGTGCTAAACAAGTTCAACACAGGTAGTGACCATAGATTGGTGAGATGTAAGATGCACCTCAACACTAAACTTGAACGTGGCAAGCTCATAGGACAAACAAAATCTATTGACATAACCAACCTTAAAAAACACCATAATACCTTCAAGTTAGAACTGAAGAACAGGTTCTCTGCTTTAGAAGGCCTAACATCGGAAGAAGTGGACATCTCTGAAGTTAACAGAAAAGTAACCAAAGCTCTTATGGAAACAGCAACAAAATTAGCTGGGTCTAAGAACAAGTTGCATGTGAACAAATTATCAGGAAAAACCAAAATGTTGATACAAAAAAGAAGAGAGATGAGGACAACTAAAGAAGATGTGACTTCCAAAGTGGAATATATAGAGCTATGCAAGACAGTAAGAAAAAGTATCACTGAAGACGTAAGGAAATTCAACTGTGAACTAGTGAGGAAAGCAATTGAAAACAACCAAAGCCTAAAGATAGCAAAGGGACATCTCAGTAAGGGAAGAAAACAGATTATGGCACTGAGAAAAGAAGATGGTTCTGTAACAAGAAATAGAGGCGAAATTTTGACAAGAGTGAAAGATTTCTACTCCAAATTATATGAAAGGGATGATATATGCACTCCAGACATCATGAAAGATACCAGTACCAGAGTTCCTCCAGTCCTTCCAGCAGAAGTTGCACATGCAATCAAGAACATGAAGCGAGGAAAAGCTCCAGGAGAAGATGGAATTACTGTAGACATCATACAAGAAGCAAGTGGAGAAATCGAAACAGTACTCGCCCAAATTTTCACTCGATGCCTTAATGAAGGAAAGATTCCTGAGGATTGGAACACCGCTACAATGATCCTGCTACATAAGAAAGGTGACATTAAGGATCTCGGAAACTACAGACCTATCAGCCTCCTATCAGTAGTTTATAAAATCTTCACTAAAGTTCTTTCACACCGCTTGAAGGTAACACTGGACATGGCTCAACCGAGAGAACAAGCTGGATTCAGGAGTGGCTACAGCACAATAGATCATATCCACGTGTTGAGAGAACTAATTGAAAGAGCGAGGGAATATGAACTTCCATTGTGCATGGCTTTTATCGATTATGAAAAAGCCTTTGATTCGGTGAAACCATCAGCAGTTACAATGGCTCTGAAAACCTGCGGTATTGAAGATGCATACATTAATATTATTAATAACATCTATGAAAATGCAAGTGCAAAGATTAGGCTGTTTGAAAATACAACACACGTAAAATTGGGAAGGGAGTGAGACAAGGTGACACCATATCTCCGAAGCTCTTTAATGCCACATTGGAGGGTGTTTTTCAGTCACTGAGCTGGGAAAACAAGGGGATAAAGATTAATGGAGATTATCTAACCCACCTTCGTTTTGCTGATGACGTAGTCATTTTTGCAACTACCCCATCAGAGCTGCAGAGTATGATCCAGGAACTTGCTGACAAGAGTAAAGAAGTGGGATTAAAAATGAACTTTCAGAAGACAAAAGTGATGTTCAATGCTTTTACAAGAAATGAAGATTTATCGATTGATGGAGAAAAGCTGGAGATAACAGACACGTACGTTTATCTTGGACAGCAGATATCAAGTGAGGGTCACATTGATGAAGAAATTAATCGGCGTACAAAACTTGCCTGGAGAGCTTTTGGAAGAAACAGCATAATTTTCAAGAGCAATATGCCATTATGTCTTAAAAGAAAAGTGTTTGATCAATGCATCCTTCCAGTGCTTACGTATGGTGCGGAGACGTGGACCTTAACTAAAAGAGACATACAAAGGCTGCAGACAACTCAAAGAAGCATGGAGAGGTGCATGCTTGGTGTAACCAGGAGAGATAAGAAGAGGAACTCGTGGATCCGAAAAATGACAAGAGTGGAAGACATCATGATCAGAGTTAAATCCCTGAAATGGCAATGGGCTGGACATACTGCCAGAAGGACAGATCATCGATGGACAGCCGAAATTTTAGATTGGATTCCAAGGGACAGGAAAAGACCCAGAAGAAGACCACATGGGAGATGGGTGGATGAAATTCGAAAGTATGCAGGGGTGACATGGAGGAGACTGGCACAAGACAGACCGTTGTGGAGGAAACTTGGGGAGACCTTCGTCCAGCAGTGGATTGATAATGGTTGACAATGATGATGATGATGATACATCGTTGAGTCACATTATTGTGGCCACCAGCTAATATTCAGAGTAATCGCTGTGTGCAGCCCGGACAGCAGCTAGACGGGCTGGGAGTGACTCAATAAGGTTCTAAAAGTTGTTCACAGGTATGTGGAGCCATGCTGACTGCAGTGCATCTGACAGCTGCTGGAGGGTGTGTGGTGGAGGATCCATAGAGCAAACAACATGATTGATTACTTTGAAGTCTTCATCATGCTCTTCCAACCACTCTCCGACATTTCTAGCTGTGTGACATGTGGCATTGTCGTGCTGGAAGATCCCATCTGCCCCAAGGAAGACAATCGGCATGAATGGGTGTACGTGGTCTGCAAGGATGGATTCATAACGAATTCGGCCCATAGTGCCTTCTACAGGTATGAGCGGACCCAGGGAATGCCACAAAAACATTCCCCAGACCATAACGCTGCCCCCACCAGCTTGTGTTCTGCCAGCAATGGTTGAAGCGTGTTTGTTCTCCGATGTTTCTTGCCTTATACGCCGACGCCCATCTGTTATGAAGCAGAAAATGTGACTCATCGGGAAGGCAATCCTTTGCCAATCAGCGGAGGTCCAATTCAGATACTGCCGTGCAAATGGAAGCCTTTTCTGCCGATACACCTTTGTTAGCATAGGTGCAGTGACCATCCATCTGCATTGGAGCCCCATATGCAGCAGGGTTCTTCGAACTGTCATTTTAGACACACTTCCAGTAGCTCCCTGGTTCATTCGGCCAGTGAGTTGCTCCAGTGTAGCGTGTCGATCGGCCCCCACGCACTTTCGAAGCTGACGTTCACCTCTCAAATCAATGGCATGTGGTGATCTGTAGTTTCCACATCGCTTATTCGCAATGGTGCCATTTCTCTAATCACTATACACTTTAACCACAGCAGCACGTGAACAGTTCACAAACTACGCTGTTTCAGAAATACTGTCATCCTTGGCCTGAAAGCCGATTATCATCCTTTTTTGGAAATCTGGTAAATCGCTCCTTTTATCCATGACAGCAATGAGTGATGTTTTCAGAATGCCTACAGCACACCTTATATACCCTCCAAGCCAGCTCACGGCACATGCTTTCTTTCATTGGCTATGCACTGTTGACGTCAAAAGTAAGAGATGGTCACAATAATGTGACTCGACTGTGTGTGTGTGTATATATATATTCCGGCCTTCAAGTGATTATCAAGGCCTGTTCTCAGTCCCCTCCGAATAGGCTGTTGACAGTGTGCATTTTAAAAATAGATCCCAGATTATGTTTTGCACATGATATTCTTGAATATTATTTGTGTTCATTAAACAAAACACTGAATGGTTTTTGTGGATTCACTGATTCTTCCTTTGTTTCTGATATAGTAGGTCTCTTTTAAAATCTTCAGTTGATTTGAGGTTCATAATCCCAAATTTGTATTTTGGGTTCCACAGTAGCTTGCAATTGCAGGTTTCTATGCGTTTTACAATTGCACTGTTCTGGTTTCCTTTTCAATTACTGTTTTATGTTCTTTTATCCTCTGTTTCAATTTTACTGTTGTTTCTCCAGTACGTTTGTTATTGGTAAATATCTAACATTCCTGTTTTCCATTTTGTCCTGTGTAAATAACTTGTATCTATGCTGTAATTTGCTATCTTCTTTTGGGCTGTGGTTGCTATATTTATTTCTGACTTTTAAGTGCTTATACGTGAATATAATATTACAAACTTGTGGTGTTGAAATAAAATAAAAATACCAACGTTTACCCCAGTCAAAGGTTTATTTTACATCAACTATAGTTTCACAGAGTGTTTGACTGTGCTTCATCAGGACGAATGGAGCGTAAACATTCAAATCATTGTGACATCATCAGAGTTTTGATGGTCATGGTTTTTGGTGTGGCAAAATCAAATCACCCACGGAAACAAAAAATCTCTGCCTTCTACACATACATATATCGTGCAATACATACCTTGCTTAACTTAGGATTCTTTGCAGAAAGAGCTTGATTTTCTTAAACAAATTGCAGTACACAGAGGATATATAACCATTCCATTATAGACAAAGCTGTTCAAAAATTTAGGAAACTGAAGCCTGTCTGCTCACTCACGCCAGTAGACCACTCAATACGACAGTATTGGGCGGTTATCCCATTTCCCCATAGATTTGCTTCAGAATTTCAAAAATTCTCAAGACTTTTAATTTCAAAGTTATTTTCAAACCCATAAACAAGGTACAGATTTTCGGATCAAAAGATTATGTTGAAGACATAAATTCCTGGGGAATTCATCAGATACCTTGTGAATGTGGACTTTCATATATAGGACAGGCCCGCAGGGCTTTAAATTTCCGTGTGAAGGAACACAAGACCTACCTACGGAACTGTAAACTGAAGAAGTTGTCTATAGCCCAGCATTGTCACGAAAACAACCATAAAATTTTTGTTTGGAAACACTATGCTCATTGATAAACCTGATTCAACTATCAAGCTTAATGTATTAGAAGCTTTTCACATATACCAGGACTCTGCATGGCTTGTCAACGAAATGATGTTGACTCCATTTCTTTCAAGCGCATAGAAATAACTCGCCAAAAACCATGATCGTCAGAATTCTGTTGATGTCACAATGATTTGAATGTTTATGCTCCATTTGTCCTGATGAAGCCGAGCCAAACACTCTGCGAAACTATAGTCGATGTGTAGTAAACCTTTGATTGTAGTAAATGTTGGTATTTTTATTTTATTTTAAGTGCTTGCTCATATTGTTTAGTTTTCCATAATTACCTGTTGGTGTGTACTGTATTTTATTGATTTATTGTAATCTTATTTTCTTGTTGGTGTTAATAAAAGTGAGAATATCTGATTTCAGATAAACATGTAGCTATTCCACCACTAAAGTAAATGTGACCACTTCTCCATTTAAACTGTACAAATTAAGATTTAACAAATATTACACATAAACAACTATGTGAAAATTTTTGATATGTAATATGCAGTTAGAAGCAACTTTTTTTTTAATACCCTAATTGTTGGGAGGTTCTTGACAGATGTCACAAAATGCAAAGCAAACAACAGGAATTTAAAAATAAGAAGTTTGTAAAGCCATAAAATCTCTTAAAAATAGTACCCACACAGCAGATCACACTATAGCTGAGGTATGGTGGTAACCCTGTCATTGATCATTTAGCTAAAATTTGTCAGTTGCCTCAGAAGATGGGAATTTTTCTTCAGGATTGGAGGGATACTATAATTTTTCCTTTGTACAATGGAAAAGATTATCAGAGTGAATGTAACAACTGTTGTATCAGCCTGCTAAGGGTGCCACGAAGTGTTTGGAAAGATCATTATTGATAAGGTATGGGAAAGGACATCAGAGAAGATGTAGGGTTTACAGAGTGTTTTTATGCCTGGTAAGAACAGTACTAACCAATTCTTTGTTTGACAAGTCACAGTATCACTATAACTATTCAAAAATTTATGTGCCTACAATTACTTTAATAAGAGCAATGAGAGTGAACTTACCCTTACCAGTAGGTCCGTTGAGAGTGAACTTACCCTTACCAGTAGGTCTCTCAGAAAGGCATACATTTCTTTGCACATTAACTTCCATTTTAATATCCATGGTTGGTTTTGGCCGTTGGTGTGGTGGTTTTTTATGTTGTCTTCAACATGTTCTTTTATTTGACTGAGTGAGCAATTTATTAACCTATACGGCAGAACTGTTATATTGGTCCAAGAAACCTCTTTTATACTTTAAAAACCCTATATTTACATTGACTTTGAATAACCCTAACCGGTAATCTAATTGGCTTAAAAAAAAAACTGTCATTCAGTGCACCTAATTACATGAACATTCTGAAACCATAAACAAACTTCCTATTTACAAACACCAAAACATCTAAACAAAGCATTAAAAATCTCTCACTCACTCGCACTGTGATAGCAGGGCTGATACCAACTGGCCTCCAGATGATGACCCTGGATGGGTGGAAAACTGCTCAGGGCAATCTACGTTGGGAACGGCAGAGGTGTGGTGCTTGAATGAGAGTGTGAGATGAGTTTGTAAATAGAGGGCAGTGAGATAAGCTCGTTGTGAATTATTGAATTTTAGGCTTTTAAATGTTTTGTTTAGATGTTTTGGTGTTTGTAAATAGGAAGTTTGTTTATGGTTTCTGAATGTTCATGGAATTAGGTGCACTGAATGACAGTTTTTTTTGTTTTTTTTTTAAGCCAATTAGATTACCGGTTAGGGTTATTCAAAGTCAATGTAAATATAGGGTTTTTAAAGTATAAAAGAGGTTTCTTGGACCAATGTAACAGTTCTGCCGTATAGGTTAATAAATTGCTCACTCAGTCAAATAAAAGAACATGTTGAAGACAACATAAAAAACCACCACACCAACGGCCAAAACCAACCGTGGATATTAAAATGGAAGTTAACGTGCAAAGAAATGTATGCCTTTCTGAGAGAACGGACCTACTGGTAAGGGTAAGTTCACTCTCATTGCTCTTATTAAAGTACTAACCAAATTTTTGAATTATGTTTGTTGATTTCAACATATTTATCTGCTGGTAAAAAAATCTTTGCAGTTAGGTTTATGACTGAATTTACAGGATGCTTCTGTGGAAAATCTAGAAAAATGATAGTATAATTAGGAATCTACTTGAATGTGTTTTAAACTATGTATGCTGGCAGTAGAGCTTGTTTTGGTTTATTGAATTGGTTTTCCATCGAAAAAAAAAAAAAAAACAGTTTAATAAACCAAAACAAAGATTGGGTAATTTTGACAAAGACAAAGTTGTGTAATTTTGCCATAGCTTTTTGATCTACGCTCTTTGCAAAGAAAAAAAGACAAGCACTCGGATGGAAACATCCAATCAAGATGAAAATTGGTATGTGCATTGTACACGTGTAGGAAAGGAAATGATTGCAATTCCCAAGCATTTAGGCCATTTATTCGAATAAAACAGCTACACGAGTGGAACAAGTCAATATATTGTAGTGCCACCTCTGGCTTGGATGCAAGCAGTTACCAAGCATGGCATAGATGCATGCAGTTCATGGATACTGTCCTGAGGTATGACATACCAGATGGTGTCCAAATTGTGGGCCAGTTCGCTGACATTCCGGGATGAGCATAGGTGGCATCCCATCAAGTCCCACACATGTTCGATCAGTGAGAGGTCGGGCATTCATGCTGGCTATGGAAGGGTGTTGACATTGCAAGAGGCAGGCCTGGGACAGCTGTGACATGTGTGGCTAGTGTTATCCTGTTGAAAAATTGTTTGGTGATGCTGCAACAGTAATGGCAACATAAAAGATCATAGAATGCCGTTGACATACCATTGAGCCGTGAGGATAGTATAGAGGACTACCTAGGGTGTCAGTCTGTCAAAGGAAATGGCTTCCCAGGCAGTCACTCCTGGTGTGTGCGCTGTTTCACAGTAAATGCAGGATCCATGTGCTGGTCATCAGCGCCAAGTGTTAACCTAGGCTGATGACTTTACCTGCACCGTCTTAGTGTAGACCTCACAGGGAAATGAAACAGGACCTTCATGGACAAGGATTCCAAACCGATGAGGCTGTAAAAACTGTGAACTGGCTGCACAAAACTGGAGGAGACTTTCTGTACAGTTATGGAAAAGTTAATGACATCTCTCGAATAGTTTGGGATTGATAGGATCCCTGACGGCGTTCCGACAGCTAGCCCGTCAGTCACCGGAAACCACAGTCTTCCACTCGGACAGATTCGGTCTAGAGACCTGTGGGGATCTGCCTCCCCCACGGGACTGGTACCTTACACCCCTCTATCATAACCTGTGTGTGCGACGTGCTATGGGCAGTTGGGGCAAGCAACTTTTCAATAATTGTCCCATCTCGTGGCCGGGAGATCGCCCGCCAACGCAAATTTTTTGGGACTAATGCCCTTTAATTGGCTTCAAACAAAATACATGCACGATAAGTATGAGGGACCCATGCACCCCTCTCACAAATATTTAACACTCACATTAGTCACACATTGAAAATATTTACATGGTCCACAGCGCTAGGGCCAGTGCTGTGGTGATGACCCCGGGCCAGGGTCATCTGAAACACCTTGGTCAATAGACCAATAAGCTCTATATCAAGAGCTACGTACCTCCGAGGGTACTACCATCTGTCAACCATAGTTGACCCAGCTTTTCCTTTGCTCAAGTTCCCTAATAAGACTGGGACACGTCTTACTGAAGCTGGAGTGAGAGACGTCCAACTTCAGGCGGAACTTGGCATTCGCAGCAGTGCAATTGCTGCACTTTGGTGCGGCTGCACACTGGTGGTGCTGGTGCTCAACTTCACTGCAGTTGCCACACCTTGCTTCTGACTCGGAGCTGTTGTTTCGGAAATGACCGAAGCCATTACACCGAAAGTACCTGACCTCCCGCAAAAATTCCTTTAGGCGGAGCACTGACCAACCCAAGTTCAGTGTTTTCCGCCTCACCAAGTGCTTAAAGGCCTTCGGCTCCATGTCTGCCACCCAGTGGACCCAACCTCCCTTGCCCTTGATGGGAAAACAGGCTTTAAACCCGTTCTCGAGTTCTGGGTTCTGCCCGCGAACCGCCTCCTCGAACTCTTTCCCTGAGAGATCCTCGTCGACCCCATAGACTATCAACTGGGGGGGGGGGGTCTCTTTCGTGGGGAGTGTGCAATCCTTGGTCAACGGATTGCTACTTAACTCCTGGGCAAGGCGGTCGAGCTCCCCGGGATGGGAACACTCCATCGTGGCCCCTCCGTTTTCGAATGCTCTTGACCCCTATCTGCAGTTTAGTAGGGTTGACTGCAGTCTTCAGGGTCTTCTTTGTGTCCTCTGAGGACACACTCTCGACTGGGGTAGACTAAAAGCACATGTCTCTTGTCTCCCGTCTTTTTCTTATTCTTTTTATTCTCAATCGGGGCGAGCGAAGACCCTTTCGCCGTGCTAGCCCCTTTCCTAGCCACTTCGGCGTAGGAAACCACTTTGGCGTCGGCTTTGAAGCTCGACTCCTGCTGAACGGACAGCCTGCCTTCAAGATAAGCCGCCCGAGCTGCTCGTTTGAAACAAGCCTCTTTAATACTCTTCAGGGCCGCTTTCCCCTTTTCTCTCCCTGAGGAAGTGACCAGCGAGTCCTGGAGAACGGACTCTGCTTCCCCAATGAGGGTGAGAATGTGGCCCACGAAAGCCTCTGGTGTTAGTACTCGGGGTGTCCTGGGATGCTGGTTGTCCTCCAGAGTTGACCGGAAGATCAGCGGACGACCCCTCAAGAGACCGGGCTGGGGTGGTGTTATACCCTCCCTTGCCATGGGCGGAGGTGGCAAGGGCGTGCTTACACTACGTGCTGACTGAGAAGGCTCAGTCAAGGGTGAGGCTCCCTTCGTGGGTGTAGCGGTTTTAGAGCCCTTTGCTGGGGGAAGCGTCTTTGACGATTTCCTCCTGGCATTGGGCTCCACCTTCCGGCTGTTCTCGGAAGCGGGGCTAAGCCCTTTAGCACTGCCGACAGGGCTTGGTAGTGCTTCGGCCGCTACCTTCTGCGTCTGTGTTGACCCGGACGGCTTGGGGGCTGACCCCTTAGGTTTCACTTTACCCTTCTGGGTATTTGACATCTCTGTGAGAGAGATGAAAAAAAAAAAAAAAAAACCGCAAAATAAATTCTTTTAAGTTCTAAGTGGGCACCCTGGGGTTCTCCCACTTAAGTCTAACCTTAGAATCCGGGCGCTCGGGCTTTGGGCTGACAAGGGATCAAAGAGTCCCTTCGTCAGCGGGGCCAGAACGACGTACCCGAATCTGATGCCTAGAGTCTATGCGGGCTGAACGGAACTTCGCCCTTACAAGGGCGTTTTCTCTAAGTCCCGTCACTGCTCTAATTGATAGGTAACATAAAGTTAACCTATTCTAAAAAAACAAAAATCACGCATCCCACTCTCGTGCTTGAGATCTCAAATCTGCTAAGCAGTGCAGTATTGCTCAACCAAGTATCGCAAAGAACTCTCCCCCGATCGGCATCAGAATGACCGGCTGTGCCAAGTGTTAAACATGGCTCGTCACTGAAGACAACACGACGCTACTGAACGCTATCCCATGTGGATTGAGCCCAACACCACTGCAACCTGTGCTGGCAATGCTCACTGGTTGGCGGTAGGAGGTTAGGTGGCCTTCTCAAATGTAGTCCCCATGACGCAAGTCGTCTGGCAATGATCTGGATGGCCACTTTTGTACCCGTGGATGATGCAACATGATCACGGGTGGTTGAGAGCGATGAATTCAGTTCTGTTCTGTGCAGCTCCTACAATTACTTGATCGTCATGTTTTGCCATTGCCCACGGCCATCCACTACCCACATGCCACTGGGTTGTGCTCTCCTCGACCCACTGGCGCCATCTTCATCCGCTTGTCACGTTGCTCCGACCCAAATGCCTGGTGATATGGTGACTTGACTAACCGGTCTCTCTCGGCACATTTATACTGATCGTTTTGTGAACGAATCCAACATCGAGGCATCATCAGGCTGTGAAAGGGCCTAAATGATAGGCTGTGAAAGGCCTAACTGCAGGATCAGGCATTTTGGAATGGTATTTTGCCATGGCAACCAGTTCAAATGCTAGCACATGAAGTAGACAGACAAAAATGTAACATTTTGAAATTTATATATACGTATTGTATTAGAAATTGGTACAAATGCACTGCATGTGCAGTAAATATGCTTGTAAATGTTACATTTGAATTAGGCCTAATTATGGCTAAAAATAAGCTCTTTGCGCTTGATTTCCCCCATGGTATACTAAATTTCTACCTAGGTTTATAAACAAATATGAGAAATGATATATGTAATTTCACGTTTCTGACAAGCTTAATATTTAATTCAGAAACTTAAAATATTTAACAAAAAAAATTATGCAGACAGAGAGGACAGCACTCTCACTTCTGAAAATGCAGAAATGCACATTTTTCTGTCGCACAACAGGAAATTTATAATACTGAAAGATGTTTTTTTATTTCAATAAATTTACAAAACATGACCATCTTTTTTAATTTGCAAATTGCTTTATTTTAGTGTCATACTTCCAAATTTTTGTTTATACAAAAAGGTGATATAAATACATAAATGGTATAATCTATAAAAACTGCTTTTATTTCTCTAATAATGTGCATTTTAAAATAAATTTCCAACTTTGTATTTATAGCATACCCTAATCAAATTTATAATATATTTTGATGCATGCAGAACAGATACAAAATATGTTTTAAGACAAGACCACCTTATTTTGCAGTTTCTTAACAAGATATATTTTGTAGAATAACAAAATGACTTCATTGTGTAATTTTTCAAATAAAAGTGGAGGTCTTCATGCACTCGAATGTTATTGCATTTAAAATGCATGCACTACGTTGAAAAGGTTGTTTTGGGCGAAATTTCACATTTTGTAAAACTGCATTCATTTTAAAGCCCCAGTCTTTAGGATTCCAAAACTGCCTGTGTTTCTTGTCTACGATGAATAGATACAATTATAGCAATCGGAATATCTAAACCCAGGTGTCAAACGAACAGGAAGTGACACTTGAAACACGTTTTTTGCAGGATGAGATTTCCGTCCTGAACTCTTTATGAAAAGTGTGTAGATAAATTGATGAAACTTAGTATACATCTTTCTTATAATGTTGTGCATCCAATGAACTGAAAGTTTTGCTGTTTGTCAGGTTATTATAGCTATTTACATTCAACATAGTGATGAAATTTGTTGAAAATTCACACTAATGCATGTAGGAATGAGTGTATCTCAGCAGTGTTTAGGAACATCACTTACCTTTTATTTAGTTCACTGCATTGATAATAGTCATGTGCATATACTGATGCAAAAAATGCCATCATAAATCTGTAGCATTTTTATTTAGAGCGTTTACCGTAAACAACATATTTCTAGTTGTAAATGAATTTATGGCACCTCTATTCATATTGTACTGTGGAATTAACTTTTTTACAGGTCTTATAGAGATTATTATTAAAAAAATTGACTTTTTTTTAATAATAACCTCTATAAGACCCGTGAAAAAGTTAATTCCACAGGACATATTTCTTTAAATTCTTTCACAAATTTCCCAATTTTTTGAAAATTTATATTGATATAATTTTTTGTCCATGTTTTTGTGTATCAGCCTTCCTAAAAAAAATTACCGTATATACTCGCGTATAAGTCAACCCCCATCCCCACACACACACACTTTCAGAGGAAGAAATCGGAAACTCGCGTATAAGTCGATCCCTGAATGAGAAAAAAAAAATGTCAATGAATTTGTTGAAAAACATTTGAAAACGAAAAAAATTATATATATAATACTAAATTTAATTTGCATACCCAAAAACTTCATCGGAACCCTTCAAAATCCGAGTCAGACTTGCCAAACAGTTCAAAAAAGTCTTTCTCAGTCATCGGCGCCTCATCATAAACATCAGTATTCCCATCTATGCCTGTGTCATCAGAATCACTGTCATCATCACTCATAAAAATCTCATCATCCTCTGTGCCATCAAGTTTGCTACTAATGCAACATTTCTTGAATGAATTCATGACCATTTCCGCAGGTATCGCATCCCAAGCATCCTTGACCCATCGCGCAATCAAAACGATATCCGGCTTCTTTAGATTTCCGCCCTTAGTTTCAGTCGGCAAATCGGAACTTATCCAATCTGCCCAATACCTCCACATATTGTCCTTGAAGGGCTTATTAAGGCAGACATCTAGTGGTTGAAGAACAGATGTCAACCCACCTGGAATGACAGCAAGAGTTGCTTTTGAATTTTCTGCAGTTGAATGTTCCTGAAGTACCAGTTCAAAAGAGGCAATTGAAGCTTTGAACAAAAGTCTGACTGCTATCGAAGAAACACCTATTAAAAGAAAATGTTTGATTGAAAAAAAATACCCAGAAGCAAAAATTTAAAAAGTGAAGGAAGGTTTGCGAACGAAAGTACTTAATTTAAATCCAGGTACCACTGAATCTGACTCTGCAAAAAATTATGACAATGAAATTATAGTTCAATGCTACTACAGACAAAAGTGTTAGAATGCAGGTTCTAACTACACTTCCCAAAAGCTGGACTCTAAAAAAAATTAAATTTGGTGTGTCTAATTTTACTGCTAGAAAGGCAAAAACAGTGTTAAATGAAAAAGGTATGATGTCATCCCCTGACCCAAAGCCTGGAAGAACATTGGACCCTGCAATGGTAGCCCTAGTCAAAGAATTCTATCAAAATTATGAGGTTAGTCGTCAAATGCCTGGTAAAAAAAAGACGGCAAGTGTGTACATGTTCAAAAGTATATTCAGAGAATTGGAATTTCTAAATTTTGTGAGCTTCTTCCTGGGTCCAGTGGGACACATTCTGTGTGTGTTATGCCAGTTAATTTTACCAGGTAAAACTTTTAGCCTGTTGGGACTATCCTTCCCTATGTATTAGTATGATGTAGATTTTAAAACTCAGTGTCTGTTATCATGTAAACACACTAAAACGAGAATTATAATCCATTATTACTTGTACAGTAGCTAAGTTTTTTGCCATAGCTCCTGATCCCACTGTAAAAGTTTCAGGATTTAAAGCTTATAAAAAAAAAAAACTCTTAATTTTTTTTTTTTTTCACCAAGCATAGTCAATTATCTTTAAAATGAGGGGTCAAACAACTCTTCTAGGCCTTATAGAACTTGAAAAAGTTTATGCAAGCCAAAAAATGACAATTTTTCAAAATATATTCTCATTTATATCATTAGGGAGAATGATCCCTAAAGGTTTCATTGAAATCTGAGATGGTCAGGTTGAATATTGAAACATTTTAGTTGATTTGGCATGGAATGACCTTCAAAATAATCCCCTGCGGTGACTATGCACTTTTGCCAGTGCTTGTAAAGCTTCTGGAAGCATTGCTAAAAGCCATGTTTTGGAACCCCTCATAATGCCTCCTGCATTGCTGTTTTTACCTCATTTGTTGACGTAAAATGACATTCCTGCAGATTTTGTTTCATCAGTGGAAAGAGGTAAAAATCGCAGGAGGCTAAGTTGGGTGAATAGGTGTACCGATGTGCATTGTCATGGAGAAGGTACCATTGTTCACATCTCTAGCTGTTTACGACGGATTGACTACCGTAAGTGACGTAAAATGTCCAGATAACATTCCTTGTTACCTGTTGTGCCCTCAGGAATGGACGATGCCATAAGAATTAAAAAAACACCTCCAGCATCAATTCCCTTTGCTGCGATCCTGCCTGAATTTCTTTGATCGCGGTGAAGGTGGGGATTTCCATGTTGAAGAAGCGTGCTTTAGCCGAATATCAAACAAGTAGCACCATATTTCATCACCTTTGATGATGTTAAGGTCAGGTGATGCGTAACATCACAGCCTCTCCTTGACAAATGTCAACCCCACCTTCTCCTGGTGCATCCTGTTCCCACTAAAGGGGCTCTGACGACCGCCAATAGCGGTATAACTATACCATCGGGATTAGAAGAAATACTATCCACACTCACCAACCCGCTTGGCCAGCGTGGTGAGTTATGGCCAAACCCCTCCAAAATGACTCCACAACTTAAATCTTGGCCCTCAGTCTCCGGCAGCTGGAATGTACCTGGCCAAGGCAGCGGTCAGTGCGACATGAAGGCAGAGGGTGCTAAGAATCCCTGGAGAACCGGACTAGGCTGCCATCTGATGCTGACCTTGGCTACGTAGAATGGATGCTCCCTATCTTCTGATTCAAGGCTTCTTGAATTGGAAGAGGAACTACAAAGGATCAAGTGGGACATCGTCGGGCTAAGTGAGGTAAGGAGAAAAGGAGATCTCATTCAACTGAAAAGTGGACATCTCTTCTACTATCGTGTGACAGATACTGGTGTTGGATTTATAATAAACAAGAAACTGAAGGATGAAGTTGAAAGTTCCTCTGACAGAGCTGCACGACTCGTTATCCAACTCTCAAGAAGATACCAGGCTCAGATTATTCAAACTTTGCACCCACCACAAGTCATCCTGAAGAAGAAATTGAAGAATTTTATGAGGAAATTCGTCATCTAAATAATAAAGGTATAAAGGTAAGCAGCACTTGAAGATAATTATGGGAGATTTCAATGCAAAAATAGGGCAACAGAATGAAACTTCAGTAGGTAAATTCGGTCACGGCAACAGAAACCAGCGTAGAAATACTCTCGTTGAGTTTGCAGAGGCAGAAGGGTTTTTCATCTTGAACTCCTTTTTCAAGAAAAAGCCACACAGGAAATGGACATGGAGACATCCAAATGGGACGACAAGTGAAATTGATTTTATTATGTGTAACAAAAAATTCGTCATAGAAGACTGCAGTGTGCTAAACAAGTTCAACACAGGCAGTGACTATAGATTGGCGAGATGTAAGATGCACCTCAACACTAAACTCGAACGTAGCAAGCTCATAAGACAAACAAAATGTATTGACATAACCAACCTTAAAAAACACCATAATACCTTCAAATTGGAACAGATTCTCTGCGTTAGAAGGCGTGGATATTTCTGAAGTTAACAGAAAAGTAACCAAAGCTCTTATGGAAACAGCAACAAAATTAGCTGGGTCTAAGAACAAGTTGCATGTGAACAAATTATCAGGAAAAACCCAAATGTTGATGCAAAAAAGAAGAGAGATGCGGACAACTAAAGAAGATGGGACTTCCAAAGTGGAATATATAGAGCTATGCAAGACAGTACGAAAAAGTATCACTGAAGACGTAAGGAAATTCAACTGTGAACTAGTGAGGAACGCAATTGAAAACCACCAAAGATAGCAAAGGGACATCTCAATAAGGGAAGAAAACAGATTATTGCACTGAGAAAAGAAGATGGTTCTGTAACAAGAAATACATGCGAAAGATTTCTACTCCAAATTATATGAAAGGGATGAAGCATGTACTCCAGACATCATGAAAGGTACCAGTAGACATCATACAAGAAGCAAGTGGGGAAATCGAAACAGTACTCGCCCAAATTTTCACTCGATGCCTTAATGAAGGGAAGATTCCTGAGGATTGGAACAACGCTACAATGATCCCGCTACATAAAAAGGTGACATTGAGGATCTCAGGAACTACAGACCTATCAGTGGTTTATAAAATCTTCACTAAAGTTCTTTCACACCGTTTGAAGGTAACACTGGACATGGCTCAACCGAGAGAACAAGCTGGATTCAGGAGTGGCTACAGCACAATAGATCATATCCATGTGCTGAGAGAACTAATTGAAAGAGCGAGGGAATATGAACTTCCATTGTGCATGGCTTTTATCGATTATGAAAAAGCCTTTGATTCGGTGAAACCATCAGCAGTTACAATGGCTCTGAAATCCTGCGGTATTGAAGATGCATACATTAATATTATTAATAACATATGAAAATGCAAAGATTCGGCTCTTTGAAAATACAACACACATAAAAATTGGAAAGGGAGTGAGACAAGGTGACACCATATCTCTGAAGCTCTTTAATGTCACATTGGAAAATGTCTTTCAATCACTGAACTGGGAAAACAAAGGGATAAAGATTAATGGAGATATCTAACCCACCTTCATTTTGCAGATGACAGTCATTTTTGCAACTACCCCATCAGAGCTGCAGAGTATGATCCAGGAACTTGCTGACAAGAGTAAAGAAGTGGGATTAAAAATGAACTTTCAGAAGACAAAAGTGATGTTTAATGCTTTCGCAAGAAATGAAGATTTATCGATTGCTGGAGATAACAGACTTGGACAGCAGATATCAAGTGAGGGTCACATTGCTGAAGAAATTAATCGGCGTACAAAACTAGCCTGGAGAGCTTTTGGAAGAAATAGCATAATTTTCAAGAGCAATATGCCATTATGTCTTAAAAGAAAAGTGTTGGATTAATGCATCCTTCCAGTGCAGAGATGTGGACCTTAACTAAAAGAGACATACAAAGGCTGCAGACAACTCAAAGAGGCATGGAGAGGCGCATGCTTGGTGTAACCAGGAGAGATAAGAAGAGGAACTCGTGGATCCGAAAAATGACAAGAGTGGAAGACAACATGATCAGAGTTAAATCCCTGAAATGGCAATGTGCTGGACAGACCATCGATGGACGGCCGAAATTTTAGATTGGATTCCAAGGGACAGGAAAAGACCCAGAAGACCACCACATGGGAGATGGGTGGATGAAATTCGAAAGTATGCGGGAGTGATATAGGAGACTGGCACAAGAAACTTGGGGGAGACCTTCGTCCAGCAGTGGATTGATAATGGTTGACGACGACGACGATATCTAAAAACTTAGGATCACTATCGGCTTTGACAATTAATTCGCCCGATATCAGCCTCCGTTCATCTTTTTGTTCGGAGGTCTAAAGGCGAGGGACAATGTGCTGACACACACGGTGCATGTTAAGATGCACTGGCCTCCGATAAATCAGTTGCGTTAGCGATTTCCTCAATGGTTCGGTGACAGTCCTGACAAACGCACTGCGCCACCGTCGTAATGCTTTCCTCACTCCGTGCAGTCACAGGTCAACCACAGCGCTTATTATCTGCGATGGATTCTCGGCCCTCTTTGGAACGCCGATACCACTCGTACACCTTCAATCTCACAATCGTAGAGTGACCATACACCTTCAAAAGCATTTCTAAGGTCTCTGCAACTGTTTTACCCAAACCCTGACAAAATTTAATGTTACAACATTGTCCTTGAAAAGCAGTGTTTCTCACATCGCAGAAACAGACTACTAAATATAGCAGCAAACGTCTGCACGCTCATTCCATGGACCAAAGCATTCGGACTACGGAGGGGAGGGATGCATTTCAGATGCCGTAAGTACACCCTTGCATTGTCACGGGTAAGCGCTGTCCCAGGACTTTTGGATCCTACTCTGCAGAACCTAAATTTATAACTTTTTAAACAGATTACAACATTATTTTTATAAAATCATGCTGTAGCCCTATTTTTTACATTATTATTCCTTCAATTCTACCACAAGTTATAAACTGGTTTTGGCCAGCCATTATGTTCATAGGATTAGCTTGAACTTTCAACATCAGTGTGATAAAATGATGAATTCCAATGGAATGGAATTTAGGGATTGCAAGAGCCATATTTGGCCAAAGAGTGCCAAACGCATGACAGATGTATACAAAGGTCAACTAGGATGATAGGGATGCTAACCCCCCCCCACCTTTTTTTTTCAATTCACCTTAATTTCAGTAGTTACAGCTACTACTAGGCAGGGGTGCAGAAAATTTTCAGGATGCAATTTCCCCCAAAACTGTAGCAGACTTTCATACAAGTTTAAGCGAGTATTAGATCTATATGTTGATGACTAAGAACTAATCCTTAAAATAAATAGGGTTTTTTTTTTTTTAAGATTCAAAATGTCTGAAACATTTCATTTTTTGGGTCTAGGTGAAAACAGTGGTGGGGCAGAGAGGTAAAAATAAACCACTAAAAAATTCAATTAACTATAATTTATTTCATTCTAGCATTTCAGGCGTGTAATTGTGCCAGATAATTTTACTGAATGAAATTTAAATTAGACTTAAATCCTTTGAAAAATGCATGGGTCATTCGCTTTAAAATGTGCGGAACCCCTAATAATTTTTTGAATCGGCGCCTACGTCACATAAGCTGCCATTAGTTTCGGAAATTTTTTATTAGCATGACTAGTGGTTGCGCCGTACTTATTACTCGTGCCACGCCTTGGCATTAGTAAAGTCGTTTGGGCTCTGTGAATCATACGTCAGCGGCAGTACGTCACTGTGCTCATAACTTCTTTTATTTATAACGACATATTTTTCAAAATGAATGATTACTGTGCAGTAAATTACTCTTATGTCGCGTTATACTCGTTAATAAGTCAATTTTTTGTTTTATTATTATTACCTACCCACAGGCAAAAATTTCCCCAGAGCTGCCTTAATATCCCCCGAACCTCGTTCGCGAGTTCGGACAAATTCTGCACCCCTGCTACTAGGTATTAATAAATATGAGCAAGGAAATGATGCTGAATGCTGTTCAACTAAACTTTATGCTAGCACGTCTTGTAGAGTGCACTCAGTGCATAGCAACAGCTGTAGTAATAATTGAACACCAAGAAGGTTCTGTTCTAGACCACTACATGCTGCTGCTTTAAGAAGAAATTTTGTGGTTTAGTGGTAAAAAGCTAGCATCTTGCACAAAGAACCATGATTCAGGATCTAGATGAAACACGAGGCTGTGTTTGTACTTCATTTATGGTTCTTACCCTTCATTGCACCTGGTAAGGATCAGCAACTTTCTGGCTTTTGGTGCACATTAAGATCTTTCAAACTACAAAGAGAGTGGAGAGAGCAAAACACATCTGCTGGGCATGGTTCAACAATTTAGCAATGAATAAGATAATAGATAACATTTCCACTGTTGCTAGAACAGCTGAGATGCCAACTTTTTGTGCAGAGACTTGGGTAATGTGTTTGTTATAAAGCTTTAGAGTCACAATTTCGGCCGCGGGTGGCCCCGGGCAGACACATACGCTCAGATCACTAAATATCCACCATGCATCGGATGAGCATATAAGCTGTTGAACCCCAAGTACTGCCTCCTCCCTGGTTATAAATAAGGGTGTTTTCCCCCTTTCTACCTCACTTCCATGTAGCCCAAATCTCCTAGCTACATGTTTCTAAAGATAGTTTAAGACCTGGTGTCAGACATTCCCTTCTTAAAATCCTCTTCATATTATCTGAGTTTGCAATTTTAAAATGTATATAATTCTTGTTAGCATAAAAATAAACACTTGGAGGGCAGTAAACAAAAGTCCACTTTCATCTACAAGCTTGACCATGTATTGGTTATAAGTAGTGAAATGAAGAGGTTACTACCTCCCATATAAGCAAAATATGAATGCCAGGCTTTGTATTTTCATTCCTGCTCAGACTGGTGGTGTGCAATGTTTTGGAAACTATGACTTGTCACAAAATTAGTTTTCAAACTTGAGCTTTGTATGCTCATGACTGTTTGTGTAGATTCCTTCCGTACTGCACTTATTGTAGGAAGTGGATAGTTTTTAATTGTGCATTCTTGTTTGGAGTGATTCAAAAGTCATGATCCCCATGTGTATATAAAGACATAATAGCATGCAGACTTTTTTACTCTCATCTTCTTACAGTTAGTATTAACTGGTGTCACGATAGATCACTTCCCCAGTGAGTAATGTGCTGCCATGCAAGAGTGTAGAAGCATTCAGCAAGATATCCTGTTTATGTGAGAGAATTTTAACCACAGTGTTTATTCATTTGTGAATAAGTGTAACACACCATTGTGGCAACACATTGTTAAATAATTGATCCAATGCATTTATATAGCACTATTGTGAGAGACAGTGATATACAGGGTGATCCATTTAAACCAGTACCATGTGATTTACTTATAACTTTTTTATAAATAACAAAATTATACATGTGGTATTGGAGAATCATTTTATCAGAGCAAATGTTGGAATTTTCTTGTAAACACGCCGCACCATATTCAGTGATGTCTCATGTAGAGTACGAGCAGTAACATTGCCAATTTCAGTCGTGATTGTAACGCAATGCATCCAATGTTTTTGGATGGGTTTTGTAAACTATCCTTTAAGTAGCCCCATAAAAAAAAAAAAAAAGTCAGGGGAAGTTAAGTCCGGAGATTGGGGAGGCCATATGTTTTTTGAAATTAATCTGTCATAAAAGAAGCTGGTTATGAGTTCCATTCGACGTGCGACACGTAGCGCCATCCTGCTGAAAGTAGCCCTTTGTCAACAAACGTTAGTGTCGACAGTCTCTGAGGGAAAAAAATGGGGCCAATAATTTTCGTAGACAAAACCATACACCAACCTTCACACATAACATGTGGGTTGTCCGGCAGCCCAGTATCTGTGAATTGACGTAGCCTGACAGATGAAACCAGACTTCATCTGTAAACCATGTGATGGAGAGAATATCAGATCGCAAATTAAGAAAATTTTGAAACCATTTGCAGTAACTTACTCTCTTTCCCGTGTCCGGTTCCTGCAGCTGATGGATTACGTGCACTTTAAATGGTCGAATATTCGCTTTTTTTGCTGCCCTTTGACAAGTTCCGTATGAATATCCTGTCTGTTGGCTTAATCTGCGCAACGATTTCGTCGGAGATTGAAGTAAACGTTACCGAACATCATCCACACGCGTTTGGGGCATCGGAGGGCGATGGCTACCGCAGAGAAAAGAACTGGTTTGTTCCAATTTTTTTTTTTTTTTGCCATCGACAGAATTGTTGACTTGCTTGGCACTTTTCAAACTCTCTTCAAAATGCTCGTTGCGTTTTGATGACAGAATTGGTTACCCAATACGATTTCACTAAAAAACACGCTCTGGAACAGAGTACTGCATGTTAGTGAATGACAACGCAACAACAAACAAATCAAGAGCTAAGTTACAGTTAATCTTTTTCACAGTGGCAGTTTTCATTCTCTAGGAGTTGCTGCTTCTATTGAAAAAGTTCCTTGCGTGATCCCTTGCAAAAATGTAAGGTTTTTTTCAGGGTACTGGTTTAAATGGATCACCCTGTAACTCCCGCAATTTTGTTTGCGTAGCTTTAATGTTTTGTCTCATTCCTGAGCTCATCATTTCTTCAGTTTCACTCATTGAAGGAACTGCCCCACCCAGAAGGAAGAGTGGGACAGAGATGGGTATGGTTACTTATCAAATGGAGTGTGTATGACCTATGAATTCTATTAATTATAGGAAAGGTGGACAGTGGAGATTATAAAAACCAAACCTGACATGTAAATCTGGTTGCCATCATTTGTATGTTGTCAGTGGGTATTTAAGCCAGCGAGATTGCATGATGGTTTATACAACACATGAAAAATTGCAGCAGCACATTTGATGGCGATGCAAGAGCAGTTGGCCTCTGCTGGAAGCAAAGTTTTGCATTTTAGTTGTAGTTCAAATTATCCTCAAGGGAATAAGGATGATCAGCAGATTTGCTGGGTGGCTGTCAGTAGCATTCAACATCTGTGTAAAGTTGGTATGCTGGGCAGGCCCCTGAATACTGCTAGCTTGTAGAAGTGACAAACATTGGCTTCAGCAATGAGATCATCTGCCACGTGTTGCGAAGTGCCAGCTCTTATGGACACCAAGTATAATTTAACCACCCAAAAAGACCTGAGATTTTTTTTTTCTCATTCCCTTATAAATACAACTAATTCTTTGCATGCCACATGAAGATTTGTTTCCCACTGATATGTAAGGTATTCCTTGTTACAATAGACAGCTGATTTGATAAATCATAAGATTTCTTCATTAAGTGTATGAGTTTTATATATATTTTCTGTCTTTAAAAAAAATATATTCCAGTAAACACATTTATTTTCAGGAAAAATGGAAGTTGACAAGCCAATCAGCAAATATCATGCAAAGCGTTTGACAAATCAACATGGAAACTATCCAATATGGATGAACCAAAGAGCCATCAAGAAGCACAGAGCCAAGCTAGGCATCTTAAAAAAGAGCAAGGGAAAGAAAAATAAGCATAAATAATGCACTCTTTAATGGAATGTTTCCAATAAAGTTAATTACCTGTTAGATACAACTGCTCTTTCTGTTTGTACTCTGGGAAAAATTAATTGCAGTACAGGGTACCCAAGTAAATACAGAATTTTTTTTTTTTTTTTTGTAGTCTGAGCAAGAGAAAAATAGTACAGTGCCATACACAAGTAGATTTTGGATATTCCACAGGTAACCACGATGTTTTCACTAATTCAGAGAATGGTATTTAACTAAATACATATACCACCTGTCAGGTTGGCATATACCAAAATAGTTTAGCAGGAAGAAGATATACCATTCAATAATCAAGTTTCTTTCAAAGTAATAATGTGAGAATGGATTCACAAAAAAAGATCTCAAATGGTGATTTTTGAGGCCAAGAACAGTACAGGGGTGAAGGACTTAAATTAACCATTATGAAGGTAAACTTATGCTAATACATGTATTAAACACAACTGGTCCTTGTGGCAACAACTCATTTGCTCAATAAGCACATGCTATCAATAACGGGGAAGTGAGTTAGTCTCTCTGCCCGGTTTGCCTTTTTCTATACCAGACCAC
The DNA here is from genome assembly GCA_039090855.1 of Macrothele yani. Taxonomy (NCBI): domain Eukaryota; kingdom Metazoa; phylum Arthropoda; class Arachnida; order Araneae; family Macrothelidae; genus Macrothele; species Macrothele yani. The sequence continues at coordinate 164,076,012 of CM077024.1, read as the reverse complement.
ATGGGTACTCCTCTGGAGAGAGTGGTTGTGTCTACCTATAACAGACCTCTTGGCTATGCCTTCCTATCCATTTATGACAAGGGTATTTCATACATATCTACGTTAGTTCCATGGTGTTATTGGTATTTGATTATAACTTTGCTTGTGGAATAGATATATCTAGTTAGATAAAAACAAAAATTTACAGTAGCTTTCAGACAAACTTTGTTTCTAGACTGGTTTGGTATTACAATTGTTGCCAACCAATAGGAGGGATTTCCAAATGATGGGGACAATCTATTATTGCAGTTAGAAGAGGTGGATTTTGCTATGCTTTCATAAACATCCTGTTATTATTCAGAGAAGTTGTGCTGAAGTATTGGTGAGTAACGCCAAGAAAGAATTCTGTCAGCTGCGAAAAGCACTGCCAATGTAAACTGTGGAAATAGGAATTTTGTACACACCAGGGGCAATTGCCTGTTAACCTTAGAAGAAATGAGAGTGGTAGAATTTTTAGCTTCAAACTTTTTAATGAGTTTGTGCAGCAATGATATTGGCACGTAATAAAAAAAAAAAGTCAGTGCAGAGAACTTGTAGGCATCAAAAGTGTTGGTAGAAGTAGTAGGTTTCCAGAAAGCTCACACACAATCCTACCTAACTCTTATAAAGCAAACATCCAGTATTAAACAGTGAATTTGGTCGAAGGGAAAAAAACAGGTGAGGTGAGCTCAAGTAAATCATGAACAGGATGTGTTGTCTGCATATTAAAGCCAGACAGTGCCTTGAAGATGCTTTGTAATGACAGATTTCTGCAAGAAGAGGTGACTGAGGAGATTCCATAGGCACTCTTTGTTGCAGGAAAAATGACAGTTGTCACTAAAAGTGCATAAGCAGTCATACAGATTTCCCATAAGAGTTTCAGGGAAATCCATGAGGTACTAGAGTTTGTAAACAAGAACCATAGGGCAGAGACATGACGTTTATTAGGTGCTAATGAATCTGGCAGCTGGTTAAGAAATTATTTGGTAGATGTAGCAACACTTTTTAACCAATTTCTTTTCAAAAAAGGCAAAACTTGTTTTTAACCAAGGGTGTGGGGTAGCCTTCTTTGTGGAGCTTGACTTGAAAGAAGAGACTTCAAAGTATGTTTTTTATTTAATCTGTAAATGGCAGTTTTTGAGGGCTTCAGTTGAATCTCATTTTAGAAGTTTACAGTTTGTGGAGTGAAGGAATTCAGTCACACTTCTTCAAGATGACTGGGCAGCCACTTTTATAAACTGGATCAGTTCTTTGTATGGTGGCTTGAAGGAGAGAAATAGTATGAGGTAAGTTTACACAAGTTGCAGGAGAAAGGTATTCTTCAACAGAAGGGGGCACTGGGATTGAAGACTGACATTAACATTGAGCTGTTGGCGGTAGACCCATTGACTAAAGATGTGAGATGAGCTTGCGGTTGTTTTGAAAGAAGGAAATTAAATTCTTAAGACAAGCGTTCAGATTCATGCAGAAAAACAGCAGAGAGAATTTCGCTAATTTTGATCATGTGAAGTAAAATGGGATGCCATTACCTTGGCAAGTAGTTGGTATCTGGTGTAGTGTGAAAGCTCATTAGTAGAGATGCTTGAATGAAGATCCTAGATAGCTGCAGAGAGTAAACTGCTCTGTATGCATCCAGAATCTCAATTTAAGCATTGCTACCTTGCTACACACCAGATACCAACTACTTGCCAAGGTAACGCATCCCAATTTACTTCATACCTATATGATCAAAATTCTCTCTACTGTTTTTCTGCACGAGTCTGAATGCTTGTCTCAAAAATTTTATTGCCTTCTTTCAAACCAAACGCAAGCTCATGTCACATCGCCAGCCCTATGTGTTAATGTCAGTCTTTAATCCCAGTGCCCCATTCTGTTGAAGAATGCCTTTCTCCTACAGCTTGGGTAAACTTACCTTATACCATTTCTTTCCTTGAAGCAGATAAAATTGGCTTCCTAGTCATCCTAAAGAAGTGTGACTAAATTCCTTTCCACAAACTGTAATTCAACTGAAGCCCTCAAAAATGCCATTGACAAATCAAATAAAAAAGATACTTTGAAGTCTTTCCTTCTTGATAAGGTTATTTTAAATACACCACAATATGAATATTCAAGAAACTCATAGCGTATTAAATCCGTTTGTTTCTTAAGAAAAACTGATTTAATACGCTATATGCGTTTCTTGAATTTCCTTCTTGATTTTGTTCCTCCACCATATTACCGTTTCCATGTCAAGCTACCCCATACCCTTGGTTGAAAACAAGTTTTGCCCTGCCTCCATTTTTGAAAAGAAATTTCATTACTCCAGATGCCAGATTCATTACCACCTAATGAATGCAAGTTCACTCTGGATGTCATGTGCCTGTTCCCTTCTTGTTCACAAACTCCTGGAACTTTAAGCAATAAGTGTTGCTTTTCCTGCAACGACAAGGAGTTCCTCTGTCACTTCTAAGCACCATCCTCAATGAACTGTCTGGCTTTGATGTGTAGACACCACATTTATTTGGATTGGCCCCATATAGTTCCAGATTTACTTGAGCTCATCTCAGTAGTCACTGAATATTTCCCTTCTACCAAAAGGCCAACAAATACTATTTACCTTTCTGGATGTTGGTAGTAGGATTGAACATTTTCTTTGTGCTGACTTCTTTTATTACTTGTGGCAACAGACAGCTTCTCTCATAACACATCACCAATTCCCTAGTGAACAAACTCATTTCTTTTGATGTTAACAGGCAATTGCAATTTGCTGACTATTTGACTGGTATGAAATTAACTTCAGCAAGTATCACTAAATGGATGTGATTCGCACCATTATTGTGAAAGTATTATCAGGCCCAAGTTAGGCTCTTTCTACAATCTAGATGTCTGGACTGAAATCCTGTGGTCACAATATTCAAAATCTCTTGTACAACTTTTGACTACATCCTGTTTCTCAGTAAGATAAGGATCCTTTAACTTCTTCAGGTGTGAATGAAATGGCTGGGTATGTTATTTCTTGCCAAAAAGTTGTGTTTCCTTTAATTCTAAGGTAGTGCAATGAAATATTTCTCCTATGGGGCCTCTGCTGGTATCCCAGAAGAACACCATTTACTTCTTTAAAGCTTACAAAAGTATTGTTTACTGTTCAAGTTCCTATTGAGAAAGAGTTGGATTTGGCCTGCTGTTCTTCCGTATTGTTGGATGGATAAATATTTATAAGGAGACAACATCAAAACTCCCCACGATGTTGTCTCGTTACATCTTTTCATCCCAGTTAAAGAGGCATGCAACAATATGGAAAAGCAGGCCAAATCCAACAGTCTCAATAGGGGCTTTAAGAGAGCACTTGATTTAGTAGTAAATATTTTTTTTGGCTTGAAAGTAAGTAAATGGAATAGTCGATATCTCAAACACTTGAGATATCATCTATTCCATTTTATGCATCATAGGAGAAATATTTCTCCATACTACCTTAAGACCAAAAACATGGTTTAGGTGCACAGATATAGTACCCAGTCTTAAAACTTTTTGGCAAGAAATAAATAACGTTCACCTGGCCATCTTATTCATGCATGAAGAAGTTAACATATCCTTACCTTTTTTTTTTTTTTTTTTTTTACCAGGGAACAGGATGGAAGCATAGAGTCAAAAGTTTACTACAAGCCATGACCATAGCCAACTTCATACCACCTGGTTTCCATGAGATTTTAAATATCAAGGTAAAAGGCACATAGGCAGGAAATACATCTACAAATAGAATGGACTTTGAGGTATGTGTGATCCACTCATGAATAGGCAAAGTTATAACCAATAACAAGATGAACTGATGCAGGTGTGTGTGTAATATCTTTGTCGTACCCAAATGAGTCCCAGCAAGGGGAGAAACAAAACCACAGCAATGTGGTCTGATATAAAATGGTTTACACAAACTTTAAAGGCACAGCAGTTAAAAAGACCACTGGGATACTGACTTACAATGAAAACCTTTCCCAAGATATATCTCCAGGCCAGCACTAGAGTTCTTGTTCTGTTTAATGCACACATTATTAAGTCATTACCCTGTTTCATTTTGAAGATGACAGCCTGGCACTTGTGATAGTTTAAGTTTGCCTTCATGCAGGGATCGCATTCCTCCTAAAATTCCTAATATTTTGTGACCCTCCTTAAATTCCTAAAATTAGACCTAAAATTTGCTATTCATCCTAAAATTTTCGTAAGCTTATTTTTATTAAAAACACAACCGTTATTAACGCCAATAAATTTACCATTATGGTAAGGTAAAAAGACCTGTTATTGTAGAAACACAGCCTATATGCTGTGCTGCTGAAGGAGGGAAAAATGACGCCATCGAGATGCACTTGCTTCGGGGCGGGCGTTCCCATTTTTTGCCTTCGAACAGTTTTAGAGAGTAACAAGAGATCTAAGGGAAAAAGGGAGGGGTCATTTTCACCCCTGGTTTGCGCTTTGCAGACGAACTCCGTGGCACGCAGAAGATCGTACTTTATTTTTGTACATGCCTTGTGGAACCTCCTCTTTCTGCTGATGTTTTGTTATTGTAAACCGCAGGTGGGTGGAAGCAAAGAAGAAACATGTGGTCTCCTTCCGTAACCTCCGGTAATGACGATGGGATGGTAGCTGAGTATTATCTTGGCAGGCAGTAGAGCACGTGATCATTGACCTTCGATCATGCGTCGGCGACAGCGACCTTCGATGCGCAATATATCTCGGCTCCGACTCGCTTTGACTGAACTTGCGTGAGATGCGTATGATAGTTTCTGGTTTTACGTCTTTTATGGTGTTCTCTGTGCTGTGTGCAGGTTCAGTTCTCTAGTGGTGACCTGCTTTTTTTTTTTTTTTTTTTTCATATCTTCTGACATCCTCGCAGCCAAATTTCGGGAAGTTATCTGGTTTTGCAATATTGGAACGTGTTTTTGTACTTCCTTTCATTTTCTGGTTAGTAATACAAGTGTTTAAGATGCCTAAATCCAAAACGAAATTTCAAGATGCATGGCTCGCCAAAGAATTGGACGGAGTGAAGTTGAAAGAATGGTGTTCTGCAACTGAAACAATATTTTCTGCTAAGTGTATATTGTGTTCAGAAATTTTCAACATTTCTAATAGTGGCTTTTTACAAGTAAAAGCGCATCATAAAGGAAAAAAACATTTGCAGAAATTTCAAAGTAAATTTCAAAATAAGTCCATCCTGAAAGCCTTTGGAGGACGGGATCTTCAGCCCAAAACAAATATTAGTGAAGTACTGAGTCATGATTTACAGTTGGCTAAAGCCGAAGCATTATGGGCCATGAAAGTTGCTAAGGACAATATGTCTTTTTGTTTCATGCACTGAAACAGTTGAACTTTTCAAAGAAATGTTTCCTGATTCTGCTATTGCAGCCAAAATGCAACTTAAAGAAAAAAGTTGCTTATGTGATATCACATGGATTGTCAAAATATTTTGAACAGGATTTGAAAAAAGACATTGCATCTAGTAGCCCAGGAAAGGTTACTATAGCATTTGATGAAACTACAAATACACAAGTGAAACGGCAGTTGGATGTGTATCTCAGGTACTGGTCTTCAGAAATAAATTCAGTTTCTTGCCGATACCTAACAAGCGTTTTTCTGGGTCATGCAACAGCAGATATTTTGCTAAAAGAAATTCTTGATGTGTTATCATCCTTCAATATTTCGTTGAACAGAATTATTTGTATCCATGGACAGCCCAAATGTAAATAAGTGCTTTTTACGCAAATTCAATGAAGTTGTAAAACAAGAAACAGGCCAGAAATCTTTGGAACTAGGTTTTTGCAACCTGCATGTTGTTAGTAATGCATTTAAAATTTTTTTGACAAGCTTAAATATAGATTTTGACGAATTTGCTACTGATATGCATTACTTTTTAAAGAGTAGTGCTGCAAGACGAGAGGATTATAAATCTGTAGAGGATATAACATTGGTCACTGCCAAATTTCTTTTGCGTCATGTCAGCAACAGATGGTTAACCGTTGGTTCTGTAGCCCAGAGGCTCTTGGATCAATGGCTAAATATTACAGAATATTTTTAAACTTCTTGCCATCTCAAAAAATATTTGAAAAACAACTGCGCAATTCGGCAAGGTATAAAAGAATTCACTGTTTCCTGAAAAATGAGCTTACTCCTTGCTATTTAGCATTAATTTCATTTTCACACCAAAATTTTGAAAAGTTTTCATTATGTTATCAGAGTGAAGAACCAAAAATACACCAGTTATATTCTGATTTAAATACTTTAATGAGGAATGTTATGGCTCAGTTTATCCAAGATGATGTTATAGCAGGGAAATTTGGAGAAGACCTAAAGAATGTAGATTTTGAAAACAAAAATTCATGGAAAAAACTAGGGGAGTTAGAAGTTGGTATGAAGACAAAAAAATCTCCTCAGGAATGTTCAGGAGACCAGGCAGAAATTATTTCTCTTAGATGTAAGATCATCACTAATTGCAACCACAAAATATTTAAAGTCAAATTTGCCATTCTGCAATCAAAAGCTAAGAGACATAGAAGTTTTAAAGGTAAAAGAACCAAAGAAAGAGTCAACTCAACTTTCAGTCACTGAAGGACTTTCGGAAATAACCAGAATTTCAAGTGTTTTGCATCTTTCTGAGGAACAAATTGATAGAGTAAGAGAAGAGTGGAAACTTTTAAATTGCGATAAGCCAACTCTAGATGAACTAGTGAAATTTTCAGAGGAAGGGCATATTCCAGTGCGGATTGATCATTACTGGCATAATATATTTATTATTAAAGACTAGCGGAAAAGAAAAATACTCAAATCTTGCTAAACTCATAAAGTCAATTTTAGTTTTACCTCATGGTAATGCTGATGCAGAAAGGGGATTTTTCGGTTAACACTGCTCTGTTAAGGAAGGACAAGGCTAACTTAAAAGACTCAACTATAACATCATTAAGAATAGTTAAAGGGGCCATTAAACACTATGGATGTGTAAGTAAAAGTTCCCATAACAAGAAATTTGTTAAATAGTGTTTGTGATTCACATAAATTTTATAAAGAGTATGTTGATAAGCTGAAGGAAGAAGAATCAAAAAAGGTAAAAGAAAGGAAGCAGAAGAGAGGGAAAATAAGGAAAAGCAGCTAGAGAAAAAAAGAAAAGCTGAGTTTGATGACAAAATAAAAGAAAATGATGCAGAAATAAATAGACTTAAAAACGATAAAGAAGCCTCCCTAGCAATAATTCAAGAGGGAACAGAAAGAATGAGAAAAGCTGTAGAAAAACAAAATACTGTTGAAATAACAGTTGCCTCTAACTTGATCATACAAGGTTCAGCTGAAATAAAGAAAACTGAAAGTAAATTAGTTGTGGTAGAAGCAGAAAAAGATAGGCTAATCAGGAAAAGGTTAAAACAATAATATGAAAAAAGTAATTCAGTGAACAATTGTACATAGTTCTTGGTTTTCAATTACCTTTTTAGGATATTATAATTTAATGTGAAACCTGAAAACTTTACTGTGAAAATCGTGAATTGCTTCTGGTTCAACAGCATATTAATGTTCAAAGTGAAACTTGAATGTGGTAAATATACTTGAATATGATAATAACACGTGAAAAGATAAGAACTGAACATTAGAAGTAAATCATACTTAAACTTTAGACATTAGACGTTATGCAAAAAATTTGGGTGTTAACTTCGACCATATATACTAATGGACTGCACATTGGCAATAGCTGCATCAAAGCCGCCATGGCTCAAACATTGGGCACGTCATCATCAGACTCCAAATTTCGTGTAAAAATGCTGTTATGATTACTAATTTACGCTGCAGAACTTCAGTGTTTTCGGTGTATTATGTGAATGCGCCTCATATATAATGAAAACTCTTCAGGTAAGTTTACTTATGAGCTATATACATGCATGATCGGGTTGTTTACATTTTGTGATTTATAATGTGATGAACATTTGCGAAGAATTTGGAACATGCATTGCATTTTTTTTTCTTAAGTTACTATATTTTTATATCAATAGCTGCAAGTTTCTGGTTAAGTAATTGAACTTTATTGACTTAGGTATTTAATTCGTTTCTTACCCATGAAAAATCATAGAACTTTCTTTACTATATCGCTCAGAGCAACCATAAGCACAGCAGGTGTAACCCATCTTTTTGACTGTTGTCATGTGATTTTATGTTGGAGCCAGAAATTTTGATGTCATGCGCAGTCTATCAGTATATATGGTTGAAGGGTGTGAAGCAAACTCTTTACAATGTATACAAAGTTGTTTTACTAGATGTATACAAATATACATCTAGTTTTTATTGAAATACACTCCTAAAATTTTCCTAAAATTTTTCTAAAAATTCCTAAAATTCCTACCTAAAATTTTCCAGAAGTATGCTATGATCCCTGCTTCATGTTATAATTGCAACTTCTGCACATGAGAAGCAGAGAGATCGTAAAAAGAAAAAGCTTACAAGAGCACCACAATAATGATTTTGGCAAGGAATAAGTGGGTCTGGTGAAATTCTTGGAACATTGGCATAGGAGCCAATAACTTTGTTCTATTCTAATAATTGGCCACAAATTTTACCACAGTAACTGTGCTTTGAAGATAATGTACATTAAGCCTAAGAAGAAAACAATTTAACCATATGAAGGACAAATTTCAACCAAACATACTGTACATTTTAACAACATAAGATAATTTAGATATGTGCTATTAACATATCAAGTCTTAACCCTAAATATGCTTTCTAGATTACACTGAAAAACAAAACCTTCTTCCAAAAGAAATTATATTTAGTGTGAAGTATGAACAAACCTCCCTTAGAAACATTATGGTCAAAATTCTGCAAAGAAAAAAGAAATTTGTCTGCAAGGGTTTAGACATTACATCCACCCAAATTTCTAAGGATTAAAAATGACACAATATTGGCATGATGTCAAAATCTTTAAACAATGTGAAATAAAATAACTACAGACATAAGTAGAATCAAAAGAGTTCATTTTCAATTTAAATGGAAAATGCCTTTGAAGCTATTTCAGACTACTAGATTCTTGTAACAAACTATACGCTGGATATTAGATTAAGCAAACATAGGATGAATAAAAGGATTAACAATGCTTAATTGAAAAATCACCAACCTGAAAAAAGGTAATAAATCAGGTCTACCTGAAACATGATTTGTTAAATTCAAGATACTTAAAAATAGGGGTGAAAGAGTTCCACGTTTTTGGAAGTCATCTGGGGTGTTCCTGAGATCCAAATGCAATAATTTTGTGTGTGGGAGGGAGGTCCATTTAAACTCTCATAAAGCTATTGCAGATCAGGAGGATGAGTCACAACCCTGAGCAATGCCAGCATAAAGTTCTCCAGCCCAGATGTTTCCAGACTGGAGAACTTGACTGTGATTGGATGCAGCAAAGGAGGCAGCAGGTGGGGCATCCCTTGTGAGGGCTGGGTCTTGCAGCTGATTTGCGTGGGTGTGAAGAAGTCACTGACCGCAGTTTTTTACGTGGCTATAGGGAATCGGGTAACTATTTTTTCGAGATGCAGTACAGAGTTTATTAATAGTCATTGTAATCGTTTTTTAGTTCAGTTTGCAGAAGTAAATTGAATTTTTTTTTCTTCACAGAAATGGTTGATTTAGTTGCAGTAACAGATGAACATAAAACTTGGATGTATGATGCCTGCAAGAAAAATAAGTTCTGTTTTGATTGGCTTGAAAAAGTACTGGTTATTGACGATACTAAAAAAAATAGAGGAACTATCAAGAAAGTGGATATAAGTGGGAAAAATTTGTGCAGATTTAATATATTATGGAAATAAAGGGTTCACTGCTATTTCAAACCATTCAGAATTTGTGCCTGCATCATGTAAATTTTTGTGTCTGTAAACTAATTACTCAAATCTGAAAAGGAAAACAAATTAGATTAGTATAAATATGGGATTGACATTGAATTCTTTAGTTCATAGTTCTGTACACAAGTCTGAAGAAGTTGTCTATAGTCCAACATTGTCATGAAAATAACCATAAATTTTTGTTTCAAAATGCCATGCTTATTGATACTGACATTAATTGGTTTGGTGTAAGCACATAGACTAAAATAAAATTATTCATTCCTAAAGAAATGTTAAGTTTATGGCTTTTATACATGCATATATGTTGCTTAGGGTAAAATGCTGAAAGGTTAATTATTTTTTCATATTACTATGTGGTAAAAGTTCAACTTTTTTTCTGCCATGACCACTTTCATGCCCGTTAAAAAGAAACCGATTATTTAATATTGGGGACAACCCACTAATCAACATTATACAAGCTGACCATAATTTCCATACCTGCAGGAAAAAAGACATTTAGAAAGATTATCAAAAAAGAATTCCCCACTGATAGATCTGGGAAAAACTAACTTGTGTAAATTATTCTCTCCACCAATCTTCAAAAGCACAAACAAGGTCTTTCAGAATGCATTACAGTAAACCTTGACATAAGATCTTTGTTCCCCAGTCCAAGAAGTTATTGACCTAATTTAAGAAAGATAGGGGCAGCAAAAGGTTATCAATGATTTGCTCAATTATATTTGCTGACTACTACTCTTTCCAACGGAATGCAGGTGCACATACAAATCACCATTTCTAGAAAGCAACAACAATATCGCACATCCAGAACAGAGGGCATACGGGATCCATACCTGCAAATCATAGTACAGTGCACGCCGTTTATTATGATCACATCCATTCCAACGATATTTGAGTTTATAAAGAGGCTGATTTCTATAACCGGCAATTCGAAATTTAGTCTTTTTATTAAATCAAGTATGTATGTAACTTGGAATGACACTATGTATGTATAAGTAAAGTCAAAGTGATTTATAAGTACGTATGTGTATATTAATTAAAACAGTAAAAATCACACATGCATGTAGTACAATACATTTACATACCTCAATCAAGCTTTTTTAAAAAATTTGTCCTATTGTAGTTTGTGTGGTAGACTCTAACCTTTCAATTGTGTTCGTAAAAGAGTATAATTGACTAACTATCTGCATCACCTCCTCTTTGTTCCAGCGTTCTTCTTAGAACTTGCAAAACTCATCGGCGGTGGGTCAGCAATCTCTTCCTCTTCCTAGTCACTTTTCTGGCACGGTGGCTCTTTTGAATTCAGAATTTCTTCCGCAATTTCAGAGTCGTTTTCCGACCGACGTTTGCAGATGATCATCAATTGAAACATACTTCAAAAATTCTTCATCGAATTCTTCTTCAGCAACAGTAGAGTCTATTGCATCTTCTGATGTGATGATTTCTTCAGGCATATTCAAACCGCATTCTTTGATCATTTTTGGCATACAAGAGTCCCAAGCATTTTTGATTGCATCTAAGAGTGTGAAGGACTTTGAAATGGTGTTGGTGGAACGTGACTCAGAAGAACAGGAGGAATTGATCTCCGATTACCTTTCGAACCACTTGTTTTCTAGAGTGGCACTTGAAGGATCTGATGATGCCCTGGTCTAGTGGTTGCATAATGCTGGTGGTGTTAGGGGGAAGAAACACCAATTTAATGTTCCTTAATTCAAGGTCAGCAGGATGTGCCGAACAGTTGTCCAACAAAAGAATTTTGTCACTCTTCAGATCTCTGTCCCACGAAGGAGAAGTCTATAAACAGCTTGTTGGTCATCCAAGATTTTCTGTTGCATGCGTAATTCACTGGAAAATTTGTAACCCCTTTAAAACAATGGGGCTTTTGGCTGAATCCGATGACCGATGGCGTTTTCTTTACTAATCTGGTCATGTTGCATGTTAGGAGCACAGTTACTCCTTGTTTCATATTTCCCCCTCCTCCATTCGATTCGTTTTTGAACATTAGGGTATGTTCAGGCAGAGCACAGTACAACAAGCCAGTTTCATCCACATTTAAAATTTGATGCGGTTTGTAGTCTTTCAACACTTTAGGCAAAACTTCTTGTTTCCAAGTGTCTGCTGATTCACAGTCTGCATCTTGCTTTTCGCCGTGAAGCTTCCTGTAGACGATGTTATGTTGTTGCGTTCCTTCCATCATGTCAGCCATCCATCTGTAGGCGTAAAGTTTTTGACTCCAAGGAGGTTAGCAAAAGGGTACTCTTTTTCACACAAAATAGAGCGGGGGATGGGAACCTTCATCAGTCTGGCATTCTTAAACCACTCTACAAGTGCAGATTCAATTTCATCTGACTTTCCTTCGTGTTTCCGCTTGCGAGATAAATTCCCATTTGTCACCACCTGATCAGAAATGTTCCCTTTTTGTTTCAATAAGTTACATAAAGCTGATTGAGAAATCCCCCTCTCTCTTTGACTGCATTTAGGCAAGTCATCGTTTTTCAGCAAAATTTCTTGCTTTTCCGTAATGCTCAAATCCTTTTGCTTAGACATGCCGACTTAATCTCCACAACTGAATGAATGTCAAATGACCACACGCAGAAAGAAAGCTTTTACAGGCTGCCCAGAACTAGTGAAACCGGTTTTCTGCCTCACCACATTTAACCTTGATTTTTTTTTCTTTTCTTTTTTTGCTATGTTGCTTGGCATTATCACCGAAAATGTTTTGATTTTTATAAGCGGCGGTGTTGATTTTATTAACCGGCAATTTTACAATGATATTGCATTGGTTTGAATCTGTTCCTGGGAATTTGTTTATAAAGCGTCTTTATTTTATTACCAGCGGGTACTGTAACTGAATTTATAATAAAAGAGGAGAGAAGAATCAGAATGACAGTAGCACATCATGAAGCTACAATTTATAAGTCTACTTTAATGTAAACCGTGATTACATTACAAAAGTAGTCAAGAAAAATTCATCATCATACAAACATCTGGTTTGATAAAATTCTAATACCAGCAATTAAAACAAAAAATACACATCTGTATAATCACAACCAAATATGTATAAATATATGTACATAAATTTAAAATTGTTTCAATTAAAAATATTCTGTGATCCTGCTAATTCACTGGGATATATCTGTTGATACATAATAAAAATAAAATTTGGTAGCTTCCAAATCTTCTAAAAACCTTACCGAGTAAAATACAAATTAAAAAAAAGTACAAACCTGTACTTAATTTGCTAAAATATTGTTCATAATACTAAAATTCAGTAACCGGCTTATCTTAAGAAGGGTGTAAAGATACAGCCAACCAAGGGCGTATTTAGAAGGGGGCTTTGGCCTCCCTCCCACAAAGGTGTTTCACCTTATGTTTTTGGTTAAAATACAACTTACATTAGAAAAAATGCTTTAATTTTTTCTTCTACAGTAGACTCTCTCTTATCTGGCCCTACCGGGACCTTCACCGGTTAATCAGATAATTGAGCTGTTCTTGAAAACTTGGGGATAAATTCGATCATTTACAAAATAAACTTGTAAATTATGAGTTCAATTCCCCGGCGGCGGCTGAAAACAATTTTTTGGTTGCTATGTGTTTCTGGAACGTGGAAAGAGCGATGTATTTGTTTATTTACTGATGCCAGGTATTCGGAAGATTTTCACCTTTGGATCTAACTGCTATAATAGTGTATATATAGCCAGTGCCGTTAATGCCCACCAGATGGAGACATCTCAGTAGCTGAGCCCATCTTACGGATTTATGTCAGAAGCTGACTTAAAAATGCACATAGCACCGTGGATTGTTGGCCACTGTGGTGTAAAGCTAACGTGCTCGACTAGATATCGAGAGATCTATGGGTTCAATTCTCCGGCGGTGGCTGAAAACATTTTTTGGGTTGGTGTTTCTGGAACGTGGAAAGAGCGATGTATTTGTTTATTTACTGACGCCACGAATTTGGAGGATTTTCACCTTGGATCTCACTCTTTGGATTTAACTGCTATAATATATACACTGAAGAACAATTGAATTAGAGACAGCTGGCATTATGCAAATGTGGCGCTGTGGGCTGCCCTGTAAATGGAAAAGCACGACGTATGCAGCGATCCGACAATATAAGGAGTGATGCTACGGGAATCAGTAAGAGTCGGACGCATTATGGGTAAGACGAAAGATCTCAGCGCATTTGATCGTGGGCAAATTGTCGGAGCCCGACGAATGGGTCACTCCTTCTCGGAAGCCATGCAGGCACCGAGATTTTCACGAGCAACTGTGTCACGGGTGCACTGTGAGTACATCGAATCCGGTAAAACCATCCCTGCAAGGGCCAACTGCCGTAGACAACAGCATGTGGATGAGCGGGGTCATCGTCGGCTAGCTCGCATTGTAACAGCAGATAGACGGGCCACAGTACAAGAAATCACTCTGCAATTTAACGCTGGTGCACAAAAACATGTAAGCAGCCACACCATCCAGAACCATCTCCTTGCTATGGGGTACAGGAGAAGCCATCGTCCCACGAGGGTACCGCTGCTGACTGCACATCACAGGGTTCAAAGATTGGCGTGGGAACATCGCCACTGGATCCTAGACATGTGGGAAAATGTTGCCTGGACTGATGAGTCGAGGTTCACGTTGGTACATGCGGATGGCAGGATACAAGTACGGCACAAACCACATGAAGCAATGGATCCTTCTTGCTAGCAGGGTACTCTTCAAGCTGTGGCGGGGGTGGCATTCTCGTCTGGGACTGTTTACGTGGACTGAAATGGGACCCCTGGTACGTGTGACATCGTCCCTCACAGGTCAATGTTATCGGGATATCCTGGACAACCATTTGCTCCCGTTCGTGCGTCTTCAACATCCCAATGGGGATCTCATCCTGCAACAAGACAATTCACTGTGCCATTGCTCTCAAATTGTATCCGAATGGTTGGATGAACACTCCACCGACGTGACCTAACTTCCTTGACCACCTAGGTCACCTGACCTAAATCCCATCGAGCACATCTGGGATGCCATCGAGAGAGATGTTAGAGGCTGTGACCCCCATCCATCAAATCTTCGTGAACTATGGTAGCTTGTTCAGGGGTCGTGGATCCATATGGCTTCCCAACGCTTCCGGTGTCTTGTCGAGTCCATGCCGAGAAGAATCGCCGCTGTCATTAGGGCGAAAGGTGGTGCTACACGTTACTAGACAGGTATCTCTAATTCAATTGCTCTTCAGTGTATAGCCAGTGCCGTTAATGCCCACCAGATGGAGACGTCTCAGTAGATGAGCCCACTTTACAGATTTATGATGTCAGAAGCTGACTTAAAAATACACAGCTCCGTGGGTTGTTGGCCACCGTGGTGTAAAGCTAACGCGCTCTGCTAGACATTGAGAGATCCGTGGGTTCAATTCCCCGGCGGTGGCTGAAAACAATTTTTCAGTTGCTATGTGTTTGAACGTGGAAAGAGCGATGTATTTGTTTGTTTATTTACTGACGCCACGTATTTGGAGGATTTTCACCTTGTAAATTATTGTTTTTTAAAATGGTACAATTGTTATTTGAAATTGAAAAAAATGAAATACATATCATACATACACTTTGGATAATCGTAGGAAGTGTACCTACATTATGGTTTGAAACAAAATCTATAAATTTTTATTGCTTTTTCTTTGCCATGACATTTTAAAAAGCGAAATCTCACCACTTTCTGAATAACAATACATCAACAGAGGTCGATTCATGTTGTTCTACATACCTCATCGCCACTTCCAGTGCATTTTTGCCCTCGTCGTGGCTTACGGTGATTTTTTCTTGGGCTTCAGCATCCATACTGTCTGGTTTGTCTTAATTATCCTGGTGTGCAGCACGTATAATATTTTCATCCGTCAAAAATTCATTTTTGAAGATCATCACCTGTTCTGTATCCAGCCTTCTACATAATCTTTTTGGAGAAGGTTGACACCAGACAATAGTTTCCAATCATTCAGAATTGAGTCTGTGTCAGCTGCTTTGTGCTCATCCACCACTGAATCATGGAGGAAGTTGGGTTTTCAACACATTGTATGATATCACCGGCACTATGTCAAACCACGAATCTGCAGAAAATCACGTCTACAGACTCGCAGCTCGCTGAAAAATCGTAAAGCGGTCTTTAAGAGAAGTTTGCGCCTGTATTTTCGTTTTAAGCATTTAATCGCTTCTTGGTCCATGGGCTGTACACTAAGCTGGTCGGTCACATTGGGTGGCAAAAATAAAGCTTTAATGTCATCATCACAAACTAGATCATCAAGATGTGTAGAGGTATTATCCATGACTAATATGGCTTTCACAGGCAAATTAATGCTCTTCAAGTAGGTTTTCACTTTGGGAGCAAACTCAACGTTAAGCCACTCTTTAAAAAGATATGAGTCCAGCCATGCTAACTTCTGAGCCCTGTAGTATACGGGAATTAAAGACACATCTACATTTTTGAAAGCACGAGGTTTCGCTGACTTTCCTATGACAAAAAGGGGTATTTTATGGGTGCCTGTTGCATTCGTGCAAAGTGCAACGGTGTTGCGCTCTTTGTTTTGTTTAATCCATCTGGCGAAACAAAAGTTTTTCTTGGCAAAAGCTTGAAAGTTAATGCCCGTCTCATAAAAGTTATAAACTTGTTCAGGACATAAACCTTTTTCAACAATTCCTTGAAACTTGTTTATGAACTCATTTGCTACAGTTGGATCAGCAGACAATTTTTCATCACTCACCTCGAAGTGATGAACACCATGTCTATTTTAACATCTGATTAACCACCCATCGCTCGCATTGAATTTGCCAGCATTTTAAATTTTCGAGTGAAGAACAAGGGCCCCCTCTTTAAAAATTGGCCCACTCAATGGCATTCCCCTCCAATGTTCTAGAAAAACCATAGCCATAGAGCGTCGCTGACAATGTCATTTTTGCTTTTTTTTGTGTGTGTGTGCATCAAGTTGTTTTTTCGGATTCCACTCATACAATATTCTTCAATTTACTGTCTATTGTCACCATACTTTTTCTCACACCTAACTCACCAGGAATTTTTGTCACCAATTCTCCCTTATCTATTGGTTTTTTCGGATTCCACTCATACAATATTCTTCAATTTACTGTCTATTGTCACCAATTGGTCACCATACTTTTTCTCACACCTAACTCACCAGGAATTTTTGTCACCAATTCTCCCTTATCTATTGGTCTAGAGAACTGAGCCACATTTCCATTGTCACAACAACGCACTTCCGTTTTGTGCCACTCATGATCAAAACAAAAAGTGAAACTTTCAAAAATGTAAAATTAAAACAGCGCAATGCACAATAAGGAAGCCCGTAAACAACGAACAGTAACACGGTATGAGTTCCACGCGAAAATGACACAGACTAAAAGCAAAAAAAAAAAAAAAGAAAGGTGTTGCCTGCCATGCACTTGGAGGAGTGGTGGAAACGGGTAGAAAGCAGGTCGGAAGCAGTCAAAACCAGTTTTGGCTGTCGGCACTGACAGACAGAAGTGGCCGGTTAAAGCGGGAACAATTAAGAGGGAGTCTACTGTCTTTTTCATTAACTTTTATATTGTCCTGGTGGATTTCAAAATACTTCCATTTTTCGTCGTCCCCCCTCCCCCTGAAAAAAATTCTATATACGCCCCTGCAGCCAACTAACAATTTCTGAAAATGAAATGTATACAAGCAACTAGAGAAAAAGTTCGAATCATGTATAAGATGTCAAAATGTTCATGCTTTTTTAAAATAATTAAAATGAAAAAGTGCCACGGCCATCTCTGTGCATCACCGGGTAAGCCAAAATCCTGAGTATGCAAATGAAATGTTTCCCTTTCATAAATCCAGGGTAGTCACTGTAATAAGTTTAAACTTCTCTTCTATTGATCACAGTAATTCATTTTATATCTGCAGATTCTGCAAAAGAAGAAATACCAAAAATTATTGAACTAATTAAACATCTCAAATATGGATGGCATTAAGTTCTAAGCCCAAGCACAATGCAATAATGTCTGAATGTATACAGTTCTGTTTACATTCGTTTATTGCATTATCCTTGAGGGTATAAAAGCAAGAAAGATGATACCAAATTCTTTGTTGCAATGAGCACATCTTTTGAATATTTCCCAAAGTAAATTTTTATCAAAAGAAAAGTTCAGCGATAAAGAGAACACATTAACACTGTCTTGTAGGAAAACTGTCCATTATTTAAAACATGCAATGTCAGCAGTGTTTTTCATAGAAAATAATAGAGCATTAGTTACCAAAAATAATAGTAATAATAAATATATATAAATAGCTACTTACACGCATCAGTGACAGAATTGCCAGTTACAAAAAGTTACAAATTGAGCACAAAATATTCCTCGCTGAAGAAATTTGCAAATCAAAAAGTTAGAAGTACTAAATATTTTTAAAATTGCTGTCAACCTTCTTCCATACTGTGCAATATTTCAGTGGACTGGGTTTTGTTCCAGAACCCTTAGGTTGAATGACCAACTGGAGGAACTGTCAGCTGTGGGCTAATCCCCCACACTGGTGTACTTACCTGATTAAAAAGACGCAAAGCAATACTAAAATGGACTCTAGGGTGGGATATGGTGGACCTACACACTTAAGAAGGATGGTTCACCACGGAATCTACCTGGAACTGGAAAAAGGCGAATCAGAAAGAGATCTCTGCTGAGTGAGTATAAGATTGGTGTATGGAATACTAGAGGTATAAATAGCAAGATGAACGAGGCGAGTGAAGAGATTAATAAGTATAGATTGGATGTGCTGTGTGTAAGTGAAACCAAAATGAAGGAAATTCGGATAGAAGTGAATGGAACAGTGAGTGTGTGGTCTGGAGTATTGTATAATGTGAGGACAGGCTGGTGTAGGTGTGATTTTAAGTGTAAAGATGAACAACTTGATTCACTATAGCAGCATAAGTGAGAGAATTCTTTGAATTCATTTGCAAGTGAAACTTCAGAGAATAGTAATTGTTATAGTGTACATGCTCCTTGTGACTCTGAACCTTCTGATAGGAAGAATTTCTGGAATGAGGTAAAAGCTGTTTTGAGCCAGTTTGGTGCTAAAGAGAAAGTTATAATAGCAGGGGATTTCAATGCTAGAGTAGGTGTGCAGAATGCAATTTTGGACAATGTTGTGGTTAAGTTTAATTATCCTTGTATAAATGATAATGGTGAAAGATTAATTGAACTCTGCATTGAGAATGGTTTGTAGGTATCTAACACATTCTTCAACCACAAGTATATCCACACATATACTTGGGAAAATCGTACTCTTGGTCAAAAGAGTGAGATAGATTTTGTTGTCTACGATCAGCGTTTGAAACACTTAGTTGTTGATACCCATGTCATGAGAGGTGCAGATGTTGGCTCTGATCATTACTTGTTAGTGTTACGAGTGAAACTGAATGTTTGGTGGAGGAAAAGGAATAGGCCTAAGATGAAAAGAATAAAGGTTGAAAGGCTCCCTGAGGATCATCAGCATTATTCTGACTTACTGAGAGAACGACTGAAGGAGCTGAAGTCTTGCGAGAGGGATGTATAAAAGAAGTGGGAATTTTTTAAGAACTGTGTTGTCACTGCTGCTGGAGAAGTCTGTGGCACCACAAAAGTGGATAACAATAGAGGTGATGCTTGGTGGAATAGTGAGATTGAAGAGGCAGTAAAGAGAAAGAAGGAAGCCTATTTGGGGATGTTGCAAGGTAGAGTCTCTGTGGATGAATATTGCTCAAAGAAGCATGAAGCTGGTTCGCCAGAGTAAGGCAAAAGATAGGAATGCGAAGGTGGAAAGGCATGAACTGACTTTTTGGAAAGATAGGAAGTCTTTCTGGAAGTACATGAGACAGGAAAAATACGGGGAAACAAAGTTGTAAGTTGTGTGAAGAATGAGATCAGGGAAATGATATGGGAGCCCAATGAGTTAAGTGAAAGATGGGGTGAATACTTCTGTGAGTTATTAGATCAGGAAAGCAAAGATGATTCTGAGACAGATGCAGATGATGTCACAGTGAGGGATGGAAGCACAGGAGGGATCTCAAGATAAGAAGTGTGTAAAGCTCTAAAATCTCTTCAGAATGGCAAGGCTCTGAGAGTTGTTGGCATAACTGCAGAGATGCTGAAATATGGTGGTGACTCTGTAATTGACAGGTTAACTGAAATTTGCCAGTTAAGCTGGGAGTTAGTAATGGTCCATCGGCATTGGAAGGATGCTGTCATTGTTCCTTTGTATAAGAAAAAGGTGATCAGACTTACTGCAAAAACTATTGTGGTATTAGCCTACTGAGTGTGCCAGGGAAAGTGTTTGGTAAGGTCATTATTGAAAAAGTACGGGGTCTTACATCATTGAAAGTGTGGGTTGTTCAGAGTGGTTTTATGCCTGGTAAAGGCTGCATTAACCAAATTTTTGCATTACATATGATGACTGAAAAGTACCTGGCTGTTGGTAAGAAAGTTTTTGCTGTCTTCATAGATTTAGAGAAAGCTTACGACAGAGTAAATAAGACACTTTTGTGGAAGGTATTGAACGAATATGGTGTTACTGGGAATCTACTTAAGAGTGTAAAAGCCATGTATGCTGGCAGTAGAGCTTGTGTACGAGTGAGTGGTGTTTTATCAAAATGGAGTTCTATTGGTGCAGGAGTCAGACAAGGTTGTGTAATGTCACCATGGCTGTTTGATATATTTATGGATGCATGCATGTGTGTGATGCCAAAATAGATAATACTGGTTTATGTCTTGGTGATATCTGTGTGTGCAGACTGCTGTATGCTGATGACAGAGAGCAAAAGTGAGTTGCAGAGTATATTGTCCTGGATGTATGAAGTTTGTATGACATTCAAACTGAGTATAAATAAGGAAAATCAAAGCCATGGATTTTAAGCCAGGAACTGTTAGTACTGAATGCAGGATAAGTCTAAATGGCACAGTGATTGACCAGATGAATGAGTGTGTATTTAGGAAGCATGTTTGACAGAGAGAACAAATTGGATGGTGAAATTAGTAGGAGAGTGAATTCTTAATTGAAAGTCATGGCTGCTTTAGGAGGTTTTCACAGGAATGATGGGTTTTCAAGAGAGTCCCACATGGCTGTGTATGAAAATGTAATTGTTCTAACTCTGATGTATGGCAGTGAAACCTGGGTACTACAGAAGAAACATAGGAGTCGTTTGTGTGCTGGAGAAATGAGTTACTTATGGGGGGTTTGTGGCAAGACAAGTTCAGATTGTGTGAGGAATGAAGATATATTGCAGTTGTGTGATGTGAAGCAAAATGTTAGCAAGGTGGAGATTAATATGCTTCAGTGGTTTGGCCATGTTGAAAGAATGAGTGATGAGATGCTTACTAAGAAAATCTTTTTAGCCCAAGTGGCAGGAAGGGAATGCCAAGGAAGTGATGGGAGGATCAGATTCAGGAGTGTCAGCATGAGAAAAAGATTATGAAGCATAAAAGATCTTGTGTATGGCGTGTGATGAATTTCAGTGAAGCCCAAATTGTATGTCAAGATCTGTGTAAATGGATAAGTTTGATACGACAACAGTTTGTATCTGATATCTGGTAGTTTGTATTTCTTTGTGGAGCTAACCTCTGAATCTCGGAGAACAGCTTAGTGATATGTATGCAAGGTTTTCAAACGCCACCTGCTGAAAACATACTTAACTGATTATGTTTTTGCACCAAGCAAATATATGGTCAATGTGGGCTAGTCTAACTTTTTTTTTTTTTTTTGTTCATCCCTTAATAAACTAAAAGGCTGTTCCAATAAAAAGTCCACTTTGTTCATTTTACTTACACAAGCAAAACTTGCAGCTGAACTCCACAATTAAAAATCGGCTGCTTACTGTCGGATGACACAAAAGCAAAATTCCTACTGTTATATAGAAAAGAAACGAGTCACAAAAGGCAGTTTCACGCATGCGCAGTTCAGTGCACATCTTCTCATTCATTACTGTTCTCTGAAGCTTCGTGAAGGTGACTTCCACTTGCACAGTATTCACAGTGCTCTAGTAAATGGATATGGAGGCTGTAATGCGTTACCCAGTTACTGAACTATTGTAGTGGCTCATATTTGCATTCGGAAAATCTGGAGGACTGGTCACTAATACGGATTTTCTTTCGTAATTTTTCCAATTAAACAGAAAAAACAATTATTTTTTTCTAATAATCATGCAGGATGTAGCTCCAGATGCCCATAATGACCCGACACCACTGGGAAACACTATATAACTTTACTATCCTTAGTGGAAAAGCTGTACATTATTTAAAGAAAATGGGAACGGAATATTCTTCACGGTGAAGGGCTTTTAGAATCTGAGACATTCTTTTAAATATAAGTATACCAGGGTGTCTACCAGATTTACAAAGAATTTTTTTTGCCTTTTTGGCGACCTAATTTTTATTTTTCTTGACCTAACAACAATTGCTTCGGAAGCAAATTTGGAAGATGTGAATCCGTTTATTGGTGTAAATACGACATGGATGTTAAGTCAGATAATATTCAAAAACTTGAAAATTTCCGGTCCTGGAGCGGGAATTGAACCCGCGTCTCCCAGATAGCGCCCGAGTATGCTAACCACTACACCACTCAGAATGACCAAGTTTCAAGTTTCCGATCAATTAAAACCTTCAGATTTGCTATATATGAATGCTGGTCACTTCAACTAGCGAATCCTGTGATGGTTATATTCAAATTAATCTGAAACTTGGTCGTTCTGGGTGGTGCAGTGGTTAGCACACTCGGGCGCTATCCAGAAGACACAGGTTCGATTCCCGCTCCAGGACGACAAAATTTTAAAGTTTTCGGATATTATCTGACTTAGTATACATGTCATATTTACACCAATAAACGGATTCACATCTTCCAAATTTGTATTGTACAATGGTGTAATCCTGTATTTCATTCGTTGCTTTTGAAGCATTTTTAAGATTACAAATGCATTAATTAAATAAAATATCAATGAGCTTAGGCCTCTCCCATGCTAAAATACACAAACACACAACTTTACTGCTGTAAATACAACTTCACAACAACTGCTTCAGTGTTTAAATAAACATAGATTTTTCAAAAAATAATCCAATAAGGTTCTTACAGTGAGTTTACAACTGATCATCACATGCACATTCTTCTTTTTCAAAAATTTTTTTATCCTGCTCAATACTTTTTAGGTTCTTTTCAGCAGTTCCAACATTATTTTGTTCTTTGGCAAACACAATTAGTTTTAATTTTTCCTCTTGAAAAAAAAAAAAATCAGTTCTTCAAAAGTGAACTGTTGTTTATTCATCTTGTGCCCTTTCTTTTCATCGATTTGTCTTTTCATCGTTGCCCTCTTAACAGCAAGTGAACCTTTGTACAGCTGCAATAAAATTTCTGAGTAGACTGAATGCTGTGTAATCAAAGAGCTTTTATGCAGGTTTCCCACTGAACATTCCCTTTTGATGGAAAATCCATGTTCTACAGTGGCATTTCTATGAAACATTGAAAATATCTTGTGCAAAAGTTTTAGAAATGGAATATTAATTTCCTCAGATACTAACATTTCTGCAAGAAACACATCCAGCCACTGCTTTTCCCAGTCAAAAGTTTAGAGCCTTTTTACAATAGTTGGTTGGTCACATATTCTTAAATAACTTTTACTCTATCTGCTTTTATGGCTATGTGCTTTTTTGAAACCAAATGGTCAAACAATCTGGTGGTGTGAAGGCTACTGTTTAAAATTACGGAAGGTGAAAGGCAGGAAGCATCATTCACAATCTGTTTTCTCAATGGTGATTTCACGTTAAGCTTCAACATTTGCAATAAGGAAATCTCTACAATCTTGCTTGACCTTTGATTCATTAATACTATGGCATGCTGCAGCTGCTGCAAAGCAAATGTCAACCCTTTGAGTGGCAAAGACACATCTAGCATGTGCAAATGTTTCTCCTACTAAGTGTTGTGGAAGTGTTACAAGCATCCATGACATGTTCTTGAAATTTATTTTCTTCAGGAGTGTTCTCAATCCTTTACACACATTTGGGTTGAGTTTTTATACATATATTTCAATAGATGGCCTTAGTTTAAAAAAGTTTTCAATAGACTGCAGTAGTTTCTCATGGAGGAAAAGCAATAACAAGTCAGGTTTCTTTTTGCATGATCAGTGAAGCATGGCATCATCTGGCCTTCAGTATCCAACACTGCAAAGTACATGTACCTACTTTAAAACCTGACACTGAAAGAGCTAATATGCAACTGATTGTCTTTCTTATTGACATCTACAACCTAATATGCAGTTTTTACTTTAACCATTATTTCTGGTTTCAAAATATGACTTGTAATGCTATATGCAGCATGGAATACAGTTCAGCATGTAAAAAGACAACAGTGGCTTATCCACCCGAAAACACATTACGCATGGCTCCAATTTCAAAGCTGTGGTTTGCATGAATGTGAGCTTGGCAGGAAGAAGTTCAATAAAAAATATCTGACAATTAAAAAATTTCTTGTTGCTGGAGGCCTTGCCTGCCTTCACTGCTTTAATGTACAGTTTTAGAGACTAAATTATTTTTAATGCTCTATCAATGACCTCAGAGTTATCTACCCACCTGATTTAGCACATTTTGAGGGGGGAATAAAAATTTGTGTACTCAGCATGTTGAGCATGACAGTTCTTGAAAAGGTAATAAAGGGCACAAAGGAAATTATTTAATTGCCATCCTGAGTTGCTATGAGCAGTTTTATAGCTACTATGAATAATGTGCAAATCACAAATGGCAATGTTAATTATTTGTAGATTACCTATATTTTGTTGAGTTCTTATAGATACTAAAAATTGTTTGAGAATTTTAAATTTACATTTGGGCCATCCATCAAAATTTTCATATGTTTTCCATAGATAAGCCCAGTTCAGCAGTTGTCAAAGACAAAGCAATCAATAAATCTTTATAAACAGAGTGTCCTAAAAAGGCTGATGTTAAATATCTGGTTGAAACTTCATTTTTGGGTGAACACGCGAGTGCTTGGATTTGGATGTACTTGTTTGGTACCTGGTGTTTCAGAGTAAATTTCATCACTACAGTTCCCTGTTTCATCTGCTGCTCACGACAGTCAAGAGCCCAGGCACTGTTGCAGTGGACACTGAGGAGAATAAAACACTAGAAGTTCGAGTACATTGACTCTGGAATTTTAAAACGGCAGGACCAGCTTCATAAACTGTCTGCAATGAGAAAGTAGTGAAGTAGCAACATCATTTTGTGTGGTGACAGTCTTTATTGGCTGATACTCAATTATATAATTATGTAAAATTACTCAATTCAAAACAATATAAAACTGTTTTAAAAGGCGCTTCACACAGTTTATTTTTTTTTACTTGCTAAAATGTCAGCTCAATTTTCTTCTTGTGTTGCTTTCTTCTCAGCAAGTTCCATAGCCATATTTGTTTTTGTTGACTCTGCAGCTGCACAGCAATCATTCCCTTCCCATTTCTTCAGCACTTTTTTTATTTTTTTCCCTTTTATTCCTTCTGATGACAAGAATTGATCCATCATGCTAAAAAGAACTTTCAGCCTGATGACCATGAATGCATAATATCAAAGCTTTCACTACTTTAAATAAATAGTGTAACTTCGAACACCATGCATCAATTTTAACAAATTTTCAGCTTCGCCACCTCCGTTTTTGGAAAATTTCTCATCCCTTATCAAGCTTAAATGCAGACATTCATGGGCAGAAAGTAACATTTAACAACAACACAGGACAGTGAGAACATCGCATGAAGAAAAAAGTAAGATTACAGGAGAAAACTTAGCAGCTTCATCTGACTTTCATTTTCAGAAACATTTTCCACCGCTTTTTAAGCTGAAATGCAGTGTTTGTAGAATAAAATAATATTTAAGAACAATACTGGGCTGAAAAAACATCGCGAGTAAAAAAAAAAAAATGATTACACAAGAAGTCTTTGCAGCATCTTACTTCTGTTTTTCAAAGTTTCAAAGGCTGGAATTCTGTCGTCAAATGGAAAACGAATTCCCCCTCTATTTCCCCCAAAATTTCTGTTTAAGCTTTGCATTAATCTCAAGAAAACCCAAAATGATAACGGAAATGGCAGAATTCTTGAAATCCACGGAATAATCTTATTGCTGGAAGACTGCAGGGAAATATTTGTGCTGTCTTAACTTCCGTTTTTGGATCTCTGTTCCCACCAGTTTCATGCTGAAATACAAACATTTCTGCAATAAAATTATATTTAACAATACTGGACACAGGCAACATTGTGTGAAAAAAGAAATTACGACTACAGGAAAAACCTTCACTCTGTTTAACTTCAGTTTTCCAAAGTTTTGAAAAACGAAATACTGTCCCCAGCTGGAAAAATGACCCCTCCCTACCTCCCAAATTTCTCTTCAGTTATGCATTGATCTCAAGATTGATCCAAATGATGACAAAAAAAAAAAGTGGAAGAATCTCATGTATATTTTCTTTCAAGGCTGCACTGCACACCTCTAGGGAAATTAGGTTTTAACTCTTTCTTTTTTTTTTATATATATAAGATTTTTAATATCTTTGCAATTTTCTGCTGCATTAGATAACTGGACTTTGCATGTGGTGTTGATGAAACCACAAACAGTTTACAGTAAACTGCAGTAGCACGACATCCACCTAAGCAGGATGTATGGATGTCAAGAAATGGTAGGCACCACTGTTTCAATTTCATAAATGAGTTGTATGTGAAGATCAGTTGAATTAATAAAGTTCCACTAATACCAAAATTTCAGATTTTTTGTCCTTCCAGAGAAGGAAGATGTCATCTATGTATTGTATCTATAGGATGAAAGTCACAAATAGTATACACAGAAATGTTAACTAAAGAAGTCATCCATAGCTCAACAATGTCATAAGAATAATCACAAATTTCTTTTTGAAGAAGCTAAACTAACTAACAAGCCAGCAGAGGCGTAACTACGCATCTCTGCACCCGGTGCAAACCACAAAATATTGTGCTCCAACCGAAGTCGTTAAGACAAAAAAGCATACCACCTGAAATATTATAATCATACTTGTTGCATGAGTTTTTAGGATAGTAATACTGGTCTTATGTGTTGATTATGCACAGATTAGCATTATTTAGTACCCACATGCATATGCAATTACAATTAAAAAAAAAAACACTGGTCACTGGGAGTTTCTGCTGACATTTCACTTCACACTGAATTGTATACTTTTTTTTTTTTAACAAATTCTTTTGTAGTCAATTGATGAATAACAATCATTTTTAAGAACAGGCTGGTTTTTTGGCAGACCAGAGGAAGACCTTCGCAAAGTTAGAGCTGCCTTCATTGCCATTTTTTAAAAATTGTAATTGCATATGCATGTTTACTGCAGTTTAACAACCTAACTTTTAAATACTTTTATTGTGGTATGATACTGCAAATAGGGTATTAGGTAACTAGGTTTCATTTCTTATCCCAAACGGGAATGGCATTTTACCCTCATTAATGGCACCAGAAAAAATTAGGAAATGGGGAGCAGCACTTGGCAGAATGATTTCATGCATTTCTCTTATCCTTACTTATATCAAGGATACTGGGTAGTGAAACTAGACATGGAACACCATGACTGTAAATTACAATATGTGAAGAAAACAGTGAGATTCCCAACTGATCCGGAGCTCCGACCTTTGGTAACACATTAAACAGATCAAATGCAGCTTGCTGTGGTGTCAGTAATGATCGAATTGCCCCCAGAGAATCTTTAAAAATATGGATGACACCTCTGTCTTGTAATGTACAAACAACTGCACCATCATTTCTGATCGTGAGCAACTTGCATCTCCTGCACAGTTTGAGAAAGAAATGCAAATTTTAAGCCACCTAGTCACGCCTCTATGAGACAAACTAAACCATGAAGATAGTCACAACAATCTGAATACTTACACACCATCATCTTGAAAACAAAATATTGTGAATAACATTATGTTTAAACAAAAACTTATTTTTGACTTAGTATTTTGCCTTAGTGATCTTATCTCCATTCTATGCAACCCAGCTTCCTTTTTGCAGTATCCTTGAGAACTATACCCTATTTGCATAATATACAATAGAATTTTTTTGTTTTTTGTACAGATCAAGAATTTTCTGCGAATAAAAAACGGAGTTGCAATCGTTAAAGTAAATTCATACATTACAATAACAAGATACTGACCGCTATCTATTATTTCATATAATGCCACAACTCGCTCTCTGGTCAGATGCAGATAACTAAAGAAAAAAAAAGAAAAAAATTAGAAAACATTTGACTTAAAACTTCTAAGCATTTCAGTTAATTCCAGTTACTTTGAGAAGCACTTCCTCAGAATAAACATCTTGTTTTACAAAAGAAAATAACTGTTTAAAAACATTCTAAAAGTAAAAAATAAAAATAAAAAAAATAATGGGTTTTAATAATGACACAGTAAAGAAAAGAGTTATTCATTCCCTTAAAAAAAACTTCTGACAAACAAGTGAGTAAAATAAAAATCTCATTTCAATTTTTGCAACTCTGCACAGTTGAATCTACTTATATTGAGTTTAAGGAACAGTATATATGGAATAGTTGAATACGTAGAACTGTAGTTATTTCAGAGTACATGGTTTTAAGGTAGTCTAAAAATTTAGCCTTTTTTATTTTCATGTATTTTAGTGCCGTCCAAATGTAAACTAACACACAACTTTTGAAATTAGAGAAAGGCTTTAGCTGTATGAAATTAGAAAAGGACTTACTCACACTAAAAATTTTATTTGCTTTTGCATGAAAGAAATCTGTTAGATTTGTCCGCTTTTTTATATTTGATGCATGCATTAGTATATTCTGTTATATACTGCTTCAATCTTATTAAGCGGGTTATACCCACTACCATCAACAGTTGAACAATACCAGCATCAATTACTGTCAGGAATGCACCTGGTACCATACAGTTGTCTTCATTGCTATATACCTCATTTATACCTGTTACACTGGCAACAACAGTTCTTTCAGCTGCAAGTTGAACATATTTATCTGCTTCCAGAGAATATTTCAGCCATACATTTTCAGACACAGCCAATAGCACATAAATCTCAAAGAGATCATGCACCTCCAAAATTTCACCACTGCTTGGCTCTCTATCTAGCATGCTGGAAGCAATTTCTAATCCTTAGAAACATTCTCTCAGGCTTTGCTTATAATTTCTATTATTAGTTCTGCTTTACTGAGCTATTGTTATGACACCATTACGATAAGATAGTGTTTTGCTTAGAAGCAGCTGCTAAAACAAGCTGTTGTTGTCACCCATGTTGAAAATATCAAGGGCCTGATACTGTACCAATATGTCAGCCCAAGTATAAAGGTTGCAGGAAATTTCCATTTTGATTATCCAAATGTAAAGATGTATTAGGTGTACAAATAAGTTTTAAAGCGTTTTAAGACAATGCAACATGTAATTTGAGAGAAAACAATACCTTTACGAATCAAAATATGGGTGCCGTCATTATCTATCACCTTCTGCCATCGGTTGGGCAGCTGATGGATTCCAGCCATAAAGAATACTTTGTCATGTGACGCGATGAAGTAGTCAACCCATTCTTGCATTTAGTCACATGTCCGGAACCATACAGCAGACAAACCATGTTGCATCGATCAGAACAAATGATAGTCTGAAGGGGCTATGTAAGGACTATACGCCGGGTGCTCCAAAACTTCCCAGCCAAGCGTCAATAACGTTTCCTTGACCGCTTGCACAACATGCAGCCTAGCGTTGTCATGCAGTAACTTCACGGGATGCAATCCTTTGCCTGCGAATAGATTTTCCGACAGATTTCTTTGTTCAATCGCAGCAATTGTTACTTGTAGCGATCAGCAGTAACTGTTTTACCCTGTTCCAATAGTTCATAATAGAGCACACCCTTCATATCCCACCAGTTGCACAGCTCAACTTTCTTTGAGTGAATATTGCGTTTTGGTGTCAAAGTCGTTGCTTCACCGGGGTCTATCCAGTGTTTTTTGCGTTTGGGATTGTCGTACTATATCCACTTTTCATCACCCGTAACGATTTTCCACAGGAAAGACTGTGTTGTTTATTCAACAGATTCAAAGACTTCATGACACACTCATCCTTGTTCCTCTGGCTCAGGTCATGTGGCACAAAATGTCCTTCCTTCTGAATCTTTCCCATTGCGTGTAAACAATTGGAAACTGTTTCTTGAGTTACCCCCAGTTTCTCAGCTAGTTCTTTTTGTGTTTGAGACAAATCTTCGACCAGCAATGCTTGCAGTTCCTGATGTGCAACCTTCTGCGGGGCGCCGATATGTTCTCGATCACTAACATCAAAATCACTTGCTTTAAGCAGTCTAAAACCAAAACTCACATGCTTTTTGATACCATATTCTCCCCCCAGAACAGATCAGATCGATGCACATGCTTTTGCAGCACTTTTCGCTTAATGAAATTCGTAACGGATACAGTGTCGAATAAATGCAGTATCACTTGCCATCTTTCACCTAGCGATGTGCAAGTACGTTTGACTGTTGGACAAACTCAGGGGTGATTGCAAGTAAAGAACGAAATTCCTGAAAACTATTTTACAGAACTAAGTACAAGCGGCGGCGCGACACGAGGTTATAAAAATCCTACACAATTTAAAACTGTTTTCAAGCACAGAGATATTTAATATATATATATATATATCATCATCATCATCATTGTCAACCATTATCAATCCACTGCTGGACGAAGGTCTCCCCAAGTTTCCTCCACAACGGTCTGTCTTGTGCCAGTCTCCTCCATGTCACCCCTGCATACTTTCGAATTTCATCCACCCATCTCCCATGTGGTCTTCTTCTGGGTCTTTTCCTGTCCCTTGGAATCCAATCTAAAATTTTGGCTGTCCATCGATGATCTGTCCTTCTGGCAGTATGTCCAGCCCATTGCCATTTCAGGGATTTAACTCTGATCATGATGTCTTCCACTCTTGTCATTTTTCGGATCCACGAGTTCCTCTTCTTATCTCTCCTGGTTACACCAAGCATGCACCTCTCCATGCTTCTTTGAGTTGTCTGCAGCCTTTGTATGTCTCTTTTAGTTAAGGTCCACGTCTCTGCACCATACGTAAGCACTGGAAGGATGCATTGATCAAACACTTTTCTTTTAAGACATAATGGCATATTGCTCTTTAAAATTATGCTGTTTCTTCCAAAAAGCTCTCCAGGCAAGTTTTGTACGCCGATTAATTTCTTCATCAATGTAACCCTCACTTGATATCTGCTGTCCAAGATAAACGTACGTGTCTGTTATCTCCAGCTTTTCTCCATCAATCGATAAATCTTCATTTCTTGTGAAAGCATTGAACATCACTTTTGTCTTCTGAAAGTTCATTTTTAATCCCACTTCTTTACTCTTGTCAGCAAGTTCCTGGATCATACTCTGTAGCTCTGATGGGGTAGTAGCAAAAATGACTACGTCATCAGCAAAGCGAAGGTGGGTTAGATAATCTCCATTAATCTTTATCCCCTTGTTTTCCCAGCTCAGCGACTGAAAAACACCCTCCAATGTGGCATTAAAGAGCTTCGGAGATATGGTGTCACTTTGTCTCACTCCCTTTCCAATTTTTACGTGTGTTGTATTTTCAAACAGCCTAATCTTTGCACTTGCATTTTCATAGATGTTATTAATAATATTAATGTATGCATCTTCAATACCGCAGGTTTTCAGAGCCATTGTAACTGCTGATGGTTTCACTGAATCAAAAGCTTTTTCATAATCGATAAAAGCCATGCACAATGGAAGTTCATATTCCCTCGCTCTTTCAATTAGTTCTCTCAGCACGTGGATATGATCTATTGTGCTGTAGCCACTCCTGAATCCAGCTTGTTCTCTCGGTTGAGCCATGTCCAGTGTTACCTTCAAGCGGTGTGAAAGAACTTTAGTGAAGATTTTATAAACTACTGATAGGAGGCTGATAGGTCTGTAGTTTCCGAGATCCTCAATGTCACCTTTCTTATGTAGCAGGATCATTGTAGCGGTGTTCCAATCCTCAGGAATCTTTCCTTCATTAAGGCATCGAGTGAAAATTTGGGCGAGTACTGTTTCGATTTTTCCACTTGCTTCTTGTATGATGTCTACAGTAATTCCATCTTCTCCTGGAGCTTTTCCTCGCTTCATGTTCTTGATTGCATGTGCAACTTCTGCTGGAAGGACTGAGGAACTCTGGTACTGGTATCTTTCATGATGTCTGGAGTGCATATATCATCCCTTTCATATAATTTGGAGTAGAAATCTTTCACTCTTGTCAAAATTTCGCCTCTATTTCTTGTTACAGAACCATCTTTTCTCAGTGCCATAATCTGTTTTCTTCCCTTACTGAGATGTCCCTTTGCTATCTTTAGGCTTTGGTTGTTTTCAATTGCTTTCCTCACTAGTTCACAGTTGAATTTCCTTACGTCTTCAGTGATACTTTTTCTTACTGTCTTGCATAGCTCTATATATTCCACTTTGGAAGTCACATCTTCTTTAGTTGTCCTCATCTCTCTTCTTTTTGCATCAACATTTTGGTTTTTCCTGATAATTTGTTCACATGCAACTTGTTCTTAGACCCAGCTAATTTTGTTGCTGTTTCCATAAGAGCTTTGGTTACTTTTCTGTTAACTTCAGAGATGTCCACTTCTTCCGATGTTAGGCCTTCTAAAGCAGAGAACCTGTTCTTCAGTTCTAACTTGAAGGTATTATGGTGTTTTTTAAGGTTGGTTATGTCAATAGATTTTGTTTGTCTTATGAGCTTGCCACGTTCAAGTTTAGTGTTGAGGTGCATCTTACATCTCACCAATCTATGGTCACTACCTGTGTTGAACTTGTTTAGCACACTGCAGTCTTCTATGACGAATTTTTTGTTACACATAATAAAATCAATTTCACTTGCCGTCCCATTTGGATGTCTCCATGTCCATTTCCTGTGTGGCTTTTTCTTGAAGAAGGAGTTCAAGATAAAAAACCCTTCTGCCTCTGCAAACTCAACGAGAGTATTTCCACGCTGGTTTCTGTTGCCGTGACCGAATTTACCTACTGAAGTTTCATTCTGTTGCCGTTGCCCTATTTTTGCATTGAAATCTCCCATAATTATTTTCAAGTGCTGCTTACCTTTATTATTTAGATGACAAATTTCCTCATAAAATTCTTCAATTTCTTCTTCAGGATGACTTGTGGTGGGTGCATAAGTTTGAATAATCTGAGCCTGGTATCTTTTCGAGAGTTGGATAACAAGTCGTGCAGCTCTGTCAGAGGAACTTTCAACTTCTACAACTTTATCCTTCAGTTTCTTGTTTATTATAAATCCAACACCACTAGTTCTGCCAGTATCTGTCCCACGATAGTAGAAGAGATGTCCACTTTTCAGTTCGATGAGATCTTCTCCTTTCTCCTTACTTCACTTAGCCCCACGATGTCCCACTTGATCCTTTGTAGTTCCTCTTCCAATTCAAGAAGCCTTGAATCAGAAGATAGAGAGCGTCCATTGTAAGTAGCCAAGGTCAGCATCAGATGGCAGCCTAGTCCGGTTCTCCGGGGATTCTTAGCACCCTCTGCCTTCATGTCGCACTGGCCGCTGCCTTGGCCAGGTACATTCCAGCTGCCGGAGACTGAGGGCCAAGATTTAAGTTGTGGAATCATTTTGGAGGGGTTTGGCCATAACTCACCACGCTGGCCAAGCGGGTTGGTGAGTGTGGGATAGAATTTCCTCTAATCCCGATGGTATAGTTATACCGCTATGGGCGGTCGTCAGAGCCCCTTTAGTGGGAACAGGATGCACCACGAGAAGGCGGGGTTGACATTTGTCAAGGAGAGGCTGTGATGTTACGCATCACTTGACCTTACATCCCATATATATATATATAAGGTAACATGATATCTCTACGCCTTCTAGTGGAATAATTTTGCATTATGGGATAGTTGAAAATAGGCAAAAAATATTCATGGAAATAGCTATGCTAAGGTAAAAGAACTTTTCAAATACATCTCCCAGAAGCAGAGATAGCAAGAAAAAAGTTTTGACCTTAACGCCCTCTAGGAGGAAATATGTGCATTATTTAAGGAAGATAATGCTCCACATCTTTATTGTAGCAAATGGCTTACAGTAAAAAAAGAAATTTCTTAATAGGGTTTTTAGAAGAGATACAGCTTCAAACAGAAGTACACAAACACCATCTAGAGACAGAACTGTGAACTACAAAACTCCTCAAATACTAACCTAAAGTGTTCCACAAGGTAAATAGCATTTGGAGTTTTAAGAATTTTTTAAATCGCACATGTAGAGAAGCAGAGATATTGAGAAAAACAGATTAAGCATTGGCACCACCTAGCAGCAAAATTGTGCATTATTTTAGGAAGAAAATACAGAGTTTTTACAGTTAGTAGTATCTGACTGAAAAAGATTTTTTCATGTCATGTTTTTAGTCCTGCACATATTGCTTTAAACGAAAAAGTGAACTTACACCCTTTAGTGACACACTTGTGTGTAAAGAAAAATTTGAAATTATATGAGAGGCATTTCGCAGTGAAAACGCTCTCCAACAAAGAAATATTTTTTCAAATCAAACTCTTATAATCAGAGGTATCGACAAAAATAAGATATGCGTCTACGCCATTAGCGGAAAAATTGTGCACTATTTTAAGAAGAAAGTATTCTGAAAAGATTGTCTGCGGTGAGTAGTATCGGTCCATGAAAGAATTTTTTCAATCAAGTTTTCAGAAGCTTAGATTTTGCTGCAAATACACCAGAAGCATAAATAGACACTTACGCCTCCTCATAATAGCCAAACCATTCTTTATCCAAAAATTAGAAATTACATGCAAAACATTTCCCACGAGGAGCTGTTTCCGATGCAGGAAGACTTTTTTAAATCTGAGTTTTAGAAGCAGAGATATACAGAAAAACGCAATTTACCTTTACACCCCCTAGCGGAAAATCTATGCGTTACTTGAAAACGAGACTGTGCCTAAAATGGTCTTAGTTATAAAGGGCATCGAAAGGAAGAAAGAATTTTTTCAATCAGATATTTAGAAGCAAATATATGCAATAAAATGTATTTTGAATTCGATATCATCTGCACTTAGGCCATCTAGCGGCGAAGTTGCGGATCGGGAAAAAACTGAATGCGAAGTTTCATCATTCTCACATTTCAAGCTTCACAATGCAAAAAGAATTTTTCAAATCGAACTAATAGTTGCAGTGATATGCTGTCCACAGACGGACGGACAGTTGTATGGCAAGAACGGTCTCCGAGGTGCGCCTCGTGGATAACAGCGAGGAATCCCAAGATCGCCGATAAAACAGTGCCGCTGGCTTTAGTTAAGCACTGCCATAAACTGGGTAGTCATATCTCTGTGCTTTGTGCAATAATGTTGGTAGTTACGCACTGCAACTACAACAACAGATGTGAACCAATTTACTATGCAAAGTCGGGCGGTTTCTGGGGAAAATTATAAACATTTATGAGAAAAAAAAAATGGTAAAAAACGAAAAGGAAAGAGATTTTCCAAATTTCTGGAAATTTGGAAATATCTGGAACGCAATCACCCCTGCAAACTTCTGTGTCACATTTTACGCTCTGTACCAGTTACGGTCACATGACAACGCGGAGGAATGTCGGATATGTAAATTAGCGGTATACGTCACACAGAAAATGCTTTAAAACTTATTTGTACACCTAATACATAACATGAATAATTAATGGACCTGCACAAACACAGCGATAATGAAAACTTCATATTTGCCATTTTGGTAAAAGCATGAAAGAAGATTCCTTTGTAGGAAAAGAGAAGTCTGAGCCTTCTACATAAGCACAGGCTTGGCATCACAAAATCATCTGGTAAATCCTGCAAGCAAACAACAGAGGGAGAATCTTCTTAACACTTAATGACTCTGTACATTACAAAAGCCACCCTCAGGCTGGCTTAATGACAGGAAATCACAACAGGGGTCTTTGGTGTATAGAGATACAAACAGGAAATGCTGGGATTAATGATACTGTATCTGATTACTGTTTTTGCGGCTTTCAGGAACTGTTGTTGGGAGACACATTCTTTGGGTAGCCCATGTGGGCCCGTATGGATCAGTTGTTGGAATTTAACCCCACAGCAAAAAAAGCTAGGGAGCAATTGAGCTGATGCTAAGAAGGGGGACAGTTAGTTATTTCTTGGCTGATGAAAAAGAGGGATAGTGAGTGGTCAAGCCCTCAAAGGCAGCAGGCCAACATGTTATGGGACTCCCTCATGATTGTAGGGAAGCCAGATTGGTATGGAGTTAACTAAGGCCAGGGAGTGGCCAAAGAAAGTACAAAAATATGTGCAGAGATAACACAGTTTTAACAGGATCATGTTTCTTGGCAAATAGCCATATGGGAAATTGTTTGATTATATAAAGTTTTCACTAAGTTTACAAAATCATGTGAACTCATTTATGCCTAGTTTGTTAGAGAAAAAAATGCCTTTTAGTTGCTTGATTACCAGATATCGATAGTAAAGGTGAGGCAGTTTGCTAGTTACAGATAAATAATTCATTTTAAGTCAGTAAGATATGTTGAAACCAGTATAGCAGGAAACTGCTGTAAGCTTCCAGCAGGGAAGCCACATATAATAACACCAGGCTTACACCAATTTTATTGCAATCATTTTTGAATAGTTTCAACACTGGCTGCTTGAATTTCTCCAGACGCTGCTTTTCTTAAGGTGCCATACTGATCCATAAGCTGCTACAACCACTCAGTACTTGTAATAAAATCATTCTTGCCAAGTTAAAATGCAAAATGTTTTGCTTTCTCTCCCAGCAATGGCCTAGAGACTGGAAAGCTGCAAGCCCTGGCATCCACAAACCACTTATGAAAGGCTTTTTCCACCTTGTTGAATGCACATGCAATGCCTTTTTCATTATTTAAAATTCTGATTGTAGTACTTTTTGGTATCTTAAAATGATTTGCTACATAACATTTCCCCCATTTTCATCTTGACGAATAGTTTTGAGCTTTACTGAAAATGCACAATTTTGCCTTCATTTTGTTGCCATTTCATGAAACAGTGCAGCGGCTGTGTGTGAATTAGAGAGAGATCATTATATGAGAGAAACATTTCTCTCTATTCAGCAGTTGGTCATATGGTCAATCCCTCAGTGTCCTGGAAAAAGCATTCTAGAATACAGTCCTTCCCCATTTGTAGTCTTAGGCTTCTTTCTGGCCATGAATAGGAATAACTTTGCTCCTTTCATTTTTTTTATTTTGTATATTTTTTGGAAATTCTTCAGCTGTAAAATAATCTGTGAATGACCTTGAATAAGTACCTGCAGCCTAGTTTTGGAAGTCCGAGGCAGTGTGCTAATAATTGAATACTGGATTATATAAATGATTAGTGCAATTTTCCCAATTGTGCTAATCATTTTTTCAAATTTTTGATATTATGTTTTGTATGATATAGCCTTTATTCTTCCTATATTTTTTTATATAATTCTCATGGTGACTTTCTGAAGTTTAATAAAGGGACTAATTTGATTTACTCATTATCTTTCCCAACTTAAAATGATTTATTTTATCTGCAACAAGAAAGCTGCCACCTCATTTTTCAACGAAACAGGGATAAATGGGCTCATAGATATTATTTTAACAATCAGATATGCCTGTATCACCAATTTTACAATGCAATACATATCCCATTCACATAAAAAAATTCTGAAAATTACAACACTTTGGAATGGAAATCAAACTCTCATCTCCCAATTTCCGTTTGAGCATTATCCATTACACCACCCAGAACAATGAATTTCCAAGATTCTGAGCAGAAGAATATAAACATCTTCAAATTTTGCCAGAAGAAGTCAGTTCTGCTTCTTCATAGCAAAATTTATTACATCACCAGTATCTGAGGTATGGATTCAGAGGAAGAAATATTCTTCACTAATCATGTAGGAAGTCACGATTTTAGCAATCAAATATGCCCGAATCTCTAGTTTTACAGTTTAATACATACCACACTCATATCAGAAATTCAGATACATCTGATTGCTAAAATCATGACCTTGTTCTATGTAATTATTGAAGAATATTTCTTCCATTGAATCCAGGGACTTAACATGAACTTAATATCAATCTATTCCCCATCTGGCTGTCCTTTATAGCAATGAAAACTGGGTCCTATCAAATGCTGCCTTAACTGTGCATATCAGGCTCAGACACTCCCTGAAACTGGGAAGCTTGACCCTAACTTCCCAATTCTGGAACCCTTCTTACACATGCCCATAGGCTACTGGGAGCTTGGTTGCGCTTTGTCTCTCTCTCTGCGTTCACAAGGTTCCAATCTTCATCAGCCAAGAAGTGTCTTCCCTTATTGGCATCAGCATATGTACCCCATTCCCTGCCTATGGTAAATAACTGCTTATGTGAAGATGGTTATGAACACATGCTTTCCCAAAACTATAGTTTTCATCAACTCCTTTTTCAGAACCAGCCAGAAACTGTAATACCATACATAATCACTAATACAGTTATAAAACATTCTTTGCAGCACATCTGTAAATTGAGTGATTCCTTGGTGTTACTGCTACTTCCTGCCATGAAGCCAGCTCAACAGCAGCTTTCACAATGACAAAGAGATAGAGATTCTTCTGCAATTGTTTCGTTTGCACATTGTGGCTTCCGATGACGTGCCTGCACTTATCTGAAAGACTTGTGTTCTTCCTTTCTTACAAAGTAATTTTCCTGTGACCAGAGATGGCCATTAAATATAAGTCTTACAAATATGCAATATTCATCACAACTGTCCATGTATGTCCATTAATTAATTCACATTATGTATGAGTTTAGCATTCAGATAAATTAAATAGTCATTTAATTTGTGGCAACCCTTGCACCCTGTTGGACATGAATGAGTTTGACTGTATTACTAACTTCAGATATTGCAAATATATTTAAAATCAACTATATGTTCTTTTTAAAATCATTACATATAATAAACCCCAACTTTCTTCAGAAAAAAAATGCTCCATTTTTAATACTCTTTATTTCAAATTCTTTTATAATACATCCTGTTAACCCAAGTTACAATTCTGATTTAAGAGCAATTTCACTCGCTTATTTATTTATTGTACCTCTGTGTATAAAAAGTGTACTGAGGAAAACCTGCAATAAATAAAACAGTAATTCATAAAAGATCACTTTTAACATCCTACATACTGAAGACCATATTTGACATTCCAGAAGTAAGGGGAAAAGTGGTTCTGCTACAGGGTCTCCCGGGGTGGATTAGGTCGACGAAACCAGGCAGGGAATTTTAGTCTTGTGGTCCAATACAGAAAGCACATGTACCCACAGGAGAACATCTCATAAATTCCCTCATGAAATTTTTTTGTTAATTTCTGAATGAAATAGAAATGTTGAAATTTGCGTTGTAAAACTAATTCAGTCCTGAACAAATTTTAGCGGCAACTTACGGGTGAAAGAATTTTAAAAATATACTTGTGATTGAATGTAGCATATAAAAACCACGCGTCAAACGGGTGTTGTACCAGAAAACTATATTTCTTTGGTCACAGATCGTCTGCTGCGCAACAGTATTCGTACTATCTAGTTGAATAGTCACTTTTTTTTTTAATCTTACCCATTACTTTGACTCATGAACCTCCTCCTCCTCAACTCGAAGCTTGGTGGGTAGCATGGGTCATCACCCTCAAGGTGACTTCCGCGAGAGACAATCCTGGGAAATTAAAGTGGTGGATTCCCATTACCTTTCACTTCACAGCACGAGATCAGGGACAAAGTGCACCCGGGCCGACTTCATAGGGAACCATCTATGCAGTCGCACCCCCCA
Organism: Macrothele yani; assembly: GCA_039090855.1. Taxonomy (NCBI): domain Eukaryota; kingdom Metazoa; phylum Arthropoda; class Arachnida; order Araneae; family Macrothelidae; genus Macrothele; species Macrothele yani. The sequence goes on along the minus strand of CM077024.1, from coordinate 164,036,326 downwards.
ACCATGGGGAGTCTACTGGGAAAACTCCGGAAAAACCTTAGACTAGATGGCCAGCAGGATCGGGATTCAAACACCCGTCAGAAACATCCACCTTCCACACTGCACACAGCGCGTTAACCAACTGTGCCATGCCGGTGGTTATCCATGAACCTGTACCTGCAAATTGTTGTTTCTTTTCAGATAGATGTGGGTGGGACACGGATTTTGGAACTTCTCTGCTGAAGAATCGCTTTGTGCTCTATGTCTGCATGTGGATAAGGGCCAGACCATCAAAATTGTTACTAATGCTTCCTTCAAGATTACAAAAAGAGGGTAGCGCCTACTGATGTCCCTTTGGCTCAAAGTTTAATGGCCTACGCTTAACCGTAGTTTGCTTAATTTATTTATGACGGTGTGCTTGGTCGGGTGGTCAATTTTCTACTGAAGTAAAGAGAATTTTGCTTTGTCATTTTAGAGCAAACGCCCAACATAAACAATCCAGACAAAGAGGATACGAGAAATAATGGGCCATTTCAATGTCCCGGTGGGCCAATCAGCCCCTGATGGTCTCTATTGTTTGCTCATGGTTACACCTTGTGACCTCGTTTCCTTGCATTTAAATGGAATTTTTATGAAATAAGTACATTGTGTGTGTGTGTCCATAATGAAGCCAGTAAATGCTTAAATGATCAGATGATTTAGTTGAAACTAGATTTACAGGTGTGGTTTTTACCCCATATGGCTACCCAGTTTGTCACAAATTTGTGCTGTTCGTCCACAAAGGGTTAAAGAAAGCTGACTTGAAGTTTTCTGAATGTGGCAACATTTTAAATGATGTGCTTCACTGACAATGTGCAATAATTAATGCCAACATCATTTTTAATAATAATTACGTTTCTTGTTGAATCTTGAAGTAACTAATCTAGTTGTGACATTCATTTGTGGACTAGAACACTCAACTGAAACTGTAAACACCACATACAAGCAATGCTTTTTCATCTGTAGCTGGCATTACATATGAGATCATGACCAGAAAAAAAAACCCTCTGCCTGACAAATGCAGGTACCAACCAATTAAATGTAATAACAGCTTTGGGCACAAAAAATTTATGTCATGAAATGGATGTTTGCTCTTACTATAAAACAAAGTAAAGGTTAAGATGGTCAAGAAGTGTAAGCAATCACAGTCCAAAGAAATCACTCAAACAGTATTCACTGTGTTGATAATGCTTTTCACTGTTTACACGAATACAATTTTAAAGGCATATGTTTGGACAGTAGCTCCCTATGGCTCCGAGACACAGAGTTACAGAAGAATCCCTGATGGAGAGAATAACTTGGCTCGATAGAAAGACTAATGAGGAGGTCCTGGAGAGAGTGGGAGAACCCAGGAATCTGACCAACATGTTAAACAGAAGAAGAATGTTATCAATGAAATGCACACTTTGATATGGAGGCCTGATTCTGAAAGTTTTGGAAGGAAAAATTTTAGGCCAAGGAATAGTTTTGTGGCACAGCTACTTTGAAAACGTCGGAGAATAGAGAGGGATGGAGAGACAGTACATCTACTGAACAACTAGTCCTTGGACTGAGTAACCAAGAAGAAGAAGACGACGAATACAAAGTTCAGATTGCATAAAGAAGTGAAATATGACTTTTCTGCAGTATGGTGATATGAAATTGCCTCCTTTTTTGAAAAAGAAAATATTAGATGACCTCATCTCTGGAGTTGTAAAGAAACATGAGTCAGATCTTGGGTTCCAGAAAGTTCCTGCAGGAGTCAGGCAAATAAAAAAACAACTCAAACAAATTTAATGGATGGTCTTTTTAAACTGAAATTATGGGACTAATCTATTTTGCATACAAAATTACTATGCATGGCATCAAACATAATTGAAAAAGCAATGTAAACAGAAATGCTATGAAGTATTGGAGTGGGAAGAGCAAGGAAAACAGGGTGAAAAAAAAATGTGGAAGGCATGAAGAATGTCAAAGCAAAAAGGGAAGATGCACAAAACAGGAGAACAAAACAGGCTTGTTCCAGCAGCAGCCCCTGTATTAAAACTGCCTAAGAGAACAAAATGTTTGCAATCTAGCTCAATATGTTGAAGTTGTGTGTGGTTCTTGAACAATGCAGAAATTCTTTTTCAACACAAGGCATACACCCACTGGAGTCTAGAGATACTTTATTTTTGGATGAATGGTCACCACACTGATGTGTTAAAAGAGGAAATCTAACTGGTTGGCTTTCACAATATCTGGATACAATAGATTTAAGTTTTCAATTGCACATAATTAATCAAAGCCCTATTTACATGAAGTTGAAAAGAAAAATTTGAAAACTTTTCACAAAATGATCAATATAGATTAGAAATGCTGAAAAAGAACAAAATTGAAGAACATTTCACAAAAAGGATCAGCAGAGGCAGCACAATATTAGAAATGCTGGAAAAACATGTCAGGAAGAAATTATGTTTTGACATTCTACATAAAGAGCACGTATTGAATTACCAATGAGTTTAGAAACAGAAAAACTTTGATATGTGTGGAATCATCTTTCCCTGAACAATGGGAAGGCGGTACTCTTATGTGATGATTTATAAGGTTTTGACAAGCCACTCTCACAATCTTTGCTATGTATTAATCTGACTTTAGGGGAGGGAAGAAGGCGTTACTAAAATATTCCTATTACTTCTCAAGACGAAGAAAACCACAAGTGCAAAATTCACCAAATCTTTATTCAGGATTCCTTCATCAGTTTCTAAATTTCAATTCAGGGCCAGAGTGTCTGCTCAACTGCAGTATGGTATTTTGTCATCTATCACTTTTTCCTGTATTCCTCCAAAAATCCCACGAGGTCTTCCTTCTGCTATGCCAATGACGACATTCTCACAAAACATCAGAGCTCTCAGCCCAGCTTCTGCCACCCTCAGACCAATGTTCCCTCTAAGCTGTGCGCGCAGCCACACAGTAACTTAACTTCTTCCGTGCAGTAAGCATTTTAGATTAAAATTCCCTAATTAATTTTCATAAATCAAAAATCAATTCCCTGCAAAAATAATAAATAAAATTCCGGCTCTCAAAAGTCAAAACAACACTTTTCTTAAATGCTGTTTGCCTCCTAAGTTCGTCTCATTGCCCTCTCTATTCTGAAAGGCTTCTTGCAAAGTAGCCTCATGCGAGCAGATTGTGAACGCGAGAATGTGGATTAGTTGTTTTCCCATGACGAGAAAGAGGCAAATATTGAGTCTTTTCTCAAAACAACACATCAGTGCCAGCCAATCACTGCATACCATAATCAAGTTATTCTTGAAAAGACTGTCAGATCAGAACGATTTTGCACTTGTTGTATTTGAACTAATTATTTTGCATTTAGTTGCCATTTTGTTTCTTATTCTCCTTGGTATTTTGATATGCAAACATGCTTTTCCTAATTTCCAGTATTTTTATTCCAGAAGTAGAAAAAATAAGGGTTCTAATCCAAGTTCCAAATTGTACTGCCCTAGTAAGAGAAAGCTGAGAAAATAAAATGTTTTGCCCAAGTGGTTTTGATGCCTGCCCAGCTCATTGGGTTAGGCGCGCGCATTGCCCATGACCGCTTAAAAGGAATATTGCTTCAGACACTCAACAATTAAGTCCCCTCCTTTGTCTGCACCAGGAGTACATCTTACATTCCTCTGCTTCAGCTACATTCAGACTAGGATCTTGACGAGCACAAGACCTTTCTTCTAAACTTCTGACAAAAAATCAATGACCAGACATTTATATGTCCACAGTATCTTCTGGGTAAAGCCTTATGCACTGTCTGACACCTTGGCCTGAAATTTTCTCATGCCACCATACTCAGAAAAGCATCATACAATGCAAGGAAATGAGAGGATATTTACACAGCAAGGGTGTTCTTTATTTCATAAAATAGTATAGGAAATGTATCTTTAGTTATGCTGTGAACTAATGGCATTTTTTAGCTTTACAGAGATTAGTATGGATGTTCCTTTGGTGCCTGTCTGTCTAGGTTCCTGCTGATCAAACAATAATGTAAAACAACTGATTCTTTAAACAAACAACATACCTTTATGATTGCCAAAAATGTTAAATACATATAAATAATAGAAAATATGTAACATTGAAAAGAGGATGAGGGTGAGATGCTACAGATATGTTTTCAAAATTCTTTCAGTTTAATCTATAATGAAGTTATTAAATAACAGATCTGTATAATACTTTTGTGAACATCTGTTCTACTGAGTAATAAATCCAGAAATGCAAGGGCAGTTGGTTCACAGATGCACATTACAGTTTGGGAATATGTTAACATGCCATTCTAACCGATTTGGCATTTCATATCTGAAGTGAAATGGGAACAAATAAATAACTGAGTTAATTTAGCATGCAATTTTCTAATAGAGGTTATTTATTTATTACCATACTGTTATTTGCTTAATAAAATAATGACCATACACAGGCATTTATTTACTTTGCAGATTATAATATCTATGACACAGTATATAAAATCAAATAAAATCTTTAGCTTTGCATCTAAAAGAAAAAATGTTTTTCACTAAAATGCACTTACCAAAATATCACTAAAGCTATAACCTGCAGAAAGGCAACAATCTGGAAAACTAGTCCCGGAAAGAATGAAGATGCTTCAAAAATTGAATTCAGAATAAGCGCTCCAGTGAAATAACACAAATTCTGAAGAATAGTTGTGAAAGCAAATATTTTTCCTAAAAGAACAGAACAGAAACATTTAGCTGTTTTATCAATGTCACAAAACACCAATTGAGGTTCAGCTGGCAGTAGTCCAACTGCACGAATTAAATCAAATCTATTACACCAAGATCATTTTCACACAAAACTTAAAAATGTGAAACAAATGGGAAACAAACATCTGAAATATATCCTGCAAAATAAAATGAATGAAATTTTTGCAGAAAATGTTAAAATTCAAACTGTCAACGGTACAGGTTTCATACTCTTTTAGGAAAAAAAAAAAGTACAGGACTTTTCACTGATACTGAGAAAAAAATTCCATGATCTGCCACATATGCGTGTACACTGAAATTTTACCTATGTCGCACATAAATCAAAGTAAAAAAAAAACTAGTACAACAAATCTCCAAACAAAATAAAAGGTTAAACAGAAATGGTTACAACTATTATTTATACAAATTGAATTTATGTATTTGTATTGGAACCCATTGTTTGTATTTCAATCTATGTGTATTTTGTTTTTTTCTTTTTGCTTGAACATTCTGGCTTCGTACAGCAATACCGCACAGCAAAAAAAAAAAAAATGTTTTTATTGAAATAAATATAGGTTGTTGCCAAAATGTAAATAGTTTTGTGCATTTTCTACATTATATTATGTATATACACTCATTGTCATAAAAGTCCACGCACCAAGAAGGAGGTATCGAATTGAAATGAGATTTTAGTAGTGAGATACTACAAACCAAGGACAGAAGTGATTACAATATCACAGCAGCAGGAAGATTTCCCACAGACATGCGGTAGACATTCCGTTCAGAGTTAGTACCGTGTCGGACCGCCTCGTGCTCGGATGCATGCGGTGATATGGTCCGGCATGGAGTCACAGGTTATCCTGGGACAGATTGGCCCACACTTCTTGCAACTGACACTCTAAATCACGAACACTGGGACATGGAGAAATCTGGCGTCCCATCTGATCCCACACATGCTCGAGATCAGGCGATCTGAAAAGCCACTGAAGAATCTAAGCATGACGTAGGCAATCCTGGGAAACCCGAGCCGTGTGCAGACGGGTGTCATCTTGTTGGAAAATGGCTCCAGGCCACCCCGCCAGGATCTTCTGTACATAGCACTGGGCTATCAACATCCCTCGGATCACTGGGAGGGAAGTCCAGCTGTCATATGCGATGGCTCCCCAGACCTTCATTGCCTGCAGTTCGGGATGTTTCACTTTACAGTGAGGTTAGGATTGTAGTGCTCACTTGCGGTCCTCCACATTCTGACACGGTGGTTGTCCATTTCCATACAAAAGTGGGATTCTTCGCTGAACACTATACGTCGCCAGTCCATAGCATTTCATGTTGCTCGCTGCTGACACCACTGCAATTGACGCTGACATTGGTCAGCGTCGATTGCAGTGGTGTCAGCAGCGAGCAACATGTTAATGGCAGAAAACTTAAGGGCCATAGAGAATGCAGATTCACCTCTGCCAGGCGTCTGGAAATGGTTCTGGCGGACACAGGAATTCCTTGTTCAGCAGCCATGTGTCTCTGGATATTAGGCATGGACGTCGTTGCACCTGTCCATGCCCCTCTCACGGTCCTCTCGGCTGGTGGAGTTTCTGGGTCATCCAGAGCCAATCCGACATGTCTGGGTGCCTTCTCGTGTCCATTGCTCCCAACACGATCACACTGTACTGTCAGACTGGCCCAAATGGCGGCCGATTCAGCGTACCGGCCACCCTGCTTCTCTCATCCCGACAATACGGCCTCGTTTAAACTCAGTCAGTTGCCTGTACGCACATCTACGGCTGCTCCTCGGCATGTCTGTCGCTCAGGGATCTCACCTGGCTCTTACCCTGCACTTCGGCATGAATGTGGAGTCCCCCGCGTGGTGCCTTATAAGCCCCAAGGATTGCAACTGCAGCACCAGTCTTGGACGTGTGGGCATGTGGAATCGCACGGAACTTTAATCATTTGCTCGTGTGCTCTACCCCTAGCTATTCGCTGAGTTTCGCATTAATCGCACTGTTTTTTTCTTGGTGCGCAGATTTTTATGACAATGAATGCATATATATTTTGATATTGGTTATATGTCAGGCTAGTTGCCTTCCTGAAGTAATGCCATACCAGATGTGTGTTGACATTAGGCCAGTTGCCTGCACAAACATTACTGTTGACTAGACTGCTTGATGCCAACACATATCAATGCACTAACCATAACTGTAAGAGTAATGTACACATAGATATAGTGTATATGGCAACACTAAGAGACTAGTGTATTACAGACTGTGTATTAGACTGTGCAGCTGAGTAGACAACATACCAGAGAGAGTGTGACTGATAGTAACAGAGACTATGTGTATGGTGGTTATATTGTGTCTTATAATAGTTACAGTGAGCTTTTGATATATGCTGAGTTTACCATGTTAAGTTTGTTCATATGTCAAGTAATGCATGTACAAGACTTCAGTACTTTTTTTTTTTTTGATTGGAGGTTTAACGACCACCGTGAGCAACTCAATGGGCTATAAGCAGTCGCCCGTCCCTAATTTAGTGTCACTGGTTCCAGGGAAGGGAAAGAGCCAGTGCCGTAAGACAAACACAACATCCATGCCTGACCGGGATTCGAACCCGGACCCCTTACGGACGAATGATCAGAGGCCAACGCCTTAGACCACTGCGCCACCGGGCGGCACTTCTGTACTTCAAAGAAATAAAATGAGGTTAACTTTTTATAGTGCCTTTCCTCTTTTCTTCACATCTTCAAGGTAGGATGATTAAACTATTATTTTTCTATCTTGAAAATTACAACATATACACCCTGATTCATAAAGAAGTATACAGTTTCCAGATGCTGTAAAACAGTAACAGTTGAAGACGCGGACCACAACCGTGAACCGTTAGATGTACTCAAAGTTTGTGTCCCACTACTGAGGAAAGTGACGTAGGTGATAGTGCGCATGTCACGTGACTAGTCAGTCAAAATGGCAGCGTCTGCAGTGGAGAAGGCATTTTGTGTTCTTGAATTGAGCAAAATGGAATCTAACTGTTGTGCAACAACATTTTCGATCACGATTCGGAAAAGCACCTCCAACCAGAAAATCTATCTACGAATGACATAAAAAATTTTAAACTACAGGCTGTTTGTTCAAACTTAAAAGTCTTGGATGACCGCGTGTGTCGGAAGAAGTTGTCGACAGTGTTTGCACCACCATTCAAAGAAGCCCGGGAAAATCAATGTTTAGGGTTAGTCGTGAAGTGCAGATTTCACAGCCCACTGTCTGGAGAATTTTGAGAAAGAAGCTGAAAATGATTCCATACAAAGTGCAGATGTTGCAAAATCTCACTGACCTTGACAAGATCAAGAGCTTTGAATTTTGTGCCGAAATGCAGCAGCACCATTTTGAAAATGATTTTACCAATCACTTAGTTTTCACTGATGAAGCTACATTTCACGTGAGTGGTCGGGTAAACAAGCACAATGTTAGCTTTTGGGGAACGGAGAATCCCAGATTTACAGTGCAACACGTGCGAGATTCCCCTTAGGTACATGTGTTATGTGCTGTGTCCAAAAAGAAAGTGTACAGCCCCTTCTTTTTTCACGAGAAAACTGTCACAGGAGGCTCTTTTCTGGATATGTTAAGTCTTTGGTTGATGCCACAGTTGCAGGACGACAGTGACAACTTTATTCTCCAATTTGATGGTGCACCACTGCACTGGTCAGACGATGTGCGAGATTATCTCTAACATTTTCCTCACCGATGTATTGGACGAGCCGCGGGCTACAACATGCCACTGACCCAATGGCCACCCAGAAGTCCTGACTTAACACCTTGTAACTTTTTTCTTCTGTGGGGGTACTAAAGGACAAGGCATTCGCCCCTCCCCTTCCTGTTGATCTAGTGGAGCTAACACAGCGTATCACAGCCACTATCACTGCACTTGATTCAGATATCTTACCTCGCGTTTGGGCGGAAATGGATTACCAGCTTGATGTGTGTCGTGTGACTAAGAGTGCACACACAGAACATTTGTGACAGTCTCTAAAAAACTTGAAACATTCCCCTACAATTCTGTTACAGGTAACAAAATATCTTGCATTTTTCTTGTTTTATAGCGCGTTGAAACTGTATACGTCTTTATGAATCACCCTGTATATTGGGTTGGCCAAAAAGTCATTGCATTTTTTACACATAGATGGTGAAACATGTCTTGAAATGTAACTAACGTCCTTTGAAACCGCAAGTTCGTTATGTAATGTGACAGCTGACAGTTCAAGCTTGTTTTAGGAATGGAAAGTGCATGATTTCAATAAAAAGCGTTTGTTTGGCATCAATTTTAAAATGGACAATCAAAAGGAACATTTTAGTCATGTTCTGCTGCATTACTTCCGAAAAGGAAAAAAGCTGTGCAAGCTCAAAAAATTATGTGATATGTATGGTGAAGGTGCCTTAAAACTACGGCAGTGTCAGAATTGGTTTGTAAAATTTTGGTATGGAGATTTTAATATGAAAGGTGCACTATGCTCAGGAAGGCTAATCAAAGCCGATGACAAAATAAAGGCACTGACTGAATCCAATCATCGTTTAACGACACGAGAGATTGCCGAGAATCTGAACGTATCAAAATCTAACATTGAAAATCATTTAAAGCAACTGGGATACATACGTTAGTAAGCTCAATATGTAGGTACCACATGAGCTCAAAGAAATTAATCTCACCAAGCGCGTTGACATCTGTGATTCGCCCTTGAAACACGAAGAAAACAATCCATTTTTGGAACATATGATAACAGGCGATGAAAAATGGATCATCTACAACAACGTCGAACGAAAAAGATCATGGAGCAAGAGTGATGAACCTGCTCAAAGCATTTCAAAAGCAGATATGCACTAAAGGAAGGTTATGTTATCAGTCTGGTAGGATTTCAAAGGTACTGTGTGTGTTCAATTGGTTCCAAGGAACCAAACCATTAATTTGAACATGTAGAACTGTTGTCAGCTGGATAAATTAAGTGATGCAGTCAAACAGAAGTGTCCAGAATTGGTGAATCACAAAGGTGGTGTGTTTCACCATGAAAATGCAAGACCACATACAAGTTTGGTCACTCGTCAAAAATTGTTGCAGCTTGGGTTGGATGTGTTACCACATCCACCATATTCGCAAGACCTGGCACCATCAGACTACCATTCGTTTTGTTTGTTGCAAAATGCCTTGAATGGGAAAATCTTCACTGCTGATGAGGTTATCAAATCATTCTTGGAACTGTTTTTTGCTGAAAACAACAAACTTTTTTGAGAGCGAAATCATGAACTTGCCTGCGAGATGGCAAGAGGTCAAACAAAATGGACAATATGTTGTTGACTAAAGTTTTTGTTTCCCATTCAAAATTCGCCTTTCATTTACACAGGAAAAATGCAATTACTTTTTGGCCAACTCAATATATACCAAGTTTCTTCCACAAATGTTTATCTTGAGCTAGTTTCCCCCATGTCTCTTCAGCATTATTTTGAATTTCATCTACCCATCTCCCATGTGGTCTTCTTCCAGGTCTTTTTCTATCACTTGGTATCCAGTCTTTATATTGCAGTTATCCATTGGTAGTCAGTTCTAGCAATATTACCCAGCTCATTGCCATTTCAGAGACTTTACTTTGTATATTGTGTAGAAGAAATATTCTTCTCATAACATGTGGAAAATATGACACTACAATTAACACAGCAATCAGACATCTCTGAATTGCCTGTATTTACTGTTACATAACAATCACATAAGAAAACTTGAAAATTGCATCTTGTGAGAAAAAATACACTCTGATACTTGGGACTTTGTTGTCCTAGGTGGTGTAACGGATAGCATGCTTGAATGGAAATTGGAAGATGCTGGTTCAATTCCTCTCGTTCTAGGGTGATGCAATTTTCAAGTTTTCTGATGTGATTGACGTTACATGATGAACAGTAAATACAGGCAATTCAGAGATGTCTGATTGCTGTGTTAATTATAGTGACTTTACTTTGATCGTGATGTCTCCTGATCCACAAATTCCTCTTCTGTTACACCAAGCATGCACCTCTCCATGCTTCTTTCATTTATCTGCAGCCTGTCTTTTTTAGTTATGATCCATGTAAGAACTGGAAGGATGTATTGATTAAACACTTTTCTTTTATGACATAATGGTGAATTTCTCTTGAGAATTATACTGTTTCTTCCAAATGCTCTCCAACCAAGTTTTACATGCCGATTAATTTTTTTCATCAGTGGCCCTCGTTCAACATCTGTTGCTCAAGGTAAATGTAGGTATCGGTTACCTCTAGATTTTCCCCACCAATCACTAAATCTATATTTCTTGTAAAAGTATTGTACATCAATTTTGTTTTCTGAAAGTTCACTTTTATTCGCAGTAAGTTCCTGGATCATATGTTGCAGCTCAACTACAAGAGTTGCAGAGTATGAACCAAGAACTTACTGACAAGAGTAAAGAAGTGGGGATAAAAATGAACTTTCAGAAAACCAAATTGATTTACAATACTTTTACAAGAAATATAGATTTAGTGATTGGCGGGGAAACTCTTGAGGTAACCGATACCTACATTTACCTTGAGCAGCAGATATCAAGCAGGGGCCATGAAAACTTGGTTGGAGAGCATTTGGAAAGAACAGTAAAATTAAGAGCAATAAACCATTATGTCTTAAGAAAAAAGTGTTTAATCAATACACATCCTTCCAGTTCATACTTATGGAGCAGCGACATGGACCTTCACTAAAAAAGACATACAAAGGCTGCAGACAATGGAAAGATGCATGCTTGGTGTAACCAGAAAGGATAAGGAGAGGGACTCTTAGATCAGGAAAATGACAAGAGTGGAAGGTATTACGATCAGAGCAAAATCCCTGAAATGGCAATGGGCTGGACATACTGCCAGAAGAACGGACTGCCAATGGACAACCAAAATTTTACACTGGATTGCAAGAGACAGGAAAAGACCCAGAAGAAGACCATAGATGAAATTGGGTGGATGAAATTTGAAAGCGTAGAGAAGACTGGCTCAAGCCAGATGACGATATATTATGTGTATAGCAAAATGTATCTACAGAGGGCGTAAATGCTAGAAAGAAAAAAATTCACGTAAAGCATCACACCAGCTTCTGAAAATAAAATAACTTTTGAAATTCTTATTTTTCTCAAACTTTCATTTGCTGAGAAAAGAAAAAATATTCAAAATAAGCCAAACCTCTTTCATCTTTATCGACTATTTTGGACAACATGGATCTAACTGCAGGAACAGAAAATTCAGATAACATATACACCGCTGCACCTGAAATATCATTAAAACTGGCATTAGATAATTTCATTTTATGCACCACTGTTTGTTCATATAACATATATACAATTGTATACATATACACCGACGAGCCATTACATTATGACCACCTGCATAATAAGCTATAAGATCCCCTATAGCCAGCAAAACAGCGGCCACTTGGCGAGGCATCGATTTGATGAGGTGCCGATAAGTATCCTGGGGTATCTGGCACCATAATGTCAAGAGCAGGTCCTCCAGTTCACGTACATTTCGGGGTGGTGGTGATTTAGTGCGAACCCGCTTTTCCAAGTCGAACCATAAATGCTCGACTGGGTTCACGTCAGGTGAATTTGGAGGCCAGGGCATTAACAGAAAGTCACCAGCATATTCCTGGAACCACTCCTTTAAGATTTTGGCAGTGTGGCATGGCGCATTATCCTGTTGGTAATGGCCATCACCAGCAGGGAACACAGTTGCCATGAATGGGTGAACTTGGTCAGCAACGACGTTCGGATACTTGACAACTGGCAGGGATTGTGCTATTGGGATAATGGGGCCTAAAATGTCCCAAGAAAACATCGCCCACAGCATGCCACTGGCCTGTTTCCGCCTAACAGTGCATCCAAGTGCCATAGCCTCTGTTGGTAATTGGCGTATCCGTGCTTTGCTGTCTACATGATGCACCAGGAATCTTGATTTGTCAGACCAGGCCACTTTCTTCCACTGTCCAATCTTGATAATCTTGGGTCCATTTCATACGTTGTTGGAGAAGACATGCAGTATCGGGACCCAGACAGGTCTTCAGCTACGCAGGCCATGCACAGAAGGTTGCAATGAACTGTGGGCTGCGACACATTGCCTTGATCGCCACGGTTGTAGCTGCGGGCGATTTGTCACACTGTGGCCCTGCGATCAATGCGCTCCTCTCCGCTCCTCTGTGGCATCAATGAGCTGCGGGCGACACATGGCTGGACAATGTTTGATACGTACTCGCTACAGCAGCACGTGAACAACCCACCTGCTGCACTATTTCCGAGATCGTAGTTCCAGGGCACCATGCCATCACAATTTGTCCTTTATCAAAGTCTGATAAATCGGCAGCTTTTCCCACTCTGACTCCAAACACTATTAACCAAAAGCCGGTCCTCAGGTTGTATATATACTGCTCTGTGAACTTCCCTGAGCCACCGTTCGGTCTCTATGCAAGCTCATTTCTCTAGGGGCTGGTCATAATGTAATGACTCATCGGTGTAATCATAAATGCCCATGATACTGTTCATGCTAGCAAATGATAAAACAATATTTTTCAGCCTGACCTATAAAAACTGGAGTTGTAAACCTAAAAATCTAACATTTTACATCATAAAAGCTGAAAAATACACCATCTGCTGCATCACTTTTGGGCTGCCGTGCTGCCACGTGCATGCTTCGCTCTCATGCAGTGATGGCATTCTTTTCCAGTTGTGTATTGCTGCATTATTGATAGAAGTTTATCTGTACGAACTGCCATTAAACTCTTGTGTGGATTGTGTTCATCACATTAATTTTGGATGCCAGTGTATATATTTATTTTTTGTCAATTGGTCACTGTCACTTCATTCTCCTTTTTACTGATGATCCTGGGCCTGCTTCCAAATCATTTTCTCTGGGGGATAGATGAGCTAATTAAGAGTTCAAAGGAAGTAAAATACAAAAGTTTCCTTACAGCTAACTTATTTGTATTGCCTCCATTTTTTGGGGGAAAAAGACTCCAGCCCCATCCCTAGAAGTAAGCCCACGAGAAACGCTGGCTGCACACACAGTATCAGATTGTATTTCATGAAAAATGAGGCCATAAATAAAATGCACAATGAAAAAACCATATCTTCATAGAACAACATATACTTTTACATTTGCTGGTCAAGTGTCAAAAGTACTCTTTTTTTTTTTTTGCTGATGTCATGTTAGCTGGATAAAATGAAGTCATGGGATGCACCTGGCCCAAAAGCTGTACTTTGGATACCTACCAATCTAGGTCTTAAGATCCTATAGTTAGGCACAGACACATTTGCACACGTGCATTGCATGTATGTCTGCATACAATGAAGATGAAATATAGTGAGAATAATTGGTAGTGAGACACATAACACACAAAACATTAGAATAATTCTTGATGACGACATATCACACTTCAGTTAGGTAAAAATTACAAGTGTTGGGACGACGTTTCGGTAGTAACTTCTACCTTCATCAGCCATGGAATGAAAAACGTGGTATTAGCATCAGTTGTTGCCAGATTTCAAAATAGCTTTCCAAATGATAGGTATATTAAAAGGTGTGTCTGTATTACAGGTGTTAGGAGTAAGGAAGATTTTAATGCTTTCACAGTACCATAGGGCTTTCCGATTGCTGAACGGAACGATGTGTTTAACATTTTGCCAATTGGGAATCGCGGACGTATCGCTGATGGTTAAAATTGAAAGCGAGGTGGAAGGGTTTCCTTTCTTAACATCAGCGATATGTTCCACCAATCGCCGGTTGATGCTTCGGTAAGTACTACCAATATAGTGGGTAATGCCTGTGGAAGTGGTGACAGGGATAGAGTAGACCCCTTGTAACTCTAGTGGTTTATTGGGATCTCTGTCTTTAAGAATAAGGTTAAGAAAATGTGGAGGTGGTTTTAACAGCAATCCTGTAGCCAAAAGACTTGAAAATGGAGCAAACTTTGTGAGTGAAGGCCAGGTTGAAGGGCAAAGTGTCCACAAACTGATGAGTGGTGGAAAGTTCAAGCAATAAACTGGTAGATCTATTCTGCGATTCAAATTTCTTAATTAGCCTAAGTACTAAAAGGGGTGGGAAGGCATGCAATTTGCCAATGTTGATGATGTTGTGATATTTGTTTTGAAGAGCAGAAGGGCTGTTGCAAATAAGGTTAGCTCTGTGGATGTACACCTTTAAAGCAGCCAATTTGTATTTACCAAAGGTGCAGGAATGGTAAGGGATGATGTTATAGGTGGCAGAAGGTTTCCTGTAAACAGAGAGACCAAGTGAGAAGTCTGGGTTGATGTTGATGTTAACATCCAGAAAACTAATTTTGTTGTCTACCTGTTCTTGAGATAAGAATCTAATATGAGGGAACTCAGAAGCTATAGAGGACATAAGTTCAAACAGAGTGTTTCTGGTGTGGCCAAATGATGGAGATATCATCAGCATACCATAACCTAATGGAGGGTTTTAAGGGGGATGGAGCAACGATTAATTTTCAAATATTCTGCAAATAAATTTCAGCAAGTAAGGGGGAAAGAGGAGAGCCCATTGGTATGCCTTGTTTTTCTTGGTGGTAGATACCATTGTATATAAAACAGGAATACTTATCAAACAGGTTATGCAATCTGCAGCAATATTAGTAGTAGTGATTCAGGTTGAAGTTCCATGGTGCAATCCAAAAAAAGCATCAGAGATGTTCGTAGCTATGTCACTGATTTCACGTAGGGTGCGTTTATAAGTGTATTTATTAATTAGTGTTTTATTGAATGTATACACCAAAAGACAAATCTGAACTTTTTAAAAAGCAACTGTTAATGTAATTACTGAACAATATATAAAGAAATAATACATTAATTTTTACCGTTGAGGGTCACAATTCTGTATGTGTAGTTTTTGTTTACATTGATCATGGTTTTCTCCTTTTATCTCTTGAGAAAAATATGCTGGCTCCTGAAAATCTTGGGACTTTGTCTATCCCTGCATGTAAATAAAAAATTTTTCATTTTGTTCATTAATTAACATAGATTGCCTAATTTTGATACTTTACATAGTGTTCATAATAACTGCACTTTGTGAACAGCATTCAATGAACAATATGGAAGTGTTGCTTGAACTTCTCACTCTTCATGAACAAAGCAATGAAAGTATGGAAGTGCTTTGCTTAAGGTTCTTGTTCTTCATGAGCAACATAGCAATGAACAGTAAGGAAGTGTTGTCTCACTCACAGTTGAGAAATTATGAGTCAACTGGTTATGATGTGAAAGTCATTTGGTATGTTTATTTACTTACTGGTGGAGTATTTCTTTTTCTCTTCGGGAGGGGATATCAATTATAGTCTTGAGGTTCACCGATCAAATTTTTTATTCAAGAAGAAAAAGAACATGACCTATCAAATTTTTCTTGGAAATTTCTGGAAAAAAAAAATTGCATGCACACACACATGTATACAATGATGTCCAAATTTAACATGACATTGCATAAATAGTGGACGTCCAAGTTTGTCAACGACAGAGATCAACACTGCACTTGTGGACGAAATGATTCAAGGCAACTGAAGAGTAACTTTGCACTATATTGCATTTGCACTGGGATTAAGTTATGGCATTGTTCAACATCTTGTGGTGGATGTCTTGCAGTACTCTTAAGGTTTCTGCCAGATGGGTGCCACATTCATTATCCACTGATCACAAAGCAGCACAAATGATGGCATGTTTGATGTTCCTGCAGTGTTATGCTGAAGGTGGACAGAGCTTTCTTGACCGTAATTGTGACTGGGGACAAGATGTGGCTTCACCACTTCGCCCCCATCAGTAAGAGAGCTTCCATGCAATGGAAACACGCTGCTTCACTGCTGGGAGGATGTTTAAAGTCACACCGTCTGCTGGAAAAATCATGGCATCCATTTTCCGGGATTCCTCAGGTGAGCTTTTGGTAGACTTAGAGCATGGACGCACCATCAACACTGATTAGTACTGTGCCACGCTGAAAAAATTGCACGAGAGCATCAGACAAAAACAACCAGGTCTGCTGAGCAATGGTGCCATTCTCCTTCACGATAACGCAAGGCCACACACCGCCAACACTATGCAACAATTGCTCCACAAACTCTGGTGGGAAGTGTGAAAGCACTCGGCATACAACCCGGACTTGGCTCCTAGTAACTTTCACCTCTTTCTTGTTCTGAAACAGCACTTGTCCAGTACTTGCTTTACATGTGACAATGATGTAAAAACAGCTGCAACAAACTGGCTACATCAGCAGGGACATGAATTTTTTTGGTCAGGGATGGACAAGCTGGTTGTGCAATCTGACAAATGTCTGAATCGTCAGTGATTTCATTGAGAAATAATGCTTCATATTCTTTGTCACATTGCACAAACACTTTTTGATTAGTGAGTTTTCCTTTCTCCTACTGGAACATGTAACCTTTTCTTTTGATTCACCCTTGTATATTGATAATGCATCAATACAAAACAGGAAAGGAATGCCATCACCTCATGAGGGAGCATGGCATGACAGCCCAAAAGGGATGCAGCAAATGGCATGGATTTTGAAGGGCTAATAGGGAGTGTGATTACTCTGAACAGCTATACAGCTCACACAATGAGCCCTCATGCTGTTTACAAAGCTGTGAATGAGTTTGGGGCAATAAGTGCCACTCCTCCACCAAGTCAAGTCCAGAGATCTCACAAGCTACTCCATCCTGTGAAATACCCTCACTCTCCAGATATCCGTCGACTAGCTGAACTCTATGGGGACGGGCATTATGTCCATAAAAATTAACTGGAGTAAACAGTTCTCCTAAAAAGCCATACATAGGGCTTTAGGATGTCATGCCTGTGTGTACAGCAGTCAGAATACCTCTTGGAAACGTACAGTGGCATGTGTCCATCCACTATAATGCCAGCCCAACCTATGAGTCCTTCACCACCATAGTGGTCAATTTCTTTAATGTTGGAGAGACAATTTCAGCTTCCTGCCTCTTTCCAAATGTATACATGTCAAGAATCAAAGTTTATGCTGTACCACAACTAATCACTGAAGAGAACACAGGCCCATTGCTCAGGGGTCCAGGGATGATGTTTGCAGACACAATTCAGATGTTCCCTTCTGTGCAATGTGGCGAGTAAAATATGCAGCCTTGGCCATCTTGCATACAAATCTCTCTCGTGGAGTTGTGCGTAAACTGTTTGCCTCAATATTGCGGTTCCAATAGCAGAAGAGAGCTCCTGTGAGATTTGCCTGGCTGTCAACTCCCTATGGCGGTGAGCTGTTAGAAACACATACAGATTGTTTTGACTTGTAGCCATGGCCATCCTTATCAAGGCTTTCTGGTTATTGTTCCAATTGCCTGAAACTATCTCCAGAGATTGGAGAACACTTACCTCAACACATTCAGCTAGCTTGTACTACCTCAGCTTATGATTGCCCTGTTCCCAATCTACTGATCGGTCACCACCATACAGTCTTCTAAGCTATGGTGAGGAGTCATTCTTCCACTAACAGTCTCACCCAAGCTTCAATTGTTGCACACTACTCAGAATAGCATTTATCAAGGTTGTGTGCATGTCAGCTTGCTGATATACAGTCTTCATTTGAATATTCCCATCTAGGGGCTAGCACAATGTTACTTGGTTATATCAACTTAGCATTTCCCCTTGCACATGTCTCTAAAAATCTTGACAATCAGTCATCTCATTTTAGATGTATTCTCAAATTTGTATTTGCCCCTTTAATTTTGGACACCGGTTTACACACACATATTGAAGTGCCAGAAGTCACGGGATAGCGGTATGCAAATTTTTAACTGGTGCTGCCGTCATATAAAGGCTTCAATGCATGCCACAATTTTTAGCAGTTGCAAGGTGTAATCTAGTGAGTCAGGTTGAACAACCACCAGTAGGTTCATGGTAAGCCGACATGAATTATCTGAGTTTGAATGAGGCATGGTAGTGGGAGCCAGATAAATAGGACATTCAATTTCCGAAGTCGTGCGAACATTAAACATTCCTCAATCCACAGTGTCCCATGTGTACTAAGAATGCCTCATTGAAGGCATTACCACCCACCGTGGATAACGCAGTGCTGAATGACCATGACTAGTGACGTCTGACCAGGATTGCCATGCTAACAGACAAGCAACACTGGCTCAAATAACATCCACATTCAATGAAGGAGGTACCAGAGACATATCCATCATGTCAATACAGCGTAATTTAGCATCAATAGGGTATGGGAGCAGAAGAACCAACAGAGTGCCTTTCCTTTGTTGACAATATGACATCAAACACAGAGCCTCACCTGGGCTAGTAAACATGGTAATTGGGCGCTGGAAGACTGGCAACATGTGGTGTGGTCCGATGAGTTATGCTACCAGTTGTTACAAGCTGATGGTAGCGTTCGGGTGTGGCATAGACCCCACGAGGCCATGGACCCAAGCTGTCAACAAGGAACTGTGCAAGCTGGTGGTGGTTTCATACACGTGTGAGGTGTCTTTACATGGCACAGTTTGGGTCCTCTGGTCCTCGCAAACATGTCATTAACAGGTAATCACTTTGTTGCTCTCCTGGGTGACCATTTGCAGCCTTTCACGGACACAACAACGATGAGATTTTCCAGGCAGACAATGCATCATGTCATCGGACTCAAGTTGTCCAAAATTGGTTCGAGGAGCATTCCAGTCAGTTCTGACAGATGGTGTGGCCACCATGTTTACCCGACATGAACCCAATAGAGCACTTATGGGACGTAGTGGAAAGGTTCATTCGCACCCATATCCCAAATACCAGGGAACTGTGGGCAGCTGTTCAGATCGCATGGCTCAACATCTCTCCAGAAGTCCTTTGGCCACTTGTGGAATTGATACTGCATCGAGTTGTTGCACTTTGCCGGGCTAGAGGAGGTCCTACACAATACTAGGTACGTATCTCATGACTTTTGGCACTTCAGTGTATATATACAGGGTGAACCATATAAAAGAGGCCAAAGTATAATGAACAACAACAGTCAGGCAATGTTACTATACATGGTAAAGAATAGTTGAAATGACAGAACAGGAGTAATTTACCTGCATTTACAACAATTGCTCTAAGTGCTGTCCTCCGACATCAAGACACAGCTGCACACGACAGAACATGTTTGTAATGTGCCACAACTCATCGGCAGTAATCTGGGCTATGGCATCTGTAATGTTCACTTTTAATTCATCAAGGGTGTGTGGATTGGTTGCTTACACTTTCCCTTTTAATGCTCCCCACAGATAAAAGTCACAGGTGGAGAGATCGGGTGATCTGGATATCCATAGCCCCTTCAATGCAGTTCTGTCCTCCCCAAACACTTCATATGCACAGCACATAGACTGTTCCACGCAGTATGCACCACCCTGCTGAAAGAAAGCATATGTTTGCTCTTCTTCTGTAAGTGCAGCAAAAAAAATGGGTTGAACAGTTGCTGAACATAGCACTTCAAGTTGATGGTATCAGTGAAAAAGAATGGGCCGACTATCTTCTTCACGGACACGGCACACCAAACGCCTAGCTTTTGGTTGTACAGGAGTCTCCATTGTCCGTCTGGGATTCCAGTCGGTCCAAATCCTGCTGTTTTGCACATTGACATACCCGGATAGATGAAAACATGCTTCATTGGTCATGTAATAAAGTGTTGGGTCCAGTTCACTGCTGACAATGGTCTCCTGAAACCACTTACAATATTGCATCCGTTTTGCATAATCTGGAGTTTTAAGTTCTTGGAGCGGCATAACTCTGTACGATCTAAAATGCAAATCCACTTTAAGTATGCGTTGGCATGACGTGGCAGATATTCCTGTTGCAGACTATAATCGGCAAATCGACTTCCGAGGGCTTTGTAATATCATTGTGCACACATCCTTGATATTGTCTTCAGTACGAATTGTCTTGGGTTTGTTTCTTTTCCTATTTCACACTGTGCCGGTTTCACGAAATTTCCGCACTAACTTCTGTACCACTGATTTCCCTGATGCTGCACAATGTGGAAATTTTTCTGTAAAGAACTCATTTAAAACCTTGTACAAGTTATTTCTGAAATACTGTTCCACAATAAAAATCAGCTGTTCCGTACTTAAGACCATTTCCATTGCCTTTGTTCTCTCTTCACTTACACTTATGACCACATACCTACACTGCTCTGGCTGTGACTGACCACTCCGGAGAATTCCTTTGCAGCTGTACAAGCAGAAACCAGTTAAAAGTGGAACAAAGTGGTTTTAACTGGAAACCAGCCAAACAACTTTAACCCACCTAACAACGTCTGGCCACGCGTCCTCTTATTTGGGGTACCCAGTATATTAGGAAGCATTAAATTCCAAGGCCTCCTAGTTTCAGAGCCCCTGTTCTCTTATGAATATACTGGGGTTCACTCATTACTTTTTATGCTGAAAGACATTACTGGAGCTTCAGGATATGCTTGCTATCCAGTTTTAATCCATGAAGGGTCTAAATTATTGGACATCAACAAAAGAAATCTACAGTGCATACATATGAGAGCAAAGTAAAAGACCCTTTGTCGCAAACAACATACCCTGGGAAATGTTCTACTTCAGTGTAATATAAATTTATGAACATTCTGAGGGGAATCTCATTGGATCACAACTGTTTAAGATTCTGTAAAGCTCTTCTAAAGAGGGAGGGGAGCTTGATTTTTAATGATTAACGTAACAACTGCAGGATTCACCTAGCCATTTTTCAAAGACGCTCGTGTGCAACCTGCATATAAAACATATAATCCACACTGACACAAATGATAGGATCTTTGAGTAGTGACCCTGTGTGTAGAAGATATATCTTCCAACAATTTTTTTTTTTCAAAATTTATGGAACTTAATATACAGCAGTTAACACTAACATACAAGAATTTTATGAATAAAATATTAACTAATTTCTTTGCCTCGTGCTCAACAGAATGTGCTGTATAGATTAAGATAATACAACGTAGTTGTCACAAATGTTTATTTTCTCAAGCCGACCATGGTTTTTGCTGGGTATTAACCTAGCTTCATCAGGTTAATACCCAGCGAAACACCATGGTCCGCTTGAGAAATAAAAAAAGTAAACATTTGTGACAACTACGTTGTATTATCTTAATCTATATATAATCGTCACAAGACTGCAGTCGTTGAGATAAAGAATAATGTGCTGGTATAGTCTTGATTAAGAATGCATTACTGTCTGCTCAACAATTAATTTTTCAATTCTCTAAAATATGAGGTGAGCAATGCCTTTATATTTTACAAAGAGGGTCTGAATTTTCCCATTTCTGGCATCTACGCAGAAAAACAGTATTACTGTAATTAATCAAAGTAATTTACATGTGAAAGCAATGTATTCAACGGGTACTCGGAAAAAACAGCATACACTTCTTTAGTAGGCACATATACAATTTTAGTAAGTAAAGGCAACACTTACAGGAATACAACATGTAGTCATTATAACTCAGTCCAAAAAGTATCAGTCCACACATCCTGGATATTGTTCCCAGTATAGCAACAAATGTGTCAGGTACATGAAGATAATGCAATGAAATGGGTAAGCCTATAAGCAATGCAACACCCTCAACTCCAAACTGGATGGCATTGTAGAAGCTGTATTTTGTTATATCCCAAAGTAAAGGTTTTCCCTTAGTAAAGTAAAATGCAACAGAAAATTGCACTGAAAAAAAAACCATTGAAACCAAGCATAAATATTACTTCACAAATTACAACACTTTAACTATTATAGTTAACTTGAAATACTCCAATTAATTATTAGTGAAGTACATACACATCAGGATGTAATAAATGGCACCAACTTTTTAACATTTTAATTTTGACATCTTGCCTTAACTGAGAAAGCCATACTGTACCAAAGACTGAACAGACAAGATCAGGCTTGTGTGTGGAACATTTTAGACATTACACTTACAACCTGGTTCTTGCACAGTGGATCAGGAACCCAGCCTGGATCAAGAACCATGTCTGAAGCCTTGTTAGGGTGACTAAAACCAATAAAAAGATAAGTGGAAGTGAAACTTTATTTTGATGTTTCAGAGTACTGTGCATAAAATGGAAAGGAACAGGCATACAATGGTGATCAAGGATTGTAAGATCTCTGTTAAACAATCTAAATGAAATATCCCTTAAAACATATGTATTTGGCAAGATTCATCTTCTGACTAAGTCAAATTTGATTTTTTTTTTTTTTGACAATTTAAACAAGTAGCCTGGAGATGGATATAATATAAAACACAAGTTACACACCAGGCTTCATTTTGTGATTTGAAATATTTTTATTAACCCACTAGAGATGAGAAAAAATTCCTAACGAGTTCGTCTCCTAGAAGATTATCATTTTATCTTCATTTAATTGATTTTAATATTGCAAGGGTTTTTAATTGCTTTTTTTTTTTAGAATACTTCTTGGTTACAAATTCTATTTAGGTCTTGTTGATATCTGTTTTGCTTTTAAAATTTCTTCTTTTGTTTGTTAAACATGCTTCAATATACACTGGTGTGCAAAAATTAAGGACTAAGAGGATAAATGAGCATAACAGCGGAACGAGCAGGCAGAACGGACCGAAAGACCACTCAGGAGATAAGACTAGGGTCTGGGACGGTAGGGCATGTGCATATATGCAGCATGACGGGGGGGGTCAAAAAGGGTATAAAGCACCCACGCAGTGTATGCTCAGCAATTCGGTGAAATATTGCACGGCGTACATCGGTTTGAACGACGTCTAGTTACTGCCACCGTGTGATATGGCCAACAGGCAATCCAGTACATAACATCTGGATGACTTTACCAGAAGTCGCTTCATTGGGAAGTTGGAAGAAGGTCGAAGTGTGACTAGTGTGGCCGAGGAGTTCGGGATCGCTCACAGTATCGTTTCAAGAGCTTGGAGAGCATTTCAAACGACAGGAACAGCTGTCCGAGAGTTTAGCAGTGGTCATCCACGAGCAACCATGGCGGCGGACGACCGATATATTGTCCTACAGGAGAGAAGAGACAGATGACAGACAGCAGGAGAAATCGCAAGGCACATGCAACAGACAACTGGATGTCCGTTATCGCGTTTTACCGTGGCCAGCAGGCTGCACAAAGGTGGTCTATTTGCACGATGACCAGTATGATGTGTGCCATTAACGCCTGCTCATCGGAGATGGCGGTTTCTGTGGTGCCAGGAACACAAGAACAGGACACATCAGCAATGGGGTCGAGTTCTCTCTACGGACGAGAGCTGATTTAGTCTGACGAGCGATTCTGGACGTATACACATCTGGAGAGAGCAGGGAACACGTAATCACAAATCCAACATCATCAAAAGGGACCGGTTTGGAGGTGGCGGAGTTCTCGTTTCGGGTGGTATCATGCTTGGTAGCCGTACTGACCTCCACATCTTCCAAGGAGGTTCAGTCACTGGTGTCCGCTATTGTACAGAGGTTCTCCTGCCTCACGTGCGTCTGTTTAGAGGTGCTGTGGGTCCTGAGTTCCTCTTCATGGACAACGATGCTACACCTCATCGTACAGTGGCTGTCGCAGAGCTGTTGGAGAGTAAAGATATTCAATGCATGGATTGACCCGCAAGGTCCCCGGACCTAAATCCAATCGAACATGTGTGGGACCTTCTCGGGAGGCGCTTGGCAGCACGTCACCAGCCGCCAGCAACAATTCTGTAGCTGCTATTGGTGCTACAAGAGGAATGGGCCGCGATGCCTCAACAGCTCCTTGACAACCTCATCCTCAGCATAAACAGACTTAAATCCTGCAACGCAGTCAGGGGTGATCAAATCCCCTACTAAAGACTGGATTTTTCTTGGCAGCCGCCTGTCACATGGACGTTTCTGTCTTCTGTCCAGTTGTGCTCGAAGCTACCTTTTCAACAAAGTGCCTTTGTATCTTTTGAATTCCTTGTTTGGATGGTTTTGCTCACTTGTCCCACATTCTTACATCTTGGGGATTTTATGGTATGATTTGAGTTTATGTTGAGCACTTCTGCACGACGTTACATTCGAAAAACCATCTCGTCCTTAATTTTTGCACGCCAGTGTACCTTTGCAATATAGTCCAGAATTCATCTACCAAGAAATGTATGTTTTTCTGATACGATACTTTTTAACTGCAACTACAACTTTTGGGCTAACACTGCATCTATACCAATGAACTATCCTTAGATTTCAGAATTACATTAAACATTGCTATGTGAGTTTTTCTAGCAACATTGTTTTGAGACTTGCAATACAGCTAGGAAATAGCTGCTGATTCTACGACGACTAAAAAAAAAAAAATCAATCCCAATTATTACACTGGAAAAGATTTTTTTGGGTGGTGCCTGGAATTTTCGACCTGATTCTGGGTATTTTTGTGCCGCTGATTCCGGAAATGGTATCCTTTTTGCTCTAGCAGCTCTAGATTTCGAGAAATTTTTGGCGTCATCACCAAGTATTACGTTATTTTCCCACCAGCATTTGTTACCTGTAAAAAATTTGTTTTTGTGGTGCGTGGAATTTTCAACCTGATTCCAGGCATTTTTGTGTCGCTGATTCTGGAAATGGTATCCTTCTTGCTCTAGCAGCTCTAGTTTTAGAGATATTGTTGGTGTTATTACCTAGTATTACTTTATTTTCCCCGCCAGCATTTGTTACCTGTTCGTATGACTACCTTTGAATTTTCTGCTGCTGTCCGTGTTTGCGTGTTAACGTTACATGTTCAGACGTGTTTTACTTCTGTTTTGGGCACTGACATGGATTCATCACGAAGAAAATGTGTCAATCATCCGGATGTTTTTTTGTTACATTTGCAGAGAGTACATGTTCGCTCAACAGAGAAGCTATAACAGACTTTGTGAAAAGAGCTTAATTTTGCCTACTTCACAGTAAAACTAGGGGACCAAGATAAGCCTTGGGCACCGCATGTCGGGTGTAAAACGTGTATAGTGCACCAATGATAGTGGACAAATGAGAAAAGGAAGGGCATGAAATTTGGTATACGAATGGTATAGCACGAACAGAGCAACCACAGTGATGACTTACTTTTGTTTGTTGAATATAAAGAGCATCAATGGGAAGAATTGGAATAAGTGGATGTATCCTGATCTAGCCTCCGCTACACGCCCTGTTGCACATTCAAAGAGATCTCAACATGTAGCAGGCTCACAGAGCTCTCTGAAGAGTCAGACAAATTGGTTGGTGAGAAAGAAAGCTATTCTGAGCAACATGATAATGATTTCAAAGGACCTTCATCAGCTAGCTGCATCAAGTTTCAGTCAAATGGACTTGAACAACCTTATAAGGGACCCAATTCTCCCAAAGAAGGCAGTTGAATTGTGAGCTTCCAGGCTGGCAGAAAAAAAAATGTACTGTTACCAGGAACAAAAATCACAGTGTATCGCAACAGAGAAGAAGAGTTTCTGCCATTCTTCACAAAAGAAAACGAATTAGTTTTTTGCAGCTATGTGCCAGGATTGCTGATGAAATTGGGCGTACGGAAATACACACCCAGTGAATGGTGTTTACTCATAGATAACTCCAAACGCAGCCTCAAATGTGTACTTCTACATAATGGGAACAGATACAGATCAATCCCAATCGGTCACTCAGTTGGTATGCGGGAAGATCGGGCGACATAAGCCATAGTCCTATAGAGAAGATAGCAAACCGCGATCACCAATGGGTCATATGTGTGAATTTGAAGATGAATTTTCTCCTAGGTCAGCAGGCCGGGTACACCAAGTACCCGTGCCTTGTACGTCTGTGGGACAGTACAGCTAAAGATCAACAGTGGGTAAGAAGACAGTGGCCTGTGAGAGAAAACATGGAAGCTGGAGAGAAAAATATCACCAGAACCTTTGGTGGACAGAGAAATGATCATATTACCACCACTGCACATTAAACTTGGTTTGATGAAACAATTTGTAAAGGCACTTAAGAGAGATGGAATGTATTTCAGCTACATATGTAGGAAATTTCCAGCGTTGAGCATGGAGAAAATAAAAGCAGGTATATTCGATGGACCACAAATCTGGGAACTCGTGAAAGAGCAGTTTTTTTTTTATTTTTTTATTTTTTTTATTGGAGGTTTAATGATCACTGTGAGCAACTCAGTGGGCTATAAGCAGTCACCCATCCCTAATTTAGGGCCACTGGTTCCAGGGAAGGGAGAGAGCCAGCGCCATAAGACAAACACAACATCCATGCCTCACCAAGATTCGAACTCTGACCCATCTCGGACGAATGATCAGAAGCCATCACTTACACCACTGCACCAGCAGGGCGGCGAGTCCAGCGTTTCCAAGACTCATTGGACAATATTGAGGCATGTGCGTGGTAGTCATTTTGTATGGTTGTACAGAATTTTCTTGGGAACCATAAGGCTGCTAACTACTATGAACTCGTGGAGAATATGCTCACTGCGTTTTACACACTTGGTTGTTACATGAGCATCAAATTGCATTACTCCACAGTCATTTGGATCGATTTCCACATTATCTTAGTGATATCAGCAATGAACAAGGGGAGCGATTTCACCAGGAAATAAGGACCATGGAAGAACGGTACCATGGACGATGGGATACGCATATGATGGCGGACTATTGTTGGAGCATCCACCGCGAATGTCCAGGAACATTGCATCGCAGGCGATCGCAGAAACGTGGGTTCTGGAACATGTCTCAATGATGAAACTTGTGTGTTGTTCTTCGTGTTCTAAACTTCTTGGGATTTTTCTGCATATGTAATATCGTGAGAAGCAGATCTGATGGACAAAAACTAATGCCATTTTCGGAATCTGTGACCCCAAAATACTCCAAAAAGGGTCTAACATCTTAGGCACCAAAAGTTGTGTTCCTCAGTGTTATCCTAAATAAACAAGATGTTTATATATATTTGATGAATACCTAATATACATACGCTGTTTGCTTTGTCACATTACAGTATATATAATAACATGATGAAACAGAAATATCAGCGTATGAATATTAGGTATTCATTGAATATATAAATATCATTCATAGCCACATATTAAGCATTCAAGGTTACCTCATTAACTTGATCAATATTTAACAAACAAGCTGTGTCAAGTTTGTTTATAACATACAGTATTTTACTCTGTTTAACTATGGCTGTGCACAGTATTAACCATATTAATACTTTCAGTATTATAAATATTTAACGGGAATTATAGAGGATAAATTTATGAAGGTGCATTACCTCTCAAACTTTCGATCTAAACACTAGATCTTCATCAGGAGTTCTTGCTTCCTTCTACTTCCACAGGTCTGGTGACCAAGCCTCTCTAATTCCCTGGAAATTTACAAGACACAAGGTGGCAACATCAATGACCATGCTGGATGGAAAATCCATCAGGCTTAGTCACCAGACCTGTGGAAGTAGAAGGAAGCAAGAACTGACGAAGATCTAGTGTTTAGATCAAAAATTTGAGAGGTAATGTAAATAAATTTATCCTCGATAATTCCCGTAAAATATTTATAATACTGAAAGTAATAAGAGGAAGCCATGAACATACTAATACTATTATGTTATAAGTAATCTCTCACTCACACACACACACACACACAGGTCAAAGTTTTCTATAAGTAAAAAGCCATGATGATGTGACCAGAGCAGAGGCCCATATACCCTGACTGTTGTATTCATTCAAATGTGACATCACACACTTGGATGAATGTAACCAAACAGCTATAACATGAATAATTAAATATGCTTATGTCAATTGCTCTTATCAATATCCCCCTGCTTGTATCCATACAACAAAGCAAATATGTATTGGAAAAAACTAGCATTCCTGTGACACTGCTCTGACCACACTCTTAAGGATTAGTTTGGTTGATGGGGAAAGCTATGGAGCAAATATGAATCCATTTTCGATCCCAGTGCAAAGGTCATATTAGAGGGCATCGGTCGAGCTCACAAGCAATACTATCACTCTGAATGGCTTGTAGTTTGTTCAAATAAGCTGTATAGAATGCAACAGTCTGAAAGGCTTTCTCTTCAGCACAATTCCTAGTAAGTCCTTAAGCCTTTAAATATATATAATACTTTCAGCCAAAGAAAAAAAAAAAAATCTTGTCTTGTCAGATTTTGTGCTCCAAAAAACTTGGAAAACTGCAATATCAAACTGGATACATTCTGTGAATATGTAACAAGCACAGTTATCTTCAGCTTAAAACTAAATTTGCCTTTCTGATCACCATTTTAAACACTTGTGTGGTTTTACACAATTCTTTCTGATTTAAAACTACATATTGTTCTACCACAAATTAGTCCTTATCAACTCTGGAACATACATATCAAAAACTGACAACTACACAAATAAATTAAGATCAAAAATACTAATATTTTACCATTATACCTATTAAAGTTTTAATCTAACGGTAATTCAGATTATATACTGTATTTTTTTAAACAAAAGACAAACTTTTCCCCAAAAAAATTTGGTGTCAAAATTCCCCTGCATTTTATATACCAAAAATCATCATTATCACAATGAATGTATATTTATGTGTGCTACTATAATGGCTGCTAAACGAGTTAAAAATACAAATTTTGAAGATGACAATCAGATTTTTGGCGTAAATGTAACAAGGATGGTAAGTTAGATAATATCCAAAAACTTTAAAATTTTCATCGTCCTGGAGCGGGACTCGAACCCGCGTCTCCCAGAAAACGCCTGGGTATGCCAACCATTACACCACCCAGAACGACCAAGTTTCAAATTTCCGATCAATTTGAATGTAACCATCACAGGATTCGCTAGTCGAAGCAACTAGCATTCATGCTTAGCGAATCTGGAGGTTAATAATATTTATTGCTTTATCTTAGGAAATTGATATTCTTCTGCACCTTTCTACAATGCCATTGTATTGTGAATGCTTGTATATCAGGTACCATAATTTGATGTTTGTCGACTGTTAAACTATGCGACTGGTTTTTTTTTTCTTTTTCTTCAATGAGCTGGGCTTTTTAATGTACAAAGTAAAAAGTAAGTTACACCTAGTGCCATCTGGAGTGGGAGCAAAGTAGACAGTACATCAGAATTGCAGATGGGGTGTTTTAGTTCAGTGACTGCATATGGTGCATTAACTGGATTCTTACTCCAAATTGAAAGTGGAAGGAACCATTCGATTTTTATAAGTGCCTAAATTGCACTAACATCCATTGCGAATTGTATTTACTGCACTCAATGTGTAGCAGGAAATTACTGTTACACACGTTTTTATTATATACGTAGTGGTTGCTGGACGAGGATGTGTTTAAGGTTACGCTATTGTTGTATTTGATAAGAAATTCGGACTTAACCCATACGACCTTGAAGCTCAGTATTTCTTGGGTAGGATATGAATAGCGTTCAAATCGTTGTTCTGACTTCACTATTTAAGTCTTCTTTTTAAAAAATCTTGTAAACAAAATTATGTACAATAAAAGCATTTAGGTTTGGAACGTATTTGACTACCGGAAATACAATATATGTTAACAGTACTCAAAATCTTGTTAAAAGGAATGAAATTTACAATGAAAGATGAAACTAAATTAAAACCTGAATCCTAAAAGACCATAAAAACTAAATCCTCCTCCAACATCACCACCACCACAATCCAAACATGTTTCAACATTAGGCTTTGTCTTCTTCAATGGAGTACTTTGGTGTTCCAAATATGTTATCTTTACAGCTCAAAAGAATCACACAGATTCACTGTCCACCATGGCCCACGTCATATGAGTCATAGTATCTATTTGTTCCATCAATCTCCCGTCGACTTGTAACACCATCAATTGTAGTCCTTATTTCCCAATTGTTCCTATGGATAATATGTTCCTTTAGTCTTTATTTTTAAACGTCTTCATTTTTTTCTTTTTCAAGTAGATGTTTCCATGCATATCGTATTTCTGTTGGTGTATTATTGTTACAGCATTTTGTTTAAAATTTTTCAATAGCTAAAGCCTCAGCATTTAGAATCTGCTTATGTGTTTTATGTGATGTAATGATCTTAGCATTTTCCCAATTAGGCTGTACATCGTTGTCTAAGCAGTATTGTATAAATGATATTTTGCTGTCTTGTGTTCCAGTTATGTGTGTGCTCCTGTAATCTCGTACAAAAATGTCTTTTGGTATTTCCAATATACACTGAAGAGCAACTGAATTAAAGATACCCGTCTAGTAATGTGTAGCACCACCTTTCGCCCTGATGATGGCAGTGATTCGTCTCATCATGGACTAGACAAGACACCGAAAGCGTTGGGAAGCCATACGGATTGGATCCATGACCCCTGAACAAGCTCTCACAGTTCACGAAGATTTGATGGAGGAGGGTCAGAGCCTCGAACATCTCTCTCGATGGCATCCCAGATGTGCTCGATGGGATTGAGGTCAGGTGACCTAGCTGGCCAAGGAAGCGACCATTCGGATACAATTCGGGAGCTGCATTGTCTTGTTGCAGGATGAGGTTTCTAGTGGGATGTTGAAGATGCACACTCGGGAGCAAATGGCTGTCCAGGATATCCCTGTAACTTTGACCTGTGAGGGACGATGTCACACGTACCAGGGGTCTCATTTCAGTGCACGTAAACAGAGACAAGAATGCCACCTCCACCAGCTTGAAGAGTACCCTGCTGGCAAGAAGGATCCATCGCTTCATGTGGTTTGCGCCATACTCGTATCCTGCCATTCGCATGTACCAACGTGAATCTCTACTCATCAGTTCAGGCAACATTTTCCCACATGTCTAGGGTCCAGTGGCGATGTTCCCGCGCCCATGCTAATCTTTGCACCCTGTGATGTGCGGTCAGCAGCGGTACCCTCGTGGGACAATGGCTTCTGTACCCCATAGTGAGGAGATGGTTCGGGATGGTGTGGCTGTTTACACATTTTTGTGCACCAGCATTAAATTGCCGAGTGATTTCTTGCACTGTGGCCCGTTTATCCGCTGTTACAATGTGAGCTAGCAGATGATGACCCTGCTTATCCACAAGCTGTTGTCCATGGCAGTTGGCCCTTGCAGAGGTGGTTTTACCGGATTCGATGTACTCACGGTGCACCTGTGACACAGTGGCTCATGAAAATCACAGTGCCTGCACGACTTCCGAGATGGAGTGACCCATTTGTCTGGCCCCAAGAATTTCCCCATGATCAAATGCGCTTAGATCCTTCGTCTTACCCATACTGCGTCCGACTCTTACCGATTCCCGTCGCATCACTCCTTATATTGTCGGATCGCTGCATAAGTCATGTTTCCATGGACTGCCCACAGAGCCACATTTGCATAACGCCAGCTGTCTTTAATTCAATTGCTCTTCAGTGTATATGCGATTATGATTGTTGTTGGCTGCACTTGTTGGTATCATATATACACCTGCTCTGTCCAATACTGATGTTTTGCTGTTGCATGTTAGTAGCTTGCCATTATCTATGATAGTTTCAGCAAGATGTAATGTATATTATAATCTTTGCATTCCTTTCTAAGTATATTAATGGTGGTCAGAAAGGAAAGGATTTGTATGCTTTTATGTCATTTTTGCTGGTATTTTGCTGCATGTTTCTTATTTTATTATAGATGGAATCTACCAATTTCGTTCTGTAACCAAATTGTATGGCAGTTTTCTTTAGTCTTTCTTTATGTTCCAATTCAGTAGATGATGTATGTGTTGTTGCATGTTTTATATAGTACTGAAAAGCAGCCTTTTTGTATTTCCATGGATGTACCGAATCAGAAGGGATTAATGCTGGAATGTATGTAGGCTTTCTGTATATGGTATGCT
This sequence comes from Macrothele yani, assembly GCA_039090855.1. Taxonomy (NCBI): domain Eukaryota; kingdom Metazoa; phylum Arthropoda; class Arachnida; order Araneae; family Macrothelidae; genus Macrothele; species Macrothele yani. The sequence continues at coordinate 164,003,798 of CM077024.1, read as the reverse complement.
CGATGTTTTTCTATGTATATTGAATGATGTCCAGAAAATGTAGTTTATTATTTTCTTTATCAATTGTTGTTTTGATTGTTGGATAGTAATTATTGAATGTTTCTACGAATCTGCCAAGATCAGTATCAGAATGTGTCCAGAAGATGAGAATATCGTCAACATATTGTTTGTAAAGTATCGGTACGGCAAGGTCAGTAAAAATATTTGCTTTTTGATATCTTGAAGTATGACTTCAGCCATTAGACCTGAGAGGGATTAGACTTGAGAGATCCATTGGTGCTCCAAAAGTTTGTTTATATATGCTTTTATTGAAAGTGAAATAGTTGTTACTGGTAACAAATTCTAATGCAGATATAATACTGGATCATTCTTGATCATCTATTTCAGCAGTCTGTAGTCTTATTTATTAGTTTAATTGATTCATTAGTAGGTGTATTGGGATATAAAGCTATGATATCCATACTGTACATGGTGAAAGTTGTATGATTCAACTTTTTTATTTCATTAATGACTTCCATGGAGTTGTAGATGCTATGTTGACGATTGTTGAAGTATGGCCTCAGATGTTGATACATTGCTCTTTTCAAATTTATGGTGGTTGAAGTATTTTTATTTACAATAATTCTAATCAGTAAATCTTTGTGTGTTTTTACTTTGCCGAATATAGAGGGTGTTCGAGCTCCTACAGGAGGATGAGTTCTTTATAATCTGTGGAAGGTCACTATGATTTTTTATTTTGGCCATTTGGCACAGAATTCTATCTGTAGGGTCTTTTTCAGTCTTTTGCACCTTCAAATCGTTAATTGCTTTATCCATTTTTTGTTGATATTCTTAGTCTTTTAATAGTACTATTTGTTTGCTTTTATCAGCCAACATACATTTCACTTGAGAATTATTTGGTAGCTCTAATAAAGCTTTACATTCATAGGTTACGATAGTTTTTTTGTTTTCTGGCTGATTTTGCATTTTTTCAAGTGTGCGTAGTGTCTTGTATCTTGCCAGATTTCTTTTCTCCATAGGTAGTTCTTGAACTATGTCCTCTTTCAATGGTGCGATATTTAAAGCTTTAGGTGTTTCTGCATCATAGGCATATTTTATTCCCTGTTCTAGGGTCTTTATCTGCAGGCTAGATAATGCTATTCCTGATTCTTTAATGTACATCATTTTTTTTATGATTTTTGGTCTTCATTTTCGCCTTTTGGCATTTTTTACTAATTAGATATTCAATTTTATGAAAATGTCTATTTTTTATATAGATTAAGATAATACAACGTAGTTGTCACAAATGTTTATTTTTTTCAAGCAGACCATGGTTTCTCACTGGGTATTGACCTAGCTTCATCAGGACGAATGGCACGTAAATATTTAAATTGTATGTGACATCATAAATGGTGTTTACAGTCACATGTTTTTGGTTAGATGCTTCACGGGTTTGATAGAAATGGCGTGGATGCCATGTCATTAACAAGTTGCGAAGACTTCCGATATATATGGAAAGCTTCCAAAATATTAAGTTTGGTGGTTGAATCTGGCTTGTCAATAAGTTTTGCTTCTTCAAAGAGAAATTTGTGGTCCTTTTTGTAACAGTGTTTAGCCATCGCTGACTTCTTCAGGTCACAAATCCAAATGTAGGTCTTTGTGCTCCTTCAATCGAAAACACAAGGCTCTACACGGGTCTGTCCTATGTACGAAGTGCCACATTCACATGGAATTTCATAAATTCCCCACGAGTTTTGTCATCAACATAGTCCTTTGATTCTAAAAATCTCATTTTATTTATGGGTTTAAAAATCACTTTAAAATTAAAGGTTTTGAGAATTTTTGTAATTTTGAAGGCAATGTCACAGGAAAATGGAATAATGGCAAAATTCGCTCGCACTCGGCGCATCACAGGAGTTAATGTGGAGATGAGCTTCGGTTTCCGGAATTTTGTTGGAGCCTTGTCTATAATGGAAGGGTTGTATCCTCGCTGTACTGCAACACATTTAAGGAAATAAAGTTCTTTTTTTTCAAACTATCCTTATCTGAACATGTATGTATCGCACGATATACGCAACTGTAAAAGGCGCTGAGTTTTTGTTGATAAGCGTGATTAGACTTGGCATGTGGAGGTAAAAAAATAGCAAAAGGCTTCCGATAAATTGTGGTTGCGAGAGAGGTTGATTTAAGCGAGTTACCAGGACGTCAAGGAATGGGTAAGCATCCGTTATTTTCAGTTTCGTAGCTGAATTGAATGTGAAGATCAATGGAATTTATTAGTTTGACTAATTCCGGAATTTCAGAATGTTTTCCCTTCCATAAAACAAAAGTATTGTCTATATATTGTATCCATAAGTCAAATTTCACGAGTTTGAAAAGTTTTTCTTCAAATCGACGCATGTAGATTTCGCATAATATAGGTGACAATGGGCTGCCCATGGCTAGACCTTCCGTTCTGTTCATAAAACGTTCCACGGAAAGTAAATCTGTTCTGTTTTATGCAAATGTCCACTAGTCTTGTTATTTCCTCAACTTTAGGTTGGCTGTAATGATGCTCTACAAGACTTTATTTTAGGGATTCCAGAGCTCCTTTTACTGGAACATTGGTGAACATAGATATCACATCAAAGGATAGCATTACTTGATCTACATAGGGGTGTAGTTTAAGTCGATTGGTAAACTCAATGGAATTTTTCACAGACGTTTCGTTTGGATTGGCCAAGGTAGATAATTTTGGAGATAAGAACTTTGATAACTTATATGCTGCTGTGCCGATATTACTTACTATAGGCTGAAAAAGAATTCCAGATTTCTGTATTTTAGGGCGAGCATGAAATCTCGCATACGGGCTTATGAAGGTTTAAGTTTGTTTTCTATGTTTTGGCTCAGAGTTTCAGTTTTTGATCAATTTCTGCATTTCTTTCAATTGTTTATCTGAAGGATCATTCTGTAATTCTTTGTAAGGTCCATCCGAAATAAGACAAAAATCATTATAACAAAGTCAAAATCTAACACAACCACCTGGCCTCCCTTGTCAGCTCTAGTAATGATTTAATTTAAATTTGAGCACAATTCTTTAAGCTCATTAAATTTCTTTGGTGGTTAAATTTGGTCTAGGTGATGTAGCGTGATTTGCGGTTATCACTTGGCTGATACAATGTCTAACTATTCTTTTTCTTCAAAGTTGAGACCAGTTTTGTATTAGAGATTCCTCAACTGAAGCAACTATGTCTGATACCCGTATCTTTCTTGAGATAGCAAAATTAGATCGTAAAGTCCTCTTCTCAATTTCAGTGAGACTATGACCGGACAAGTTGACAAACACTTCATTATCTGGATACAGTATTCCGTTATTACTATTGGTATAATGCTGCTTATTCTTATTACCTGCTATCAAATTTTGGAATTTTTTAAATTCTGTGTTTGACATGTTGATACTATGAACTAAGTGTTTGTCTAAAGTATCAAAATCTGCCAATTTGTTAGCTAACCAAAGATGTGGATTATAAAGTTCATGTTCCACCTTCACAATGTCCTTCCGAGTGTCCTTAATAACAGCTCTAAGAATCGCAAAAGAAGCATTGCTCACTGCTCTTGTTACGTTCTGAGTAGGTATTAGGTTACATTTCAAGGATATAAAAGTTTGGTAAGATGCAATGTCTTTTGCCTCATTGTAAGAAATTCAAATGGTTCAGTAATCTGAACTTCTTTATTCTGAGTTTCGAAAAACGATTGATCGTACTTTTCAAAGCGGTCATATCTTCTCAGGAGCATTAGATGTACAACATTCCTATAAGTCACTTACATTGAAAGTTGAATTAGCCAATAGGATGTTAAAATGGCTTCCGTTTAAGATGCACAGACCTATACTTACGCACCGGTGTAGTCTGGAAGTCCGTTAAACTAAGATTCTTTATCTCAGACTACAGTCTTGTAATGATTATATATAGATTAAGATAATACAACTACGTTGTACTATTCAACTTTCAACGTAATACAACTACATAGTATTATCTTAATCTATATATAATCATCACAAGACTTTGAGATAAAGAATCTTCAGTTTAATGGACTTCCAAGACTACACCGTTGCGTAAGTGTAGGTCTGTGCATCTTAAACGAAAGCCATTTTAACATCCTATTGACTAATTCAAATTAATTCAACTTTCAACGTGACTTATAGGAACGTTGTACATCTAATGTTCCTGAGAAGATATGACCACTTTGAAAAGTACGATCAATCGTTTTTCGAAACTCAGAATAAAGAAGTTCAGATTACTGAACCATTTGAATTTCTTATGAGGCAAAAGACATTGCATCTTACCGAACTTTATATCCTTGAAATGTAACCTAATACCTACTCAGAACGTAACAAGAGCAGTGCTTCTTTTGCGATTCTTAGAGCTGTTATTAAGGACACTCTGAAGGACATTGTGAAGGTGGAACATGAACTTTATAATCCACATCTTTGGTTAGCTAACAAATTGGCAGATTTTGATACTTTAGACAAACACTTAGTTCATAGTATCAACATGTCAAACACAGAATTTAGAAAATTCCAAAATTTGATAGCAGGTAATAAGAATAAGCAGCATTATACCAATAGTAATAATAACGGAATACTGTATCCAGATAATGAAGTGTTTGTCAACTTGTCCGGTCATAGTCTCACTGAAATTGAGAAGAGGACTTTACGATCTAATTTTGCTATCTCAAGAAAGATACCAGTATCAGACATAGTTGCTTCAGTTGAGGAATCTAATACAAAGCAGTCTCAACTTTGAAGAAAAGAATAGTTAGACATTGTATCAGCCAAGTGATAACCACAAATCACGCTACATTACCTAGACCAAATTTAACCACCAAAGAAATTAATGCGCTTAAAGAATTGCAGTCAAATTCAAATTTAATCATTACTAGAGCTGACAAAGGAGGCCAGGTAGTTGTGTTAGACAAAAATCATTATGATAACAAAGTCAAAATCTTATTTCGGATGGACCTTACAAAGAATTAAAGAATGATCCTTCAGATAAACAATTGAAAGAAATGCAGAAATTGATCAAAAACTCAGAAACTGAGCCAAAACATAAAAAATAAACTTAAACTTTCATAAGCCTGTATGCAAGATTTTATGCTCACCCTAAAATACAGAAATCTGGAATTCCTTTTCAGCCTATATAGTAAGTAATATTGGCACAGCAGCATATAAGTTATCGAAGTTCTTATCTTCAAAATTATCTACCTTGGCCAATCCAAACGAAACATCTGAAAAATTCCATTGAGTTTACCAATCGACTTAAACTACACCCCTACGTAGATCAACTAATGCTATCCTTTGATGTGGTATCTATGTTCAACAATGTTCCAGTAAAAGGAGCTCTGGAATCCCTAAAATCAAGTCTTTTAGAGCATCATTACAGCCAACCTGAAGTTGAGGAAATAAGACTAGTGGACATTTGCATAAAACAGAACAGATTTACTTTCCGTGGAACGTTTTATGAACAGACTGAAGGTCTAGCCATGAGCAACCTACTGTCTTGCCTATATTATGTGAAATCTAGTTGCATCGATTTGAAGAAAAACTTTTCAAACTCGTGAAATTTGACTTATGGATACGATATGTAGAAGATACTTTTCTTTTATGGAAGGGAAAACATTCTGAAATTCCGGAATTAGTCAAACTAATAAATTCCATTGCTCCTCACATTCAATTCAGCTACGGAACTGAAAATAACTGATGCTTACCATTCCTTGACGTCCTGGTAACTCGCTTAAATCAATCTCTCGCAACCACAATTTATTGGAAGCCTTTCGCTATTTTTTTACCTCCACATGCCAAGTTTAATCACCCTTATCAACAAAAACTCAGCGCCTTTTACAGTTGTGTATATCGTGCGATACATACATGTTCAGATAAGGACAGTTTGAAAAAAAGATTTATTTCCTTAAACGTGTTGCAGTACAGGAAGGATACAACTCTTCCATTATAGACAAGGCTCCAACAAAATTCCGGAAACCGAAGCCCATCTCCACATTAACTCCTGCGATGCGCCCATTGCGAGAGAATTTTGCCATTATTCCATTTTCCTGTGACATTGTCTTCAAAATTACAAAAATTCTCAAAACCTTTGATTTTAAGGTGATTTTAAAACCCATAAACAAAATGAGATTTTTAGGATCAAAGGACTGTGTTGAAGACAAAAACTCGTGGGGAATTTATGAAATTCCATGTGAATATGGCGCTTCGTACATAGGACAGACCTGTGTAGAGCCTTGCGTTTTCGATTGAAGGAGCACAAGACCTACATTCGGAATTGTGACCTGAAGAAGTCTGCGATGGCTAAACACTGTCATGAAAAGGACCACAAATTTCTCTTTGAAGAAGCAAAACTTATTTGACAAGCCAGATTCAACCACCAAACTTAATATTTTGGAAGCTTTCCATATATATCAGAAGTCTTCGCAACTTGTTAATGACATGGCATCCACGCCATTTCTATCAAACGCGTGGAAGCATCTAGCCAAAAACAAGTGACTAAACGCCATTTATGATGTCATATACAATTTGAATATTTATGTGCCATTCGTCCCGATGAAGCTTGGTCAATACCCAGCGAAACCATGGTTGGCTTGAAAAAAATAAACATTTGTGACAACTACGTTGTATTATCTTAATCTGTATATAATCTTCACAAGACTAGTCTTTGAGATAAAGAGTGGTCTATTTCTTATGCTTTTAAGCTTGACGATCTAGGATTGCATGGCTGAAGTCATACTTCAAGATATCGAAAAGCAAATATTTTTACAACCAGACCTTGCCTTACCGATGCTTTACAAACGATATGTTGACGATATTCTCATCTTCTGGACACAGTCTGATACTGATCTTGACAGATTCGTAGAAACATTCAATAATTACTATCCAACAACCAAAACAACAATTGATAAGGAAAAAAATAATAAACTATATTTTCTGGACATCAATATACATAGAAAAGAGCAAAGCATCGAGCATACTGTATACAGAAAGCCTACCTACATTCCAGCATGATTTGGTACATCCATGGAAATACAAAAAGGCTGCTTTTCAGTACTACATAAAACGTGCAACACATACATCATATACTAAATTGGAACATAAAGAAATAGACTGGATAAAGAAAACTGCCATACAATTTGGTTACAGAATGAAATTGGTAGATTCTATCTACACTGCTGGACAATTGCTAAGGACGGATCATAAACGGCTATATAGAGCATAAAAAAGTAAGTGTGGTTGGATGCCAAGTGAAATAAAATAATGTCAGAATGTCAGGACATTACAAGAAAGACAATTTATTGTGCTCTGAAATCCAGAAGGCTTTGAAACGTGTTCAAGGGACAAACAGGCCATTTTGTGCAGAATACGTAAACGTGAAAAAAATGCAATTACCGTCCGCAGGCGTTCCGGCGTAAGATGTCAATACGGGATATGGCCACCATGGAGGGCGGAGCAAGATTCCACACGTCGTGTCATGCTTTGCACAACATTATCAAGCAGCTGTTGGGGTAATTTATCCCATTCCTCTGTCAGTACACGGATGAGGGTGTCCTTGTTTATTGGAGGGCATTGGCGACCAGCAAGACTCCTCCCCAAAGCATCCCACACATTTTCAATGGGATTCAGATCTGGAGAACGTGCTGGCCATACGAGGCGTTGAATATCCTCGCTCTCAAGACACTCCTGGACAGCGACTGTTTGATGACATGTTGCGTTGTCGTCCATGAAAATGAATCTATCACCGACAGCACCACGGAACATGCGAACATGAGGTAGCAGAACATCATTAATGTAGCGTTGGTCAGTCATAGTCCCAGTTGGAAGCACATAGAGGGACGTATGGCCATTGATCATGATGCCAGCCCATACCATGACACTACATGTCGGATATCGGTCCCTTTCCTGTATGTTTGCTGGACAATATGCCGTATCACTATCACGCCAAATCAGTTGTCGTCGACAATCAGACGATAGACTGTATCTACTCTCATCTGAAAAGAGGACAGCAGACCAGTCGTTATCAGTCCAATTGCGATGTTGATGGCACCATTGCAAACGGGCGGTACGGTGACATCTGGACAATGGGATGCACACAACAGGACGGCGGGCGTATAGTCCTCCTTCATGCAAACGTCTGGCGACAGTTTTTCGGGAGATCCGCTTGCCAGTAGCAGCCATAAATTGATTTGCTACCTCACTAGCTGTGCTGCGCCGGTGTCTTTTTGTTGATAGCACTATGTACCGATCTTCTGCAGGTATCGTACAGCGAACACGACCTCCCCCGTGACGTTTGCTACACTCTCCATTTGTTTGAAATGATTTCCAAACCCTTGAAACAACACTGGGGCCGACGTCAAACTCCCTGGCAACATCTGTTATTTTTCGCCCTTCTTCAATCTTGCCAATAATACGGCCACGCGTAAAATCATCTAGGTGATGTCGGGAAGACATACTGAAAATTGCAAGTTCGTCAATTGATTCTTTCCCTTTCAACTTTGCGTTTCAACAACAACGGTCAATACGCGTCAAATCCTTTATATCTCTTATCAGCGCCATGACGTCACGAACAAGTTCGGCAATCCAAAATTTGCATACGCACAATACGTCTTACTGTATCCCGCACTTATGCTAATTTCCACATTTTCCTGCCTTCCATTTTATGGTTGCTATCATTGCTATTGTCATCCGTCCTTAGCAATTGTCCGGCAGTGTATAATAAAATAAGAAACATGCAGCAAAATACCAGCAAAAATAATGACAAAAGCCTACAAATCCTTTCCTTTCTTACCACCATTAATATACTTAAAAAGGAATGCAAAGATCATAATATACAGTACATCTTGCTGAAACTATCATAGATAATGGCAAGCTACTAACATGCAACAACAAAACATCAGTATTGGACGGAGCAGGTGTATATATGATACCAACAACTGCAGCCAACGACAATCATGATCGCTTATATATCGGAAGTACCAACGATATATATGCGTACCAAAAGACGTTTTGGTACAAGATTACAGAAGTACATGCATAACTGGAACACGAAAGACAGCAAAACATCATTTATACAATACTGCTTAGATAACGATGTACAGCCTAATTGGGAAAATGCTAAGATCATTACATCACATAAAACATAAAAAATTGCTCCAACAAGACTGGATTAGATAGGCTTGTTAGAAAAACTGGGCACAGCATGGACTGGAATTCCCTTAAAGTAATCAGTTTCCAAAGCAATTTCCAAAAAGAAAACAAAGAAGGAATAGAGATTGAGAAAAATCAAAATTCCATCATCAATGACTGCAAAGGATTTTCCCTGCCTAACATCTGGCAGGATTTGTTGAAAAATAACCTAAACCATCAAGGTTAACCGTAACCGTCAGGGTAAACCGTAACCGTGATAGTGACAAGTAAAAAGTGACAACAAGACAGCCTGAAGAAGAAGAGTTTTCTCCGAAAATTTGCTATTAATGAAAAAATTTCCTAGTAAAATTCCCATAATTTGCTTTAGATTATTAACACACAAGAGGATTCTAAATGCCGAGGATTCAGCTATTGAAAAATTTTAAACAAAATGCTGTAACAATAATACACCAACAGAAATACCATATGCATGGAAATATCTACTTGAAAAGGAGAAAACTAAAACATTTCAAAATAAAAAAAAATAAAGACGAAAGAAACAAATAATCTATAGGAACAATTAGGAAATAAGGACTACAATAGATGGTGTTACAAGTCAATGCGGGATTGATGGAACAAGTAGATACTGCGACTATGACGTGGGCCATGGCGGACAGTGAATCTGTGTGATCCTTTTGAGCTGTAAAGATAACATATTTGGAACACCAAAGTACTCCATTGAAGAAGACAAAGCCTAATGTTGAAACATGTTTGGATTGTGGTAGTGATGTTGGAGGAGGATTTCGTTTTTATGGTCTTTTAGGATTCAGGTTTTAATTTAGTTTCATCTTTCATTGATTTTAAGTATCTTTCATTGTAAACTTCATTCCTTTTAACAAGACTGAGCATTGTTAACGTATGTTGCATTTCCGGCAGTCAATATGTCCCAAACCGAAATGCTTTTATTGTACATAATTTCGTTTACTACAAGATTTTTGAAAAAGAAGACTTAAATAGTGAAGTCAGAACAACGATTCGAACGCTATTCCTATCATACCCAAGAAATACTGAGCTTCAAGGCTGTATGGGGGCAAGTCCAAATTTCTTATCAAATACAACAATAGCGTAACCCTAAACACGTCTTCGTCCAGCAACCACTACATATGTAATAAAAACGTGTGTAACAGTAATTTCCTGCTACACATTGAGTGTAGTAAATACAATTAGTAACGTACTACGTAAATTTTCGCTCAATAGCAAAAGTAGCTTTTTGGACTTTGCAATAAATCCATCGTGAAATCTGTGCTGTATACGGGAGAAATGCCATGTCTCGCCCGGCCATTGTAAAGTAGTGCCAACAATTTGAAAAAGGTCGCACAAATTTGACGAACAAATATTGCAAAGGCAGACCATTAATAGCCAGCATTGCGGAGCATGTTGCAGACATGATATGGGGTAATATGCGTATCAAAATCAAGGAAATTACCAGTACATTCGACATTTCATATGGGACTGTGCATTTCATCATTAGAGAGCAACTGGAATTTTGGAAATTGTGAGCGAGATGGGTGCCATGTTTACTCCCTGACCGGCACAGAAATTAACATTTTCTGTAGTCTTTGGCTCTTCTGCAATGGTATTTTGCCGAGGGTCAAATTTTTTTGTGTCGAATCATCACAGGGGATGAAAAGTGGTTTCACCATTTCACCCCTGAAACCAAACGATCGTCCATGAAATGGAAGCATGTCACCTCTCCAACAAAGATGAAGTTTAACCATCTGCAGGAAAGGCCATGGCAACTGTTTTCTTTGACTGTGAAGGTGTTGTTTACACAGAATTTTGGCCAAAAGGGACGACTATCAATATTGACTCTTATTGCCAAACACTACAAAATTTGCAAAAGGCAATGAAGGACAGACACCGGGGTAAGTTGAGTGAAGGTGTCATTCTGCTGCATGACAATGCCACATCCACACAGCACGGGAAACAAAGGAATTTCTGCAGTCGTTTAAGTGGGAGGTGTGGCAACATCTACCATACAGCCCCGCTTTATCCCTGTGCAACTACTATTTGTTCAGTAAAATGAAACAGGACCTTAGTGAACAATGATTCCAAACCAATGAGGCTGTGAAAACTGCAGTCCTTAACTGGAAACAGGATCTTAGTGAACAATGATTCCAAACCGATGAGGCTGTGAAAACTGCGGTCCTTAACTGGTTGCACCATACTGGAGGAGACTTCTGTACAGGTACGGAAAAGTTAATCACATGTTCCGATAAATTTCTACAGTCCTTAGGAGACTATTTCGAAAAATGAATAAATGTTGTACCTTTAAACCAACATACATATACCTATAGCTCTTTATTTGTTTTGGCTTTATTCAACAGCATAACTTTTTGATCCACCCTTGTTGATGTGTATTTGTGCCCATGTTTATGATGTAAAATACAGTTCAAGCACATACCTCATACATTGTATAGTCCTGAAAGATATATATAAAAGATTATCTTGATTCTTTTAAAAAGAAAAGTGACAAAAAGAAGGGAAATAAATAAATCTCAGGATGAAATACCAAAACAAGCACTTAAGATATCCATCAGCAAACTGGTGTTGCAAAAGCATCATACATGCAATCAACAAAAAAGAAAGCCGAACTTTTTAACTGAGTGAAAAATCAGAATGTGCAGAAAGTGTGAATATAACACAGAATGACCAAGACAGAATTGTTGACTGCAATTTAGTTACGTAAATACTTATCTGGAACATACCACTATATTCACAATATAAAATTACTAAATTCCAAACAAAATAAAATGGTTTTATCATTTCATTTTGTACATATGCCAGCTCAGTTTTCTCCACCTTGTACATATTTAAAAGACACTGCTTCACACAGTTTTTTTTTCTTGTTTTCTTGATGCACTTGCTAGAACATCAGTTCTAGTTCCCTCTTGAGAGCAAGCCTTGCTTTCTTCTCAGAAAGTTCTACAGCCATATGTCTTTTGTTGAGTCTACCACTGCACAGCACCCATTGCTTAATTTTTATTTCTGCTGATATCTTTCCCTTTCCATTTCTTCATTTTTGTCACTTTCCTTTGTCTCTATAAAAAATCTAGATGACATAATAGCTAGAAACATCATCATTGTCAACCATTATCAATCCACTGCTGGACGAAGGTCTCCCCAAGTTTCCTCCACAACGGTCTGTCTTGTGCCAGTCTCCTCCATGTCACCCCTGCATACTTTCGAATTTCATCCACCCACCTCCAATGTGGTCTTTCTTCTGGGTCTTTTCCTGTCCCTTGGAATCCAATCTAAAATTTAGGCTGTCCATCGATGATCTGTCCTTCTGGCAGTATGTCCAGCCCATTGCCATTTCAGGGATTTAACTCTGATCATGATGTCTTCCACTCTTGTCATTTTTCGGATCCACGAGTTCCTCTTCTTATCTCTCCTGGTTACACCAAGTATGCACCTCTCCATGCTTTGAGTTGTCTGCAGCCTTTGTATGTCTCTTTTAGTTAAGGTCCACGTCTCTGCACCATACGTAAGCACTGGAAGGATGCATTGATCAAACACTTTTCTTTTAAGACATAATGGCATATTGCTCTTTAAAATTATGCTGTTTCTTCCAAAAGCTCTCCAGGCAAGTTTTGTACGCCGATTAATTTCTTCATCAATGTGACCCTCACTTGATATCTGCTGTCCAAGATAAACGTACGTGTCTGTTATCTCCAGCTTTTCTCCATCAATCGATAAATCTTCATTTCTTGCAAAAGCATTGAACATCACTTTTGTCTTATGAAAGTTCATTTTTAATCCCACTTCCTTACTCTTGTCAGCAAGTTCCTGGATCATACTCTGCAGCTCTGATGGGCTAGTTGCAAAAATGACTACGTCATCAGCAAAACGAAGGTGGGTTAGATAATCTCCATTAATCTTTATCCCCTTGTTTTCCCAGCTCAGTGACTGAAAAACACCCTCCAATGTGGCATTAAAGAGCTTCGGAGATATGGTGTCACCTTGTCTCACTCCCTTTCCAATTTTTATGTGTGTTGTATTTTCAAACAGCCTAATCTTTGCACTTGCATTTTCATAGATGTTAATAATATTAATGTATGCATCTTCAATACCGCAGGTTTTCAGAGCCATTGTAACTGCTGATGGTTTCACCGAATCAAAGGCTTTTTCATAATCGATAAAAGCCATGCACAATGGAAGTTCATATTCCCTCGCTCTTTCAATTAGTTCTCTCAGCACATGGATATGATCTATTGTGCTGTAGCCACTCCTGAATCCAGCTTGTTCTCTCGGTTGAGCCATGTCCAGTGTTACCTTCAAGCGGTGTGAAAGAACTTTAGTGAAGATTTTATAAACTACTGATAGGAGGCTGATAGGTCTGTAGTTTCCGAGATCCTCAATGTCACCTTTCTTATGTAGCAGGATCATTGTAGCGGTGTTCCAATCCTCAGGAATCTTTCCTTCATTAAGGCATCGAGTGAAAATTTGGGCGAGTACTGTTTCGATTTCTCCACTTGCTTCTTGTATGATGTCTACAGTAATTCCATCTTCTCCTGGAGCTTTTCCCCGCTTCATGTTCTTGATTGCATGTGCAACTTCTGCTGGAAGGACTGGAGGAACTCTGGTACTGGTATCTTTCATGATGTCTGGAGTACATGTATCATCCCTTTCATATAATTTGGAGTAGAAATCTTTCACTCTTGTCAAAATTTCGCCTCTATTTCTTGTTACAGAACCATCTTTTCTCAGTGCCATAATCTGTTTTCTTCCCTTACTGAGATGTCCCTTTGCTATCTTTAGGCTTTGGTTGTTTTCAATTGCTTTCCTCACTAGTTCACAGTTGAATTTTCTTACGTCTTCAGTGATACTTTTTCGTACTGTCTTGCATAGCTCTATATATTCCACTTTGGAAGTCACATCATCTTTAGTTGTCCTCATCTCTCTTTTTTGCATCAACATTTTCGTTTTTCCTGATAATTTATTTACATGCAACTTGTTCTTAGACCCAGCTAATTTTGTTGCTGTTTCCATAAGAGCTTTGGTTACTTTTCTGTTAACTTCAGAGATGTCCACTTCTTCCGATGTTAGGCCTTCTAAAGCAGAGAACCTGTTCTTCAGTTCCAACTTGAAGGTATTATGGTGTTTTTTAAGGTTGGTTATGTCAATAGATTTTGCTTGTCTTATGAGCTTGCCACGTTCAAGTTTAGTGTTGAGGTGCATCTTACATCTCACCAATCTATGGTCACTACCTGTGTTGAACTTGTTTAGCACACTGCAGTCTTCTATGACGAATTTTTTGTTACACATAATAAAATCAATTTCATTTGTCGTCCCATTTGGATGTCTCCATGTCCATTTCCTGTGTGGCTTTTTCTTGAAGAAGGAGTTCAAGATGAAAAACCCTTCTGCCTCTGCAAACTCAACAAGAGTATTTCCATGCTGGTTTCTGTTGCCGTGACCGAATTTACCTACTGAAGTTTCATTCTGTTGCCGTTGCCCAATTTTTGCATTGAAATCTCCCATAATTATTTTCAAGTGCTGCTTACCTTTATTATTTAGATGACAAATTTCCTCATAAAATTCTTCAATTTCTTCTTCAGGATGACTTGTGGTGGGTGCATAAGTTTGAATAATCTGAGCCTGGTATCTTTTCGAGAGTTGGATAACAAGCCGTGCAGCTCTGTCAGAGGAACTTTCAACTTCTACAACTTTATCCTTCAGTTTCTTGTTTATTATAAATCCAACACCACTAGTTCTGCCAGTATCTGTCCCACGATAGTAGAAGAGATGTCCACTTTTCAGTTCGATGAGATCTCCTTTTCTCCTTACCTCACTTAGCCCCACGATGTCCCACTTGATCCTTTGTAGTTCCTCTTCCAATTCAAGAAGCCTTGAATCAAAAGATAGGGAGCGTCCATTGTACGTTGCCAAGGTCAGCATCAGATGGCAGCCTAGTCCGGTCCTCCGGGGATTCTTAGCACCCTCTGCCTTCATGTCGCACTGGCCCCTGCCTTGGCCAGGTACATTCCAGCTGCCGGAGACTGAGGGCCAAAATTTAAGTTGTGGAGTCATTTTGGAGGGGTTTGGCCATAACTCACCACGCTGGCCAAGCGGGTTGGTGAGTGTGGGATAGAATTTCCTCTAATCCCGATGGTATAGTTATACCGCTATTGGCGGTCGTCAGAGCCCCTTTAGTAGGAACAGGATGCACCACGAGAAGGCGGGGTTGACATTTGTCAAGGAGAGGCTGTGATGTTGCACATCACCTGACATACCAAGTGAAAAATGTAAGAAAATAAAAATTCAGAAAGAACCTTACCTGCAGAACAATAATACAGCATTGTGACTGCAACTAATAACATCATCACGTGACGTCTCTTTTTTCCTTCCCGTGGACGGAAAACTGTGTTAAAAAGTTTCTTAACATGACTCAAGCTAAATAGCTGCATACAACTGCGACTGCGCACATCACCACTATCCTCTGCACTTCTAGGACTTCCCCCAGGAATTCTAAAAATGATATAAATTATGATGCAAAATGCTATAGTCATTTCTAAAATAAAAACCTCAACATATTTGTTTAAAAGTACATGTAAATCATTGTTTTTTAAAATTAAAGCTGCAAGTGAGCTCCCTAAAGTCCCTCCAGTAAAAATCATAGCTTCTAATATCACAATGCGTTTGGTTCTTGATTCTTCAGGCACTACGTCAGAGATGTAACCAAATGTACATGCAATCATACCGACAGTACCAAATGTTAGTCCTGAAATGGCAGAACTTATGAGAAAGAAAGCCACGTGAGCATCAATAAACACCGCAAGCGTAGTGTTGATCGCAGCAGCTACCAGTGAACCAACAGGTGGTATCAGCATGGGCAATTTGCGGCCAAAGTAGTCACTCCACGAGCCCACATAAAAGCTCACAGTCAACGTACAAAAAAAGAGGCACGCACCACAATACTTAAACCACATAGTTGCACTGTGTATCACTTCTTCATGGTGTGCTGTTTCGTTCTTCTTACTGCAGTCATTTGTGTCATTTGGGTGGTTCATCTCCAGACAGACTTTGACAAAAGTTATTCCTTGAAGACCACTTGTCTCAATGAAAACTAACATCATGTATAAGAACAACACTGGTTCCACTGTGACATAACAGAGATAATTCATGTTGATCTGTAAAGAAAAATCAAGCCAATTATTATTTTTTAAAAATATAGTAGTACACTTATGTAAAAATACATGGTGTAAAAACTTATTTAAAGTTACACACTGAAAGCACAATTTATTATGCACAAGTGTAAAATTGTATGGGGAGAGGGAGGACACATCTCTTTCAACTTTTTTTTAAGCGGGGATTCTTCCCCACAACTTTTCGCTCTAGTTTGTCACCCAATATATTACACTTCCTTAATTTTTTTAATCTTGAAAAGCTCATATTTTCCAGTATTTAAATAAAATTCAAAATAATTGAGCATTACAATTTTTCTAATACCAAATGTATCATTGTGAGCTTATTTCTATCTTCATACCATTTGTACATGTAAATTTGTGTAATAAGGAACATTGGGAGTAGACTGTGGGAGACTGGAAATGGGTAGCTTGGTTCAAGGAATAGAAGTTCCAAGTGTAACACACTGATGGAAGGGTGCGTGTCTGATGCAGGTCATGTGAAGAAATGGACACCCACTGTCGAGTCATGGTGTTACATGCTGGTGGAGGCAGTATAATATTCTGCGACATGCTTACGTGGGTCACCCTGGGGCCCCTTGTGCCTACTGAGCCCATCATCACTTATGTCTACGTACTGACCAACCATCTACATTTATTCATGGCTATCTATTTTTCACAGCATATGCTTTCCTTCAACAAGACGATGCACAGAGTTGTATAGAAATAAATTGTATCTGCGTACACAACCCCTGAAACAGAAAACATGCTGCAAACCAGCGAAGCACAAACCACAATAACGATGGAATAAGATAATTTAAAGAAAAGTTAATAAAACAATAAATAATTATTAGTACATTACAGATTCCAATGAGGACAAAATAGGTACATTACAATTGAATGTGCAGCAATGTGTATGAAATAGATCTTTACAGCAAAATATTAAAATATTGGGCTACTGTATGAACCTCAAAAAAAAAAAAAACAAGATAAAGAAAAATTTCATATCCAGAAAAACAGTTCCATTAATGAATCTTCAAAAATTATATTCTGGGCATGTTATGTAATTTTTAACATTTGAAACAATTGAAAAATAGATTTACAAAATACAGAAGGAAGAGATTTTAATTTAATAACTGGCAACTGCAAGAGGAACCTGGCAATAAAATTTAAATTCTTTCTGTGTAAACGAAACTTTTGATACAGTTCCTATACATTGAAGACAGGCCTTGATAAATTCTAGAGGCTAGAAACATCTGTAAAAGCAAAAGAACTTAGAAGATGTGAAAAATAATTGAATGTTCAAGTTAAAATAGAATTAAGTACATTAATCTTAGTAGAACCTTACGTATTTTAATTGCAGTAAATAACATTTTATTATTTGTAATCCGCAAGCAAAAACTTTCTGCAAAATCTATTAACGTGGAAACTGTCCACACACAGTCTACATTCTTCTACTATGGCAATGCGCCATCTCATCACTCTGATTTGGCAAAGGACAGACTGGACGAGCATTCCAGTGAGTTTTCAATCTTAAAATAGTCCTTACCTCTCATACCCCAGATTTGGGCCCAATTGAGCATCTGTGGAATGAAGTGAAACAACGTATCTGAACCTGAAACTCATGACTGGGGAATTTCAGAGTTTTATAAGTGGCTATCCTGGAATCATGGGCCACAACACAACCCAAATGTTCCCCAGCACAGTACAGTACACCAATGAACCATTACATTATGACCACCCCCAACCTAGAGATATGAGCACATCAGGAGACCGAACCCTGGCACAGGTGAAGTTCACAGAGCAGTACATATACAACCCGAGGACTGGTTTTCGGTTAGTAAAGTGTTCAGAGTCAGAATGAGAAAAGCTGCCAATTTATCGGAGTTCGATAAAGGACAAATTGTGATGGCACGGCGCCTCAGAACTACGATCTCGGAAACGGCGCTGCTTGTTCACGTGCCACTGTAGTGAGTACATATCAAAAGTGGTACATAGATGGCCAAATGACTAATTGTCATCCACAACTCATTGATGCCAGAGAGGAGCGGAGACTGTCACGTGTTGTTCACAGCGACCGCAGGGCCACAGTGAGACAAATCACCCTCAGCTACAACAGTGGCGATCAGGGCAATGTGTCACACTACACAGTTCATCGCAGCCTTCTGCGCATGGGGATGCGTAGCCAAAAACCCAGTCGGGTCCCCATGCTCACAGCAAGTCATCACCATCAACGCACAAAATGGGCCCAAGATAATTAAGATTGGACCGTGGATGATTGGAAGAAAATGGCCTGGTCTGATGAATCAAGATTCCTAGTGCATCACTTAGACAGCCGAGCATGGATACGCCAATTACCAATGGAGGCTATGGCACCAGGATGCACTGTTGGGCGGAAACAGGTCGGCGGTAGTGGTGTTATGCTGTGTGGGATGTTTTCTTGGGACCCTTTAGGCCCCATTATCCAAATAGCACAATCCCTGACAGCTGTCAGGCATCTGAAGATCATTGCTGACCAAGTTCACCCATTCATGGTAACTGTGTTCTCTGCTAGTGATGGCCATTACCAACAGGATAATGCGCTATATCACAATGCCAGAATTGTTAAGGAGTGGTTCGAGGAACATGCTGGTGACTTTCTGTTAATGCCCTGGCCTCCAAATTCACCTGACATTAAACCTAATTGAACATTTGTGCTTCGACTTGGAAAAGTAGGTTCACACTAAATCACCACCACCATCCTGAAACATATGGGAACTGGAGGACCTGCTGTAGAAGTTATATTACCAGATACCCAAGGATACCTTTTGCCACCTTGTCGAATCGATACCTCACCAAGTGCCACTGTTTTGCGGGCTAAAGGGGGTCATATAGCTTATTAAGTAGGTGGTGGTCATAATGCAATGGCTCATTGGTGTACATGCCATCAACATGTTGCATCTGTTGTGATGGCAAAAGTTGGGAGTTAGGTCCACATACATATTACTAGGCTGGTTCCATAATTAATTGTTCTTTCAGTGTATGTTGGAAGAACTGTAAAAATGCCTTTGTGTTTCTTTTTTTTTTTTTCACCAGGAGCAAAGACTTTTCATTCACCCTTTTCTTTTTGTCATCCCCAACCATTATATGGCATTGCAATGATACTTTCCCCATAAATGTGCAAGCCTCTTATCTACATGGCACAGAATGAATGTAACCATTTCTTTGCATTATGCACAAGGACAGTTGCCTAGCACTAACACCTGCTTTGGGCTGTGATAAACAATGACTAATGGGTTTTGTTTTTAGCATTAATTGCACCAAAGATAATTTCATCAGTCTTTCTCTCAGAGCCTAGTGTTTTAAAAGGGAACACTATATCCTCATAACTTCAAAACATTCTATTATTACTAAAACAAAACAAAAAAATAATAATTTAAGTATTTTCTAACTAATGCATCATTTTTTTTGACAAAATATGCCATGCTTTATGTTGGAGATTAAACTGAACGTGAATGACGAGGGGTTGATCCAGGCTTTTCAACACAACACCTATTTTTATGAAATTTTGTATATTTTTTGTGTTTGCAGCAATTTTGCAAAAACATTTTAAAAAAAACCTCAAAAGTACAGGAAGGTTTAAAAGGCAGTGTGGATTCATAGATAGAATCATCATTATTATCAGACAGTGACTTGCAAATGCCATTGCCCAGATTTAAGGGTCATCAAAATGATTGGTCTGGGCTGGTAAATAAGAAATCCAGTTGTCTGGCCAGGTATGTAAAAAAAATCTACACCAACTGCACTTTCACAGCAAAATAAACAGTCTGAATAGCAAAAAAACATTTTTTTAATGTGGTAATATTCAAGATGACTTATGCTAAAATATTTCTGGTTAAAGTGAGTATTTTACTAAAAATATTTTGTGAGAAAACCATTAGAGTTCAAAATACTTTTGTGAAGATACCGCTACAGTTCAAAATATTTCTGTCTACCTCCCAATGACATCAAATTAAACTTAGATCAACACCCTCTGCTGATGACTGATCATCTTTTGGATACTAATATTTTTTGGTGCGTAAGTTGAGATGTTTATATTCAGAGGTCTGGGCCTCGACTTATACGCCATATTGAGTTATCAAACAAAATTTCTAGAGAGAAAAAAATATTGTGCCTTAAATTCTGTCATCATGCAAGCATTCTGAAAGGCAATATTACATCCTTAAGAAACCATTCCAGAAGCATGAAAAATTTAATATTCCGTTCACTAAGAACTTGTTTAAAAGCTGCTGAAACTAATATTTCTGTTCAACAGAAACATTAAAATTTCTGTGACCGATTTGGAGTGGCAGTTGTATGTTAACTGCATCCACCTAGTTATCCCTCCAAGACCCATGGGTAGCATTCACCTCTGATTTCACAAAGCTGCCAGAACTACAATGGGTGCATCTCACTTATCTTGCAATGATTAACCCTCAGAAACATGTCATTGCCACACAGCTGATTCTCTGGCAACTGTGTTGACAGCAGGCGGCACATGCCTTTAAGAATAACAATGACCAGCTGCTAACAAAGGCAGCCTTTTCACTCCACCAATCTCTCAATTGTAACTCTCAAATGAATTAAAATCAATTATGGCTTTCACTTATTATGGTTATCTTAATTTATTTCATATTTCCAATTGAAAACCTCTTAGTTTCTGATTTCAATCAGACTGTGAAAGAAAGTACACTTAAAAAAGTGAAATTGATTTCAATCATCCATAACTCACACTACAAGCATCACTTATTTTTCACACTTGTATGACCTTGTACTTCTTTTCCTTTTTTCCCCCTTTGTGAGGCGTCCTCTCCGACTGTTTGGTCGGAGGGAAGGAATGCTGTACCATCAGTTTGTAAGGAAAAAATAAACAAAACTCAATTTTTTTTCTGAAAAAAAAAAAAAGGTGGAAGTTTCTTCACTTTCTCACCATTTTAATATTTGCTATAACATTAAAATTGTAGTTATAGAATTTCAGAATGCCACTGTATTTGTTTTAGCCTTGGCTTACACTCAGGATAGACTTGTCTATGAATGAAGATAAGGAAATTGAGAAATTTAACCCATTCCACTTACACTCCATATCAACTTCTGAACACATACTGTATTTGTTCTAGAGTAGTCTTATACTCAGGATTGACTTATCTACGAAAAAAGATAAGGAAATTGAGGAATTTAACCCATTTGACTTATAAGCCAAAAAATACTGTACTTCTATAGGTGAGTGATCTTCAGAAATACCACATGTTTTAGTGAAAAAAGCTGCAGTAACTAAACTTTATTTGTCCTAAATGTAAGACATAAGAGTATGCAACATTTACATCTTGAAAAATAAAATTTCTCGAAGAATTTACATGCTGTTATTAATGATCCATTTTTATGGAGAAACACTTATTCCAATTCTCAATACACACTTCAAAGTAAGGTAATTCTGCAATTACGGACGCATGCTTTTTTTTTTCTGTGTGTTAGCAGTTTTTTTCATAACCACATTATTTTCCATGAAGTCTTTATTTTAGAGCATGTACATGATATCTACTTTGTTTTTCTGCTGATTAAGATGTTTTATAGTATCCTGCATATAACAGCAAATCAGCCAGCTTCTTATACAGTAAAATGGTGCTCAGCACATGTTCCATGTCATGGGGATGGCAATCAAAATTTTCTTTCAATTTCAGATCGCACAAATATTTAACTTGTTTTTTTACTAACATGAACTCACTAGTCACTACATGCATATATATAAACAATCCTGCATTAAAGCAGAATAAATTTTGCTCTGCTACATGCTACTGGTGATCAGTCTTCTATATTCATGCTCGGGTCAGTCACTCTTGATGATACAGCAGTTTTATTTCGACATCAAACATGCTTCATATTCTCGAAATTTCCTGTATGGATACCTTGATCTTTGGAATTAACAAAATGCTTATGTTGGTTTACAGTGGATTATCTCTAACATTTTTAACACTAATGCCTGATGGACTATGATCACCCTTCCCGTGAAGAGGCACAATGCCCATATACACAGAAGTGCTAAAAAACTAGGACACCTCTATGCCACGTTGGTCCTCCTCGCAATCGTATAATGGCAGCAACATGATGGGGCATGGACTCCACAAGCTCTCTGTAGTACTGTGGGCACAGTACACACCACACTTCCTACAGAGCATCCCAAATATGTTGCTACGCTGAGAATCGTCCCAGGTGAATACGATTCTCAGCGTAGATGGCACGTTGAACAGCATCCCAAATATGTTCAATGGTGATTAAACCCAGTGAACAAGGGGGCCAAACCAGGATGTCAAATTCCATGGAATGTTCCTCCAGCCATAATTGGGTGACTGTAGACAGGTGCGGTGGCATTGTGTTGAAAGAGGTCGCATCCGTCGGAGTGGTAGCACAATATGAACAGGTGCAAATGATTCCCAAGGATGGCTACATAGCCTCCACCAGTCAGAGTGGTTAACAGATGTATGAGAAGTTCAATGCGTGCCAGCTGAGAACACCCGCACCATAACAGAGTCTGCGCTGTCTCTCATAGGCATGCAGGATCCATTCCTCGTGGGGTTGTTGGCACAACCCAGAGTCTGCTGTCTGCCCAAAACAGTTGGTACCGCAATTTGTCAGACCAGGCTACACGTTTCCAGTCATCTTGCATCCAATGGCGGTGTTCCTGAGCTCAGGCGAGGCGCACAGCCTTGTGTCATCTGGTCAGCAATGGCTCATGGGTGGGCAATCGGCTCTGGAAACCCACAGAACACAGGGAACTTTGCACTCTCCAAACAATGATGCTACTACTGGCCCCAGCATTGAATTGTGCTATGATTTGTGGCAATGTTGCATGATGGACAGATGCCACAATGCATGCCAGACACTGCTGTCCACGATCGTCCAAGGCTTTTCTACGGCCACATTGGTCTCACAGGCTGGATGTTTTCCCTGAGTTTGTGTAGTCCAGGTACACCCTTGAAATTGTTGACCGTTTAAATCTGAATTTTGTGGTAATTTCCAAGATGGGGTGACCCATCCCCCCGGGCACCAAATATCATACCACATTCAAAATTGCTTAAATCCTGATAAGCTGTCATCAAAACTATGAATGTTACTACTTCAGCTTGCGGAGATATTTGCCTCTATAGTACATCATTTGTGGATGATACCATTTACCACATGGGTGTGGTGGCATGTAATGGAAATGGTAGCACCCTTCTCAATTTTTTTGGCATCGCAGTATAAATCTCTTGTATCATAAGATTACTGTCACCTATAACAAGTTCATAAGAGTAGAAAAAAATATTTCAGGCTCTAAAAAAATTAGCAATCAAAATAAAAAAAGGTTTTGATGAGGAAACAAAATGCAAAAATAGGGTATCCATAATCTGCAGAACTACCCTACCTATTGGCAACTGTTTAGAAAAAGTTCTCTGGTAAAGGAATACATTTTATTTTACCCTACTAGATGAAACCCGTCGGAATCGAACGTAATTTTTTTTTTTTAATAATAAACTCGTATGAAACAACAAATGTAAACTTTATTTGATTGACAAATTCATTCAACTACTTCAGTGAAGACAACAGTCCAGGTTCGTGATTTTTTTTTTTTGATTGAAGGTTTAATTGACCACCGTGAGCAACTCATTGAGCAATAAGCAGTCGCCCATCCTTAATTTAGGGTCAGTGGTTCCAGGGAAGGGCGAGAGCCAGTGGCATAAGACAAACAACCATGCCTCACAGGGTTCGAACCCGGACCCTTCACGAACGAATTATCATAAGCCAACACTTGGGCTATAAGCAGTCGCCCGTCCCTAATCTAGGGTCACTGGTTTCAGGGAAGGGAGAGAGTCAATGCTGTAAGACAAACACAACATCCATGCCTCACCGGGATTCGAACCCGGTAGACGAAAGCCATCAGAATCGACGAATAGTTGTTTTTCCCCGGTACACGAAACCAGTCTGAATCGGCGATAAGTTTTTTCTTTTTTTGAAAAGAATAAACTTATATGGAAACGTCTTACCTACATGAATAAATTGGATCGAATGAATGTTAAATTGTATATATACATCACACAGTCCAATGGCAAAATGCAATCAGGTCTTTGAGTGTTCGCTGTTCCAATAAGAACTTTCAAACAAATTCCTGCTAGCTTTGTTTTGCACAACGGTTTGCTGAGAAGAGAGACTTCGGACTATCCGAGTCCCTCCATACTTCCGCTTTCAATAGCGCATGAATCGACCGCAGGCGATCGGATGCCAACTGTATGCTTCTCCCATTGACTTTACATGGGAACTTTGTCCCCCACAATGCCCGAACCATTGCCCCAATCTCATTTTTCACTTCAACTGGCACATCTACACGGTAAGACCTTTATTTTGATACCTCAACCATATGTTTACGTTCAGCCGTTCTCTCACAACTGGTCTTACAGTAAAAAAACTTATAGAATTAATATATAGATTATATTGCTCAGATAAAGTAAGACAATCAGGTGACCAGCTAAAATACCTACAGGAACAATAAAAATATACCATATTTTCTGGGAATAATGTTGCACCAAGCATAATGGTGGTTTCATTCATTTCCTTGGTTTTGTTTCAGGAATAACATTACACTGAGTTTAAAGCCACAGGTAAGTGCACGACAAGGAATTTTACTTGAGGACCATTATTGTCACTTTCCGTTGATTGTTAGATACATTCAGATTTTATTATAAAGAACATCAGACTATGATATTCAGATCTTAAAATTAAACCTTGTATATTGCCTGGTACTAAATAGAAATCATCATAACTGCTTCCTTACTGCAATTAAACAACTCTTCTTTTTAGGCAAAAAAAGCTTCACACCATGCTTGTAGGAGAGGGGGACGGTTGAAAGTTAGGAAGTGTTTTACAGTGGGGCATTTCTTATCAATCCTGGTGCATGGAGTAGCTAATTACAGGTTGGGAAGAAAACGTTTTGTTTAGCCTATGGTTGACACCTACAGAATGGTTTATGTGTTTGGTAAGTGGGAGACATCTCTCCGATTTTACGTGTGAAGAAGATAGTTCTTTGTGTTTTGTGCTCATTAACTGCACTACAAGGAAGAAGGGTAAAATCGACGATTCTCTATCAGTACAAAATGAAGCAAACTTGCTATCACTGATACCATAAAATTCAGATGCCAAGAGTTTTCTTTCTGGAAAGGGAAGGGCAGCACAGTAGTAAAAGTACAGCCCCCCCCCCCTTTAAGTTAATTTTTAAAAACCCTGCAATTACAGCTTTGGTTATTCAAAAAATATTTATAAAGTGTCCTTTTCTTCAATCTTAAAATTTTCGTCACCTATCCACAGGGTCTCCACAGAATTATCAAACCTGATTTCCCTGACAAATATATAAGAAATCCCTGACCTTACACAAATAGGTTTATTTGAGTTTTTCAATATATGTGCCATGATAATAAGTAAAACTGAATTGGATAATTGAGAAACTTATATTATTTAAAAGTGTTTCCGTTTGACGTATAAAGTTTCCCAAATAACTGATTCATTTAATTATTTTTTTTTAGATCGGCATCCACCTTCCCCATAGCCATCCAACTCACACCTTTTTAATTTTAAGCTTTTTTCTTTTTTTCACGGTTTTACATTTATTGAAGAAACACTCAAACAAACCCATACACAATATTCAGAACAGTTGCTATAAAAATATTACAGTAGGAACACAGTCACTGTTTTTATATTACATACCACTTTTCTTCTTTTCCCAATCTGAAATCTTCGCCTGCAATGCTGCTTCTTCCAACTCTAGTTCCTTCCGTACTGTCTTTTTTCCTTCAATTCCTTTATTTCAATGATCAATTTTTCCTTTAGTTTAGTTTTCTTTCTTCTTTGTTTTGAAGAACACTTTTTTTCTCAAGATAATCCTGATATCTTCATCTGGAGGCTCTTACAGAAAGAAGAGGCCTATTGATGGCAATGTGTTCTACTCCTCCCACATTTTTAATGGCATCAAAAACCTGTTCTCTGACAAATCAGGGATTCTTCCAAGAGATTTTCCACAAGAAGAGACTTATTGACAGAAAATTCACCTTCCACTGAAGCATTTCCATGAGACATAAGAAATTTTTTTATTACATCCCAAAGTTCACCGAATTGTTTTTGGTTGTCAAGTAGAGCACTGTAAAATTTGTCTAATCCAATGGAATCATCATGCTTGTCTAAAAATTCATCAAACTGAGACTTTAAAGCAGCTTGAGCTTCTACACACAATGAAGCATACTGTTTATTAGTTTTCAGCACAGTCATCTGAAATCTTGTTTGCACTAAGTAAAACTTCGAGCACAATTGTGGTCCACTCTCTTCTTGCCTAGACTCGGCTGCTGCCCTATAATATTTGGGTCCAAACAAGTTACCCGACAGACAAACTTAAATTTTAGTGGGCTTTTCTCACGAAGTTTTTCAATCATACGGTCACAAGTTTCCTAAATTCAAGCTTAAACTCTAATTACTCCCTTTCTGAGCACTTCACTTCTTTTAATAAGCTTTTTTAGCACTAAAATCAACATCAACTTTCTCAATTGAGAAGATTTTCACTTTTTGATATATTTAAAAAGTTAACAGTTTTGAGACACTATCAGCTTCATTTAATTTGTCAGGCTTCAAAGCTTCGGGCCATCAAATTTTTCATCAGATCCAGCAAATCAGTGTGTAAGAAAGGAATTAAAGGCTTTGGGCTCTGGAACCTTCTCAAAAAAGATTCAGCCAATTTGCATTTCAACAGTGGACTTTCCGTGAATTCTGCAAAAAACATGTGCTGTTTGCTGGAAACCGATGATTCCTGAACATATTTATTGATATGATCATAGACAAGCAATGCCCTAGTCAAACAATAACATTTTCCAACCACCTTACAGTGCAAAATTTCAAAGGGAAATCTTTACATCCAGTAATCATAGTATAATTTGCACGGCAAGCAGGACTATCTTTTAAAAGGTAGTACAATTCTTTGAATAAAGCTCATATTGAGAAATGGCTTCCTAGTTTAATTGAATTAATAATCTAAAGCAACATTCCTAGAAAATTCCCATAAGTTGCTTTAGATTATTAATAAGGTAGTACAAGTTAAGCAGAAAGTGATGTATATCCCATTTACTGCTTTAAGTCCAGTTTTCATAGATCCATTGACCACGTGAAGACCACATACTCCAATGTCAACTAATAATTTACCATCTGGATTTTCAGTTCTAAGTTTATCTTTTAGCTTTCTTCAAAAGCTGAGATTAACGTTAGGCCCATCCATTGACACTTGTAGCATGTTATTCAAGGGAAGAGGTGCACCTTTAATAAATTTCTCTAAAAGGTCATTAGCTGTTGCCCATCCTAAAAACACACTACTTAAGTATCTAGTGGAAACATTTTGCAGATTGACATCTCAATAACGAACAAATTGATCCATTTTGCCCACGCTGAGCAATTTTGTCTAGTGATTCATCAAAACAAATTACAAAGTCAGTGCACTGCTTCAGATCGTCCATTAAACACTCTTTGAAATGTGGTGCCAATCCATGGTTTATCGCACAAGATGCTTTGCTTTTGCCAAAAGTAAATTTTGAAGCTATCGCACTGTCAGGAAACATTAACTGAAGTGTTTTGTTAATCTGTGTACAAGAGTTCAGAGACATTCGCTTGGACAACACTTCCATGGCCCATATTAATTCAGACTTTGTTACATCATCTTTCACTACATAAGCATTAAGGTCACTGGGCTTCACATCATTTTTCACAACATAACTATTTGAGTCATTAGACTTAATATTTTCTAGAAGTACTGATTCCACATTTCCTGAGCTTGTTGATGGCAAGAGTTCATTATTACAAAGAGAGTTCTTTTTCACAGAGGAAGTGAAAGAAGCAAGACCGGGCTGAGACATTTTAGCACGGATGTTTTTCAAATGATTAGGGCCTTTTCCGTGGCTGGAGACTGCCCGACACCCTACGTTGCTAAGCTTGAAAGTTTTAGAGCACACTTTACAAAATGCTGATTCATTGTCGCCATTCACAGCAGCTATCCAACCAGAAAACTCAGGATTTAATTGTTCTTCCAACCATTGTTCATTAAACACACAATGAATGCTTTGACATTGCTGCAGTCTTAATTGCCTTTTAACAAGGTATAACTTATGTCACAAATTTTCTTCTACTCCTTTGACCTAAAACAAAAAGAGAAATGTTAACAAGTAATGTAACACAACTTACAATAATAGGTAGGAAATACAAGGTTACATTAGTAGGAAGGGGAAGTTAGCGATTGTCTGCAACACCAAGTGCAAATGCGTTGGGCGATGAGGGAGTCACTCCCCGATTCTGGGTTAAAACTAGTAGTCTGCGATTGAAATTTCCCTGACTTTTTTTTTTTTTAAATATCACCGATTTTCCCGGACTTTTACCAAACATTTCAGGCATTTCCCTGACTTTCGCTGACCAATTTTCATTTCCCTGACTTTCCAGAATGTGGACACCCTGATCCACCACCAATGAAAATTCGTGGTGGTTGTCAATTTAAAACATTTTTTGCAAAACAAAAAAACATTGCTTATGATAAAAATTAAATTGGGTCTCTCCAAATTATCTCGTTACATATAAACATGCAGGTTTCAAGAATTTGATTTGCTAAACCGCAAGGATCCATGCTACTGTAATCATCAACGTAGAGTCAGCATACCATCTTTATGTACTCAATGGTTAACTTACCACAAGTGACTTACAAAGTGCTATTTTTTTGTTTCTGGTGATAGTGGTAGTATAATATTACAGAAAATGGTTATAAGCTGCACCTAATTAAATGCCACATTTCAGAGCTGCATGTTTGAAAAATCAAGTTTACCACCCAGAATTTATAATCCAGAAATATAGTAGTAGCACATGTACTATAATATATTATATGCATGCACTTTTGATTTTTCTGCAGTCATTCAAAATCATTCAAAATCTCATTTTCATGGTATGGAAATTGAAATATAAGTTTCAATACAAAAGAGCATGCTTTTTCAACTGATAAGATTTTTTCTTTATAAATTACTGATCTGTATGGATGTTTAACAAAACAAAATATCAGAAAAAAAAAATCTTAATTTTTCTAGAAAACTTTTAACTGAATTATCATACAGTAAAGCAAATATAATTCTTAAATGATATTGTTACATCAAATTTTGAATAAAGTTAAGACTAATTTTAAAAGTCTGTATATGGAAGCAGCCTATACCATTCACTTCAGGCATGATGGTGTACACAAATTCAGTGGTAAGTGTCCTATTTTGAGTTAAGTTATATTATATAACACACTTTTAAAGAATATTTTACACGCCAATTTCTTATGAAGTGCATGGAAAAAATATTTTTAACTTGTTACCTATCCATGGATGAAGTGTCTCATGATATAGGCACAACAAGATGGCACCTCCCACCAAATTTGCTCTTTTGCTAAACAGTGCAGGCTTATGATGTGTATGTGTTTGTCTGGAGTGTGTTATGTTAAGCAATTTTGCAATGATATTTTTTTATGGCGTATTAATGAAAAATATAGTAGGTCTATTTCATAGTGTACCAGTGCAAGTTTCAAATTTTTGACCTTCAAAATTTTGTAAAAATCTATACATAACATTTATTATTATAGAATAACATACCAGAAAGGACACAATAACATGGGAAAAGAAGCAAGTATTAAAACAATCTAAATGGGCACTTACGATGCAAATAAAGATTTTATTAACATGTACGCAATTTTTCTCCACCTAATGTCTGACTGCACCATAATTATGGCATGAACATTGTTTTTTTACGGGGCTTTGCATTGTCAATTACTGACGAGTAGTCTATACCCAGAGTTATGTCCTTTTCTACAAACATCACGGGTGAGTTAAACTCCCCCCCCCAATAGTCTTTTCATTTTTTATTCTTGAGACCGCTGAAAATGATCTTTCAGCAGAAGAATTTGTGACTGGTAAGGTTAGAAACATTCTCAAAGCTATTTCTAAGTTTGGAAATGTACTCTAAAGATTGTTATGAACGCCAGCAGAGACAGAGCAGTTGTGATCACCTCTTCCTCAAGGCCATGTTCCACGTATAATACACATTCCAGTAGCTACTCACTCCATTGTTTATTCTTTCATATTACTGCCAGTTACGAATTAATGATACAGTTTGACCTTTATTTTAAAATACCTTGCTATTCTTTTTCTATTCTCCAACTGCACCCATTTTTATAAAGAATTACTTTATTGTATTAACAAATTATACATAATTCCTAAATATTATAAAATTTATTTTACACACCCTTTAGTGAGTTATTTCTATATAGCATTCATTGTGTTTGGTTAAGTTTGTGAATAATAGGCTGAACAGCTTTATAAATCTTAGAAATAAAAACAATACATGAGGCTATACATGGAGGGGAAGAACGTGCCCTACACACAAACAGTAATTCTAATTGCTAAAAACTACCATATTATTAGATGTGAAGGCAACAGGGACACCCCTCGAGCTTTCTTTCCCTCTGCCTCCAAACCAGCACATAACAAGTTTCAAGGTCAGACTGCCCCAGCATTTTGGCTAGCCCCAATACAGCCGGCAATCAATGCTCTTGCTCAGTTAATGCTCTCCATCCGCGCATATGGAGTGACTACAAATAATATAAGTTTTAAAAGTTAATATAACAAAATTATTTAAGTAAATATTTTCTTGGGAGGTGGTCCAAAAATATATTCATTAAAAATTCTTCCAGCTTGGTGCAGCCCTTGCGAATGTCTGTAGCCAAAGGCCAATTGGCGACCAGATATTTTGTAGTAGCTAGTAAAATTTTTAATATAGTAGCCAATGATGTACAGATTTTTTCCCCCCAAGTGAGCATTTTGTTCAACTTTTCCTCACACTTGTGAATGAATATCGAGTTTAGTTTTCTTGCCAGTGTTATTGCAGCTTCTTCAAAAATGAATGGAAGTGAAGGTGGGATTAGAGAATCTGCTGACGTATCAGGCTGGAGCAACCAAAGGGTCAAGGTTACTAAAGCAACTTTTGCCATGGTATATTTGATCTTTGCCATGGTGTATGCATCTTTGTCATGGTATACCTTGCACAAAGTATAATGTCATCTACAGGTAAAAGAATTATCTTGGAATATCTGTTTAGCTGCATACGTGCTGAACAAAAAGAAAAACTTAACAGTTTTTCTTGCCGTAACATTACTGCAATGCTTTTAAGATGATGCAGCTGCTACATCTAAGCTCATGTAGTACTGCTTCTTGTGAGCATGGCTTTTCAGAAATGAACCTCATAAAAATGAGTAATTGGGCATGTCTGAAGAGTGACACTTTAATGACTTAATGATAATGACTTGATGGTTAGATGCAATGGCCCTTCAATTGAAGATTTTGGTACTCAAAATGCTATTCAGTTGTGGTGGGCAGATACCTCTGGTGGAAAGATCAGACACAATACATATCAGTGGTAAACTGTATCAACATTAGTGCTACTTTATGTATATATATCCTAGCTTTTGTCCCTTTGTCTTAAATATTATTAAAGAAATTAGACATCTAACTTCAATGGCCTCTTGAAAATAAATTATGTGTAAATTAAGATAGTAAGAGTAATATTACAGCACTGAAAATTAATTGTCAAAAAATCTATCATTTTGGAACAAAATCCATATGCAATATTTGCAGTCAATTGAATGATCCCATGCAGTAACTGCTCTGCATCTGTTTTTATGAAGTTAATGGGAAAGAGGTCTCTAATTAGAAAGGAAAAAAAAACACTCACCCATTTAACTTCATAGAAACATAAGTTGAGAAGTTACTGAACTATTTTTTTTTTTTTACTTTGCATGGCCAGTAGATTTTGTCATTTGGCTAGTAAAATTTTTATTCCACAAGCCAGATTGGCTAGTAGAAATTTCAGCAGTTTCACAAGAGCTGCTTGGCACACCCCTAAATCTGGCACCCTGGGCCTGTTGTTTAAACCGGCCCTGTACTTATCTTTTTGGAATTTTTTTTTACATAACAGATGTACACCAAATTATCCAAAATTAACATTCATAGAAGAACAAAAATTCATTAAATAAATGAAGTCCGAGTTCACTGACGTTTTGTTTTAAAGAAAACCATTTTTTTGAAACAATCACATCTTTTTACTATCATCAACACTTAACATGAAGCATGAATTAGATGATTCCCTTAAGTTCACTATTGAACTTCAAAAAGAAAGAAGAATAAACTTCTTAGATATTACTATCTATTATGAAGATGAAAAATTCCTCACTAGTTGGTATAAAAAACCAATGAATACTAAAAGACTACTGGATTTCAATTCGTATCATCCAGTTTCTATTAAGAAAAATGTAGCAAGTCAGTTTTTAGAAAAAATTAATAAAATAGTTTCTACTGCAGATAAAAAAGAAGCCCATAAAGAAGAGCTTAAAGTCATACTTGCAGAAAATAACTATCCTAAAGAAGAAATTGAGAAGCTTCTGAATTTTAATGGTAAGAAGAACCCACAAAAGCAAGAAGTAAAATTCACTAGAAAAATTTCTTATCACAAAGGTTTATTTGAGGCTTTAAAGAGAATTAGTAAAAAATACAATATTAGGCTAGCTCCAAGTTTAGAGAACAAAGTTAAAAAATTTTTCCCTAAAATAGTTCAAAGAGAAGAAGATATTTTAAAAATGCAAGGAGTAGTTTATGAAGTAAATTGTAGTTGTGGACTATCTTACATAGGTGAAACAGGTCGCAGACTAGAAACTCGTATAGCTGAGCATAAAGCAGCTATAAAAAATTGCTCCAACAAGACTGGATTAGATAGGCATGTTAGAGAAACTGGGCACAGCATGGATTGGAATTCCCTTAAAGTAATCAGTTTCCAAAGCAATTTCCAAAAAAGAAAACTGAAAGAAGGAATAGAGATTGAGAAAAAACAAAATTCCATCATCAATGACTGCAAAGGATTTTCCCTGCCTAACATCTGGCAGGATTTGGTGAAAAATAACCTAAACCGTCAAGGTTAACCGTAACCGTCAAGGTAAACCGTAACCATGATAGTGACAAGCAAAAAGTGACAACAACTAGAGAGCCTGAAGAAGGAGAAGAGTTTTCTCCGAAAATTTGCTATAAATGAAAACATTTCCTAGTAAATTCCCATAAGTTGCTTTAGATTATAAATGAAGCATTATTTAATCCATGGCTATTAAAAACACTCAAATTTTGCAAAATGTGTGCTCTCTCAATAGTGACAAGGAACATTTTCAACTGATACTCCTTTTTGTTTAATGTACTAAGTCATAAAATATTAATTAATACATGCTGTGCTCTTATAATCAGAAATGAACCCATTATACATTTTCACCCGAAGTGTGCTTACTGTTAAATCAAATATGTTAATTTTCAAGTTTATGGAGTTCCTCATAGACCTGAATTACTGTAGTTGTAGAGGATGCTGACAGTGTATGCAGTACTGGGAACCAGGGCTCAATTTTGACTGGTAGTAGCAAATTGCTAGCAAGAAAATGCATTTTGCTTGTGATAAAAAGTGGTTCTAGCAAAAGTTGCTAATAGAAAATTTTTAAATGTTTTACAAGTGTGAACTGTAAAGCACAACTTCATTGCATGTGTGGAATATTTTAGACACATACAAAAAGGAACAATTGCTTTCTGGAAACGAAAGTTTCTCGAAAAGTACAAACATTGTAAAAACATTTTTGCACTAGTAGAAATATCCGGTGTATTACCCTTATCTACTTCTGCACGTGAGGTTGGGTTCAGTTTCCTGCAGAGAATCCAGGGTGATTGGAGATGCAGTTAAAACTTACAAACATTGAATGCTCTAAAGAGTATTAAGGTTGATCCCAGGCCTGCTGTTTTAAAGTGGTATGATGAAAAGACCCGACACCCAGATCATAAACCATACAGAAAATAACTTAAGATTTTGAATAGTGTTCTTGAATTTTGTGAATACAGTTAAACAAAAAAAAGTTTTCTAAACATTTGCATTCAAATTAAATTGTTAGAATTAATCTGCCAGGTCATGAAAAGGTGAGTTATATCTAAATATTTGTAATTTTTTTCAACATTACAATGTGACAGTTACAGGGGTGAAATCAAAATCTAATATGATTGACTAATGGAGGGGGACATGTTAAAGTTTCTTTTGCATAATGCTAATAAACTTTTGCTAGTAGATAATGCAATTTGCTAGTAAAATATAAGGCCACTAGCAAGTGTTGCTACTGCTGGGAATTGTGGATATGACCCTCCATGGCCTTCAACAAGTTTCTTCACAATTTTTGCCTACTTATGTCATTTTTTTCAACCTTTTTTTAATAGTTGCTGTCATAAGGCTGTTTGTAAAATTTAGTTTGTAACCTGACAAGGAATAATATCTCACTTTCATTTTCTCAAACTATAATTACAAAAATGTTTTTCTACTACTTTCTTAGACATTCACTCAGAGGACTCCATTTCACAGAATACATTTAACAAAATTTCATTTTATATAACAAAACTTCTGTGAATTGGAAAAATTCACACAGGTTTACACCCAAGTCCCCTAAAATCTTTGACGATTACACTCATCATTTGGTCTAACTGCTTAAATACTTTTTAAGGGAGGCTAAAGGGTGGGCTCAAAGAAAGGTTGGATAGCCCACCAGTAGCACCACTTCTGTAAAGCACCTGAAAAATAAAACTGACCGACAAATGGAGACATTCTTATTTTTTTAGGTCAAAATTATAAGGCTGTCTTTTTTGCATTTTTTTAGGCTTTATCCTTTATTTGAGACACACTGAGCTCATGTTCTATTTTTATTCCTTTTAATTTGCCATTTTTGAGCTTGCTTATTTTAAAATTTATTTACTTATAATTTTTAAGAGGAAAATTATTTAATTGTAGGGATATCTTGTGATTTTCTCTAATTTTTATCAGTCTCATTGTATTTGAACGCGAGCTTGGGAAATCAAATATTCATTTCTGTGACATTTCTACCTTACAAGCATGCAATATAGATAACTGAAAAATAAAAAGTGAAAAGCAACTTGGGGAGGAGGATTTGTTTTGAGCTTTAATGAAAACACATTAGTTACTAATTTTAGAATATACTACAGATTCTTTTCTCCATTTAGCACAGATTTTAAGTATAACCCTCTTATAAAATCCAATGCTTAATACATCATTGGAAGTTAATAACAGCTTTATTTTTTTTGGATTGAAAACTTCTGTTGCCTACTTCACCCCTACATGTGTGCAAAGACTAAATACATTTTGGATAACACAGCATTGCCTGTAATCAACTGTATTATCTACACTAATGAACATCCCTGTTTTCAGCTCAGAAAAGATAGTAATTCTTTAAATGCTGTTATATGTAACTTTAAGCTCATTTTTCAAAGGTTATAATCTAGCCACAAATTAATAGATTTCAGCTTCATAAAATGAGAAAATACATACCAAAACTATGAGTACATGATAAGCACTTTTCAGCAATGATTTTACTGAAAATCTTAAAATGAGAATGAAAATAGCAAAAAAAAAAAAAACAGCTGTAAATGTTTTAACAGCATTTACATGCCATGGAGTCATTTAATTTTCTTTTTATTGAAGGTTTAATGACCACCAAGTGCGGCTTGATGGGCTATAAGCAGCCGTCCATCTCTAATTTAGGGCCACTGGTTCCAGAAAAGAGAGCCATAAGACAAACACAACATAAGCCTTGCTAGGATTCAAACCTGGCCCAACTCATCTCAGATAAATGATCAGAAGCCAGAGTTTAGACCACTGCGCCACCAGGGCAGCCCATTTCATTTTCAGTTTCTATTGTATTTCTACTGCAAATGTTGCCTGTGAAGCAGACATGACTTAATGCATTTCAATTGGTCAACTGAACAGTACTGTAGCCAAACAACCTCAACAGGCATCAAGGGTCAGAGGTAGATGAATCCAAGGTGCACAATCACCATGACGCCTGAAGATTTTTACCTGGTGCCAGAGTTTTCAAATTCTATTTTCCAAAATTTGGATCTTTATTATGAAGCTTTCATCTCTTTAATAACACAGCAAATGCAATATATAGATTTTTTTCCTGTTTGCATCTTTTTTTGTAGACCATTTAGAATCCTAACCAGAACGAGAAACCAATGCTAATTTTTTGCATAATTGCCAAGAGTTATGCATTCTGCAGCAATATTGACAGTAGTAATTCAGGCTTTGAAGTTACACAGTGCAAACCAGGAGAGACATGTACGCATATGCGGACTGAGCCATATTAATTAATTTCACGAGTGCTTCATGTGTATTTATTCATTAGTGCTTTTATTGAAAGTTATACACCAGAAGACATAGTTGAACTTTCTGAAATGAAAACCTGTTTCAAAATGCAACTATTAATACAAACGTATATTTTAAAAAAAAATGAGTTTGACACTTAATGTTCTCATCTAAAAATGTACTTTCAGCGAGTTTAACATATTTAAATTAATTAATATACATTTAAAATTATTGTTGTAGCTTCCAGTTCTTAATTGTTGTGAAAAGTTTAAGGGTTACTCTCTTCATTGTATTATGTAAATATTGTGTTGGTTACTGAGGCGGGTGGTCGGGTGGTCGACTCAAACAAAAGGATGCATTAGCATATGTTAAGAAGTAGGTGAGCACATGAGACTTACCTAGAAACTATTAAACAAATACATATTTGTTTCCTACCTAGATTTTTGGATTTTGCACTGAATTATTGAACAGTATCTACAAAATATATTACATTAATTTTGACCATTAAAAAGGTCATGATCCTGTATGTGTAGTTTTTGCTTAGAGATAAATCATGGTTTTCTAATCATACCCCTTGATATGCTGGTTCCTGAAAAAAAAAAAAAAAAAAAAGGAGCTGGTGCCTGAAAAGTTCAGGGTTTTGCCTACCCCTGATCAAGACTATTTCATATAACAAAAATATTGTTGTATTTATCATACAACATCTACAAATAAAGCCCTCTCACTTCAAAATGGAAGAAATATTGGAAGAACACTCTTCACCAATAATAATTTCACTGCATACCATTGAAATCAGACCCATGAAATCTGCAATTCATTTTTCAGAGTGACAGTCCTTTGGGCAAATTTACTTTTGGTGTTTGACACCACTGAAAGCTTTGATTATACTTATAAGTGGTCATAGAAATCGAAAAATTATGCTATTTTTTGGCAGTGAATTCACTATTGCATTTACATCCACTTGAACTGCACTCACCAATTCATCAAATGCATAACAATCCCACCTTACTTGAAAAGAAAACTTATCACAAAATAACATACATAAACTTATACATATTTTTATTACCTGTTTAAAAAAAGTGTGTGGGTTATGCAGAATATAAAAAACCGGTAAAGCCCGCGTAAAAACTGAAACGCCCACGAGTCTGGTTTTACGACCAACGAGTGCGTTTCACAGAAGACAAAAGCATCAACACAACTGTAACACCGATAGGTACCAGCGAGTGCGTTTCACAGAAGACAAAAGCATCAACACAACTGTAACACTGATAGGTACCTTTACAAATACCACTGTGTAACCAACATTTAACAACTGTTGTGTTCACGTAAATTACTGCACATTCATTTGTTTTCTAGATCATACCTTAGATGCGGAACTGATTTGAAGAAAAACGCAGCGTCTAAAAAAAACTGCCTTTCATCATGACATCTGCAGTAGCATTGTAATTCCCTACACTACAATCAATAGCATTCATGCATAACTTTAAAACTTTAAAAGGCTACTTTACATTGACGTGAAACACAGGCAAAAAGCTATCCCATATGTTATTAAACCGGTCATTCTCCTAGATTTTGTTTGCTACTACAGTGGCTTCCTTACTAAAAAAGGTACCTAGTATACTTTTTCGTGTCAAAGGGTACTACTACCAAGGAGGTACAACGAACACATGGTAATTTATAGTAAAGTACAAGAAAGTGAAGAAACGAAATCAGTCACGTGCCCCGTGCGTCAGTTGCAAGCGGAAGTGTTATTAAGTCAGCTGTTTCCATTTTCCGGTTCCGACCATGGAGGTAGAAATAAGGGGAGAACTATGACGTCACAAACTTGAACCTTTCTTAGCAGACGACGCTGACGGTGTTTTTTTTTTTTTTTTTTTTTTATTGGAGGTTTAACGACCACCGTGAGCAACTCAATGGGCTATAAGCAGTCGCCCGTCCCTAATTTAGGGTCACTGGTTCCAGGGAAGGGAGAGAGCCAGTGCCTTAAGACAAACACAACATCCATGCCTCACCGGGATTCGAACCCGGACCTCTTACGGACGAATGATCAGAAGCCATCGCTTAGACCACTGCGCCACCGAGGCGGCACGCTGACGGTGTGACGGCCATCGTAAGCCTCTGATGGTGGTTTTGGGCCATTGGGTTACGTACGTGAGAAGTTTGAATTTCGAAGTTATTTATTTTATAAATGGTGTGTTGTTGCGCTTACGGATGTAACAACAATTCCGGGCGACTACTTCCTGGAGTTACTTTTCACAGGCAAGCAAAGGAGAAACATTTAATATGAAATCTTTTAATTTCCGAAGAGCATTTAGTAGTAAAGCGCGTATATGAAGTCAATTTAGATATGACCAGCTTAATTTCCCATTTTGATTGACAGAATTGCACTGAACAGTATGACATTTTGTTTTGCTAACAGAGGAAAAATTATTCTAATAGAAACTTAGAAAATTTATCTTTCGGAGCATATGCTTATGTACACAGGTAAAAAGCTTTACCAACGTGATGTATGTTCCCAGCAATTTACTCGAAAAAGTGATATTTCGAAGCATTTACTCATTAACATGGGGGAAAAGCCTCACCAATGTGATTTATGCTCCAAATGATGTGCTCTAAAAAGTTATCTTTTGAAGCATTAACTCATTTGGACGACGAAAAAGCCACACCAATGCGATGTATGCTCCAAATAATTTGCTCGAAAAAGTGATCCTTAGAAGCATTATTCATTCAGATAGGGGAAAAGTCTCACCAATATGATATATGCTCCAAACAATTTTCTTGGAAAAGTCTTCTTTCACAGCTCATCCTTCTTCACACAGGTGAAAAAGCCTCATCAATGAGATGTGTGCTCTAAGCAATTTGCTCAGAAAAGTAATATTTTAAGGTATATGTTTGTTCATTCAAACGATTTACTCGAAAAAGTGAACATTCGAAGAATTTACTCATTCACACGGGGGGGGGGGCTCACCAATGTGATGTATGCTCCAAATAATTTGCTCGAAAAAGTGATCTATAGTGGCATTTACTCATTCAGACGGGGAGGGGGGACCTCACCAATGTGATGTATGCTACAAACGATTTGCTCGAAAAAGAGTTCTTTCAAAGCATTTACTCATTCAGACGGGGTAAAACCTAACCTGCTTCAAAAGATAACTTTTTCGAGCATTTCAAACGATGTGCTCGAAAAAGTTATCTTTTGAGACATTAATTCATTTAGACGGGGGAAAAGCCTCAACAGTGCTTTGTATGTACATGCTCTAAATGATTTATTCGAAAAAGTGATCATTCGAAGCATTTACTAATTCACACGGGGGAAAAGCCTCACGAATGTGATGTATGCTCCAAATAATTTGCTCAAAAAAGTGATCTTTAGAAGCATTTACTCATTCAGACGGGGGAAAAGCCTCACCAATATGATGTATGCTCCAAACAATTTTCTTGGAAAAGTCTCCTTTCACAGCCCATCCTCCTTCACACAGGTGGAAAGCCTCATCAATATGATGTGTGTTCTAAGTAATTTGCTCAGAAAAGTAAACTTTTTAGGCATATACTTGTTCATTCAGGTGAAAAGCCTTACCAATGGGATGTATGTTCCAAGCAATTTCCTCGGAAAAGTAATCAAGGTATGTACTTGTTCACAGGTGAGCGGTGGCGCAGTGGTCAAAGCGATGGCCTCTGATCACTCGTCCGATAGGGGTCCGGGTTCGAATCCCGGTGAGGCATGGATGTGGTGTTTGTCTTACGGCACTGGCTCTCTCCCTTCCCTGGAGCCAGTGACCCTAAATTAGGGACAGGCGACTGCTTATAGCCCATTGAGTTGCTCACGCTGGTCATTAAACCTCCAATATATAAAAAAAAGGCAACATCATAACATATCTAATATAAATATTGGGGTATTACAGTTAACATTAATTTGCGTACACTATCATATTCTCTTCATTTTAACAGAGACGATCTCTGTAAAACGTCACTAAACACAACTTTAAAAACTATGAAATTACACAGCAGTTTTTCCTACTGAATGAGAAAAAGACTTGTACTTACGCTGATGTCCCAGAAGCCAGCCGAAATGTTTCCTAAATTCTAAATACCTGGAAGTAGCCGTAACGCCCTAAATATTGATAAATCAACTAATAATATCCTTAAGAACAGTATATCAACGAATAATATAATGAAGATGGGCAAATTTATTAATATTAAAAGCAAATTGCCAACTTCATGCCTAGCACAGCACTAACAGCTATTGCATAATCAGCTCACGTCAGGCTTAAGATGGCTGCCCTGACGTCACAGGCATGACGCTTCGCTGGCTTCACTTAAAAGGGAGTAT
Organism: Macrothele yani; assembly: GCA_039090855.1. Classification (NCBI taxonomy): domain Eukaryota; kingdom Metazoa; phylum Arthropoda; class Arachnida; order Araneae; family Macrothelidae; genus Macrothele; species Macrothele yani. Next base: position 163,962,829 of record CM077024.1, on the reverse strand, counting down.
CTTTGCTTCACTTTTAAATTCGTCTCCTTTTTCTCCACGTGTTTTGTTTTTAACCAAAATTTACGTCACAGTATTTACCTAAATCCGTTGTGGAAGTAAAATAAATGTACCTCACAAGATTCATCCAAAAGTCCATCGGTTCACCGCTTACAATAATCAGTCAAGCAGCAACCTTCACCTCGCACAACATCATGGGAAAGCTTTTCCGTGGCCGCGGGCCATCAATAGTTTACAATAAGCTGACCAGAAGTCCCGAATTCTTGAGGACAGTCTTCGAATTTAGTTTACTGTCCCCAAAAACGTCTGATGCTATTAGGGACACGAATTGTCCCCATATTTTGATGTTTGTCCTCAAGTGTTCTCGAATTTACATTAAGTCATTAGCTCGTTAGATTCTAACGAAAAATGTTCTTAACAATAGTTTTCGTTGCACTAATTTTCCAACTTCCTTCTTGTGAAAATAAATTTTGACTGTTTTTCCCCTTTTTCCAAGTTTATGACCACCGTGAGCAACTCTAAAGATCAGATCACACGCAGAGGATTTTTGGAAGGGAGTGTCCGACCCGAGGTCTTAAACAACACTTAGAAATAGGAAGCTAGGAGACTTGGGCATTAGTGCCCGATAGGAAAGTGACACCGAAGCGAAGAAGACGCTCTTATTTATTACCGGGGGGCCATCAGTCCCGGGGCCCGACGCTAACATGCTCATCCGACGCACGGCGGATATTTCGTGTTTTTTTTTAATTGGAGGTTTAACGACCACCGTGAGCAACTCAATGGGCTATAAGCAGTCGCCCGTCCCTAATTTAGGGTCACTGGTTCCAGGGAAGGGAGAGAGCCAGTGCCTTAAGACAAACACAACATCCATGCCTCACCGGGATTCGAACCCGGACCCCTTTCGGATGAATGATCAGAAGCCATCGCTTAGACCACTGCGCCACCTCGCTTTAGTGGTTCCAGCGTTCGTACCTGTCTCTGTTCGAAATCGAAGTCTCCGTGGCAGTCACGAACGTTGACCACTTGGCCACCCGCGGCCCTAAAGACTAGAAGCCGTCACCTGTCCCCAATTTGGGGACGTTCGTTTTAGGAAAGGGAGAGAGAAAGTGCTGTAAGACAAACACACCACCCATGCCTCATTCGGGACTCGAATCCTTACCAACTTGTGCGAATGGTCAGTGGCCAGCACTAAGAGCACTGCATCACTGGGGCGGACAAATTTCGACTGTACTTGTTCTGAGTTTCTCCAAAAACTTTGACAAAATAAAAAATTCGCTATGCAGTTGGTTTATTAGTGTTCAGCTTGATTTTAATTCAGCACATAATCCTAAGGTAAAGCATTTCACTTTTATTAATGTGTTCTCTCCATCACAGCTCGTCTTTGCCAGTACAAATTACCACATTCTGCAAGATATATCCTTTTAAGACATTAATTTTCATATATAATACGTTACTAATAGGAACAATACAGTTTTATGACAAATGAGTCGCATATTTAGTTTGCGTATGTTTGTGTCCCGAAATGATCTACTGATTTGGGAACACCATTGTCCTCAAATAAATGTTCCAGTATCTGGTCACCTTAGTTTACATACGTTTCCTTATTGCTTAACAAGACGTTACGTTGCAAGGTTTCAGGAACATTGCGATTTTTGTCAATTTATTAACATGGCTAACTTTTGCTCATCGTATAGTTGTGCTAATAAATACTGCCACCCGGGGCGGATTTTCGACTAGGCGCGCGCCTAGGGCCCCAGAGCTTCAGGAGCCCCGAAAGCGCATAAATGGATTACCAGTATTGTTTTTATTTTCATGGACCGAAACAAATCAATCTTTAAAGCGACCACTTTGTATTGTCAAGTGATGTTTCACTTTCTGATGTTAGTAACATATATTTTCTCTTGCTTTGTTGATACTCCAAATTTTGAAGTTCTTATCGATGTACTTGTTTTGAAAGGAACATTTAAAATACGTAATTTAGCTTTCCTTTTAATGGTAGGTGAAGGAAGGATTCACGCTTCCCACACTTTTCTTTGTTTAAGGCGAGTACTTATCTGCCCTGCTCCCTGCTGTTATACGTAGTGCGATCAAAAAGTTCCGAGACTAGATAAGTAGCGCGCCAACAGATAGCAGTAACCGGATGCCGGAGCAGCGGTCGAGGGAAGTGACCTTCATGAGTCATTGTCCCAGTGGCGTCGGTCTGTGAACAGCGGGAGCTGTGCTACACGATATTTGGTGACAATGTGCAGAACACAGCTGCGATTTCGATATGGACTGCAAACTGGGGCAGCGAGCGAACATCAAATTCTGCGTCAAACTCGGCAAATCGGGAACGAAGACGCGTGAAATTTTGCGGCAGGCTTATGGCAATGAAGCAACGAGTCGTGCGAGGTGTTTGAGTGGCACTCGCGCTTCAAGAGGGGCAGAAAGGCACTGAAAGACGACGAAGGTCAGGGCGACCGTCCACGATAAAAAAAAACTCCCGAAAATGTGGATAAAATTAGAGAACTGGTGCATGAGGATCGTCGGAGAACCATTCAAGACGTTGTTACCATCGTCAATGTGTAATACGGAACAGTGCAAGAAATTCTGACGTCGGCTTTAAACATGCACCACATTCCTGCAAAGTTTGTTCCGAAAATTCAGAACCCCGAATAGAAGGCGCTTCTGTCGAACTCTCTGTCAGCAGGTGGTGAATCACTGGGGACGAGACTTGGGTTTACGGTTACGGCCTGGAGACCAAACAGCAGTCGTCGCAGTGGAAGAGCCCGGCATCTCTACAACCGAAGAAGGCCCGACAGGTCCGGAGCAGTGGCGGCTCGTGGTGTAAAATGCTGGTGAGGCGAACGGTCTTGATGTAAATGTAAAACAGTAAAACGTATGTTATTGAAAAATATATAAATTCGTATAACGTTATACGAATATATATATATATCTATCTATCAGTGGCGTAGCAGAGGGGGGTCGTGGTTTGCACACCCCTTATTAGGCGAGACAGTTAGCTTTTTCTAAGTACGTTTTATAGATAATTTCCCTATTTAAATTCTTTGATTTTTATATAACTCGGAAAGCAATGTAATTTCTTGATAATAGAAGAGAAAGTAAAGCAAAGCGGCCAAAGAAGTTGCTTTATTAAATTTTTATTAAAACAACTATAATTTATTGCATTTTCTTCATTTTATTAAATTAGCTTCATTTTGTATTAATATTCAAGATGTGCGTACGTACCAATAGGAAAATATTTGTCGAAGCGCCCCCCCCCAAATTGTTATATGTACTTATACACAGTTATACAGCAGAAGTGCAGAACCCCCCCCCCCTTCAAAAAGTTTCATGTCAAAGGCAGTATCCCCCATTGGATATCTTTGAAGTCCTGGGTTCGAGTCGGCTGAATCATTAAAATCCGCTGAGATTCGGAAGTCTCGTTAAGCCATTGGTCCAGGGTAAGCGGCGCCTTGTTATTAACAGCTGTAAACCCCATCCCTTAGGGCTCCATCCCATGTCATTTAGCCCTTATATACAAATATTATTAAACAGTAATGGAATAAAATTATAGAAATATATGAAACACGGCGTGGGGAGTCTTTCTTCACGAAAAAATCCAAAAATTTTAGAGGAAAAATGTACATATACCTCTCTATATATGTGTGTGTGTAATATACGCTACTTTTGCAACAATATTTTTATGAAAACAATTATTCGATAATTTTACAACAAAGAAAGAAATATTTCACCAGTATTCTTTTATGTAATACACTTGAGCGAAAATACGCAATTTGCGCGGTTTCTTTAGCTAGTCAATGCGTCACTCACATCCCAACGCCAATCGGAGATCCACTTCTTAAAAAATTCAAAGTAAATCATTTGAATATAATTTTTTTCTCACGAAGTGTTTCTTGAGCTTGAATAAAAGTCACAGTTCGATTGGCATATTAGTGAAGGTGCATTTAGCACGGGTCACAAACTGAAGTCCAGGCTCGTGATAACTATGTACAGGAGAAGTCAAGCTAAGGAAGCACATTTCTATATAAAAAAAGTATAAAATAATTTAAACCTGGAATTAAAAACAGGGGAATACGATATTAATTTGCTTTGGTCTCGAACAGAATGCTTTCAGTTTATTTTTTATAAATAAGTTCAATTCTGCGATCCTTTTTGGCTGCAAATTTGTCTATGATCAGATCATAAAATGGTTGAATGGACATTAGATGGTTCAGCAATTCTTTCTCGATTGAAATTTTAGCGAGTGAAGACAAACGATCTTGTGCCGTTGTATTACGGAGGTAAGTCTTAATTCTCTTCAAACAAGAAAAAATTCCTTTCAGCAGAAGAACTTGTTGACGCCAGTGTCAATACAAGAGAAAATAATTTGTAGGCTTCTGGTAACACCTCTTTCAGCTCGTTTTCTTTCATTGTTTTCAAGGTTTTCTGAAAACTGAGTTCCCTGAAGTTGTGATCATTATATAAAAAATCTAATTCGTTTTTTAGTCGTTGTGTGTCTGTAAAAATGTTTGGATAAATTTTTTTGAGAGTGTTAAGGGCACTGGATGGAAATGACTCTGAATAACTATGGTATTTTGAGCTGTCAACTAGCTGCAGAAACTCGAGCTTTCCCATATCTTCAAATCTGGTATTTATTTGGACTTTTATATATTCATGAATACACTCAATTAAATCATTCTGTATCGTTTTAGATTGTCCAGAAAATAAGCTTCGTATTTCTTCAAAATGTGCTTTTAATTCTGGGGTGCTCCTACGAAGTAACATTTGGAACATTTCCTTGAAATTACCTTTATTTAATGAGGAAATAGTTTCATCATGTCCTCGAAAAGGCAGTTCTTGCTTGCTTAGAACGACAACTAAATCAATTATATGTTCCATAAAAAGCCTATTTAGTCTGACCTTTTCATTAAACTTGACTTTATGAAGAGCAGCATTTTCTTTGAGCATATCAGAAATAGTGTTTGTTTTTTTCCATTCGTTTTAGACCTACGTGGTTAGTTCTATGCTCTTTAGAGCTTTCGTGCAATTTTGCACTACGAGAAAAGTTTTTTAGATCAAAATAACCCGTTGTATTCCACACATTTTTCTTATTGCTCAAAAGTAAACATGGCCAGCAAAAGAGAGTTTGCTTGTAATAGCATCAGAAAGCCAAGGAAAAATCTCGTACTATGATTTATTGAAAGACCTAAAAAACGATTTGCCGCACTTCTTATCTTTAGATATTGAACTTATTATAGGTGTCGGTCTTCCAGATATGAGAACATCCTTGTTATCATAATCTTTCCAGTGTTTAAAAGGAATTTCTTCCAGAACACAAATCACGTCGCTTGTTGGGCCATTCATATTTTCCAACCAAAATCAAAATATGCTGTTTAGTAACAATAACAAAATGAAAAAAGAAAAACTCAACATTACTATGAACTAGCAAACACCCGCAGAAGAGAGGATTGAAAACACACTACAAAAAGTTAGATTCAAATACACTCTGACGAATAGTTAAAGCTACGTAGAAATCATCCTACTCCAAAGGATATAGAGGCGAACGGCGTCATCGCCTGTGAAACCACTTTTCACAAGGGTCATCTGCTCATTTTCCCGTGCCCATTGGATACACAATCCTTGGGTTCTCCAATAACAGCGGAGATGCGATTCCAGTTTAAGCGAAATGGAGGGTCGCCTCAGAAATTTCCTTTCTCTTACTGGAAGTCCGGCACCTCTTTAGGTAGACCTCGGACCGTGGGGGTGGGGGTGGGGGTTCAGTCTGTAGGGCTCTTCTCTGATCTCCAGTTCCCAAAACCGGCTTCTCATCGAGACGATTCAGCCGGTCGCCTCTAAGCGCTTAAAACATGCAGCTGCTTTGCAAAAATAATGATTCATTCCTCTTCTCGAAAGCCTTTCTTTAACCATTCATGAATCACAATGTGAATTTCAGTGTTTCATTTATCCTGCAAAGTTCTTATATCTTTGTTACTGACAGAAGGTTTTTTTTTTTTTCTTTCACTTCTCATTCTGCGGAATTTCAGGTGAGGCGGCGCCTCACTTGCCTCATCTGACGGGCCGCCACTGGTCCGGAGCGCAACTAAAAGCATTCTCATCGTGTTCTTCGACATTTGTGGGGTTGTGCACCGTGATTCATCCCCCAGGGCCAGACCGTCACCGCTCTTTTTTTACTGCGGTATTCTGCGGTGTCTAAGGGAGAACATTCGCCGCAAACGACCTGAAATGTGTCGCTGGGGCGATTTCCTGCTCCATCACAACAATTCAGCAGCTCACAGAGGGTTAGCAACACGCCAGTTTTGCAGCCGCAACAGCATGACTACCCTTCTTCACCCGCCTTACTGGCCGGATTTGACTCCCTGCGACTTTTTTCTGTTCCCGAAGATGAAGCTGAAGCTCAAGGTAGCCGTTTTGAAACCGTGGACAAGATCCAGCGCGAATCGCATACGGTGCTTGATACAATTTGCGAACAAGACTTCCAGGGAGCGTTCCAACAGTGGCAAAAATTCTGGCAGCGGTGTATCGCTGCCAAAAGAGATTACTTTGAGAGAGATCATAGCCAGACTTAAGTAACGTACGTACTTTGTTGTATATCGGCCTAGTTTCGGAACTTTTTGATCGGACCTCATATAAATTACTTTCATGCTACTTCCAGCCAAAGGAAAATATCTGTGTTGGAAACTTTCGCCCTTTCTCCCTGAGTTGCGATGATGAGTGCTTGTAAATATTGTCCTTATAACCGGATGTGTTTGCTGTTACAGTAATTGTTTTTTCCCCACTTGGGGTAGGGTGATGAAGTTCTTTCTCAGCCCTAATCTCCATAAACCGAAAGAGTTAATATTTAGGCTGAAAAAATGAAGAAATTCGAGAATACCATATTATCTTTTTCTTACTTAATAGTGTTAAAAGGAATTTCTATTGTCTCCCCTGGTTTAATACTGACAATTATAAAGTATTCTCACCTTTTTTATTCCTTAAATCGACATAAAACTAACTTTTGAAAAAGCAGTAAAATTTCAATGACGCTGTTACTCGAAAAGCTGTGGTTCCTACTTTTCCGTTTTCAAACCGGATCGGCCGCCCCGGTGGCGCAGTGGTCTAAGGCGCTGGCATCTGATCATTCGTCCGTAAGGAGTCCGGGTTCGAATCCCGGTGAGGCATGGATGTGGTGTTTGTCTTACGGCACTGGCTCTCTCCCTTCCCTGGAACCAGTGACCCTAAATTAGGGACGGGCGACTGCTTATAGCCCATTGAGTTGCTCACGGTGGTCGTTAAACCTCCAATTAAGAAAAAAACCGGATCGTCTGACTTTATTTCTTATTCTTCTGTTTCTGATAACTGCAGTGCAGGTATAACGAAAAATCTCGCTCAGCTTTTTGACAGAATTAAAGAAATACAGACCTCAATTTTTCGATGTAAACAATAAGAAAAATACTTTCGAGAAACACATTCTCGCTTTCCTCCACTGACTGACGAAATTCATACTGTCCAAGTTGTTTAGTATCAAACTTAATATCTTCTGGCATTCGTCTATGCCATGGACGGCTGAAGAGCCTCGATTTAGGGAATTGTTATCCACAGAAAAACTCCTTTACGAGAAGTCATCCACCCTTTTCAAGTGAAGTACTGTGCACAAATTGCATTTAACCCGAACTTTTTAATGTGGAAGACTTTTCCGGTTGCTAATGTCTTCAGGTATTCATTTTTGCTGGGTACCATGCTCGTTGCCAACTAATTTGCTCATAACATAAAATCAAGATGATTTTCCGAAGCTGAAGCAATGGAAACAGCACGTTTTGTAATTGAAGCGCATTCCAATTTTATGCCAATTTATGCGCAATGTACTGATAAATTTAGAGAAACTCCATTTTCAGCACCCATAGCGTTAGATTTGCCAAGTAACTTGTAACTGAAAATGTGCTAAAGTAATCAGTTTTGCCTAACGAATCAATCTCAAAGAAAAAAAAATTTTGCTGTAACTGCAATGGTCTCTCGAAGCGTAAACCTGACATTTACTAAATTTCCACTTTGAGAACTTCTAGCGGGAAATTTATGAACTAATACTGAAACTTAAAATGGGCAAAATTTAAGGAATGTTTATGTCCTATCATTCGCAAATATAAATTTTGAAAAATCTGTGAAGACCAAGTTCTTTGGACTTATTCCCTCTAGCAGGAAATTAAGGAAGTAAGTGGGAAATGTAAATATTTGAGAAGGAACAATTAAGCCTGATCTGAGAAGCGCAAAAATAATCTTTTCCTCTAAGTTGAATAGTTTCCTCACAAGAGAACTTCAATTTTTAAAATTTTGAACTTTGACAGCCCTTAGCTGTAAATGTATGAAGAATATGGGATATTTAAAGTGCCAAACTCAATATCTTTTGATTTCCCTTTAACCGCAATAATATCACCAAAAAAACAATCGTGCTGATATCACCAAACTATGAACACGTCGTTTTATACACGATAAAAATGACGAAAATGACATTCAAAAAACCTTTAATGATAAGTTAAAACCAATTTCATTAGTACTTTCAATCCTACTTTAGGACCATCCTCATATGAAATGAACACGACCTAGAGATCCGGCAGGTTAATATAATATACACATTGCCAGATTACCGTATACGCATGATTAAGGTTCCACCAATCTCGTTGGGTTCCACACACTAATGACATTTAGCAATTAATGTCCTATGAAATAGGGTCAGCATTCACGGTGAAGGATAGAGTTGTGACGTTCAGACTGTATGAGGTTCTTCCACACTCCCGATACAAATACCGAAACCTCATCATTGCAGCACCGGTCCATATTCTTAAGAATTAAAAACTCTCTGCAAATAACAAAAATGACTTACTTGATGGGGTCACCACTACAGCCGCTTTGTCCCATTCCGGTTCGTATGATCCGCCGCAAACAGTCCTTGCCAACGCTTTATTTTAAGCCCATTGCGGACATAGTATTTGTGTTCCATAATTCTAGTCTGTAATTTCCTGGAGGTAGAGCCGATGTATGCAGACTCCGAGTTATCTGCATCATTAGAACGTAATGGAAAATTGTAAGTTCCCCATTTTTCCTTGTCTTTCACAGGATCTCGGCACGGATGGTTTTTGTCCTCACCCAAAAATCAATATGATATTTTTGGCAGATATCCTTTACGGCTTGAACAATAGGCAGCACATATTGTACTAATCTTACATATCTTGAGATTCGGTCCCCACTGGACAGCGTGATAGGTGTCCTGTTCGAAACTCTGTGGATTACACTTCGTATCATGTCCTCAGGGTACCCGTAGGCTCGAGCTAGAGATAATCAGGGACTAGGCTCGATTCCATTTCAGCTTTTTCTTTGTTAATCTGGTGGATGAAAATTTCTGAGGTGTTGAGAAGGAGAAGGAGGCCCCTGAATCTTTTAGCACCTAAGCCCCCAAAAATCTAAAGTCGCCACTGCTGCCACCTAAATTGTATAGACGAAGGAATAACTTTCCATAATTTTCCTCTGAAAAGGCTCTACTGTCCATCAGTGCAATCCAAACTTCCTCCCGTATTTGTAAGGTTTGAGGAAAGTATTTTGCTTCAATCAGAGACATGAGGGCTCACGTAATATTGCATACCACTCAGTGTGGTCAAGCTAAAGCACAACAAAAAGAACACCCTTTTCGAGTTGTTGCGCGCCGACAGAGTGAGCATATGGTAATTTTGCCATACGACATGAATATGAATGATGCTGAATGAATCAATGAAGATGACCTGGATCTAACTGATGTTAACGTTTATGACAAATAAGTCGCATATTTGAAGTAGGAAGTTGAATTTCCGGTGGATTGCCCATAATGGACGTTGGCCAGCATCTCGATCTCATTTGGGAGGACGTTAAATAGACAATTTAAATATAATTTAGATTGTTAGGTTGCTTTTCAAATTCCAAGAACACCAATGCATCACTGTTTGTACCACAGTCGTAGTCATGGAATAGGAAAGAACGAGGGACAGGTGGAAGGTAATGTATCTATTCAACTGAAAAAACAATCTCGTATACTTAAGTTAGAGAAGTGGCAAGCGATGATAAATTCGCAATTCCTCAAAAAGGCATTTGTTTACTAAATATTTTAAAGTATTACTTTATTAATCATCATCATCATTGTCAACCATTATCAATCCACTGCTGGACGAAGGTCTCCCCAAGTTTCCTCCACAACGGTCTGTCTTGTGCCAGTCTCCTCCATGTCACCCCTGCATACTTTCGAATTTCATCCACCCATCTCCCATGTGGTCTTCTTCTGGGTCTTTTCCTGTCCCTTGGAATCCAATCTAAAATTTCTGCTGTCCATCGATGATCTGTCCTTCTGGCAGTATGTCCAGCCCATTGCCATTTCAGGGATTTAACTCTGATCATGATGTCTTCCACTCTTGTCATTTTTCGGATCCACGAGTTCCTCTTCCTATCTCTCCTGGTTACACCAAGCATGCACCTCTCCATGCTTCTTTGAGTTGTCTGCAGTCTTTGTATGTCTCTTTTAGTTAAGGTCCACGTCTCTGCACCATACGTAAGCACTGGAAGGATGCATTGATCAAACACTTTTCTTTTAAGACATAATGGCATATTGCTCTTGAAAATTATGCTGTTTCTTCCAAAAGCTCTCCAGGCAAGTTTTGTACGCCGATTAATTTCTTCATCAATGTGACCCTCACTTGATATCTGCTGTCCAAGATAAACGTACGTGTCCGTTATCTCCAGCTTTTCTCCATCAATCGATAAATCTTCATTTCTTGTAAAAGCATTGAACATCACTTTTGTCTTCTGAAAGTTCATTTTTAATCCCACTTCTTTACTCTTGTCAGCAAGTTCCTGGATCATACTCTGCAGCTCTGATGGGCTAGTTGCAAAAATGACTACGTCATCAGCAAAACGAAGGTGGGTTAGATAATCTCCATTAATCTTTATCCCCTTGTTTTCCCAGCTCAGCGACTGAAAAACACCCTCCAATGTGGCATTAAAGAGCTTCGGAGATATGGTGTCACCTTGTCTCACTCCCTTTCCAATTTTTACGTGTGTTGTATTTTCAAACAGCCTAATCTTTGCACTTGCATTTTCATAGATGTTATTAATAATATTAATGTATGCATCTTCAATACCGCAGGTTTTCAGAGCCATTGTAACTGCTGATGGTTTCACCGAATCAAAGGCTTTTTCATAATCGATAAAAGCCATGCACAATGGAAGTTCATATTCCCTCGCTCTTTCAATTAGTTCTCTCAGCACGTGGATATGATCTATTGTGCTGTAGCCACTCCTGAATCCAGCTTGTTCTCTCGGTTGAGCCATGTCCAGTGTTACCTTCAAGCGGTGTGAAAGAACTTTAGTGAAGACTTTATAAACTACTGATAGGAGGCTGATAGGTCTGTAGTTTCCGAGATCCTCAATGTCACCTTTCTTATGTAGCAGGATCATTGTAGCGGTGTTCCAACCCTCAGGAATCTTTCCTTCATTAAGGCATCGAGTGAAAATTTGGGCGAGTACTGTTTCGATTTCTCCACTTGCTTCTTGTATGATGTCTACAGTAATTCCATCTTCTCCTGGAGCTTTTCCTCGCTTCATGTTCTTGATTGCATGTGCAACTTCTGCTGGAAGGACTGGAGGAACTCTGGTACTGGTATCTTTCATGATGTCTGGAGTGCATATATCATCCCTTTCATATAATTTGGAGTAGAAATCTTTCACTCTTGTCAAAATTTCGCCTCTATTTCTTGTTACAGAACCATCTTCTTTTCTCAGTGCCATAATCTGTTTTCTTCCCTTACTGAGATGTCCCTTTGCTATCTTTAGGCTTTGGTTGTTTTCAATTGCTTTCCTCACTAGTTCACAGTTGAATTTCCTTACGTCTTCAGTGATACTTTTTCTTACTGTCTTGCATAGCTCTATATATTCCACTTTGGAAGTCACATCTTCTTTAGTTGTCCTCATCTCTTCTTTTTTGCATCAACATTTTGGTTTTTCCTGATAATTTGTTCACATGCAACTTGTTCTTAGACCCAGCTAATTTTGTTGCTGTTTCCATAATAGCTTTGGTTACTTTTCTGTTAACTTCAGAGATGTCCACTTCTTCCGATGTTAGGCCTTCTAAAGCAGAGAACCTGTTCTTCAGTTCCAACTTGAAGGTATTATGGTGTTTTTTAAGGTTGGTTATGTCAATAGATTTTGTTTGTCTTATGAGCTTGCCACGTTCGAGTTTAGTGTTGAGGTGCATCTTACATCTCACCAATCTATGGTCACTACCTGTGTTGAACTTGTTTAGCACACTGCAGTCTTCTATGACGAATTTTTTGTTACACATAATAAAATCAATTTCACTTGTCGTCCCATTTGGATGTCTCCATGTCCATTTCCTGTGTGGCTTTTTCTTGAAGAAGGAGTTCAAGATGAAAAACCCTTCTGCCTCTGCAAACTCAACGAGAGTATTTCCACGCTGGTTTCTGTTGCCATGACCGAATTTACCTACTGAAGTTTCATTCTGTTGCCGTTGCCCTATTTTTGCATTGAAATCTCCCATAATTATTTTCAAGTGCTGCTTACCTTTATTATTTAGATGACAAATTTCCTCATAAAATTCTTCAATTTCTTCTTCAGGATGACTTGTGGTGGGTGCATAAGTTTGAATAATCTGAGCCTGGTATCTTTTCGAGAGTTGGATAACAAGTCGTGCAGCTCTGTCAGAGGAACTTTCAACTTCTACAACTTTATCCTTCAGTTTCTTGTTTATTATAAATCCAACACCACTAGTTCTGCCAGTATCTGTCCCACGATAGTAGAAGAGATGTCCACTTTTCAGTTCGATGAGATCTTCTCGTTTTCTCCTTACCTCACTTAGCCCCACGATGTCCCACTTGATCCTTTGTAGTTCCTCTTCCAATTCAAGAAGCCTTGAATCAGAAGATAAGGAGCGTCCATTGTAAGTAGCCAAGGTCAGCATCAGATGGCAGCCTAGTCCGGTCCTCCGGGGATTCTTAGCACCCTCTGCCTTCATGTCGCACTGGCCGCTGCCTTGGCCAGGTACATTCCAGCTGCCGGAGACTGAGGGCCAAGATTTAAGTTGTGGAATCATTTTGGAGGGGTTTGGCCATAACTCACCACGCTGGCCAAGCGGGTTGGTGAGTGTGGGATAGAATTTCCTCTAATCCCGATGGTATAGTTATACCGCTATGGGCGGTCGTCAGAGCCCCTTTAGTGGAAACAGGATGCACCACGAGAAGGCGGGGTTGACATTTGTCAAGGAGAGGCTGTGATGTTACGCATCACCTGACCTTACATCCCTACTTTATTAATATAAAACATTATATTTTTAAAAAGCCCTATAAAAATAAAGTGTAGTTTATTGTACCGCATTGTTGAGCTAATTTGCAACGTGAAAATTTCATAGCCGCGGTGACGCAGTGGTTTAATCGCTGGCTCATGGCCATTCGTCTGAGAAGGGTCCGGGTACGAATCCCGGTGAGGCATGGATGTTGTGTATGTCTTACGGCATTGGCTCTTTCTCTTCCCTGGAACCAGTAGCCCTAAATTAGGGACGGGTGGCTGCTTATTACCCATTGAATTGCTCACCGTGGTCGTTAAACCTTCAATAAAAAAAAACGATTCTGTGATTTGCTTTGAAAATGCAGTCCAATAAATACAGTATTAAATGTTCAAACTGAAAGTTTCCATTCTACAAAATGCATGGGAAGTATCATGAAGTCCACATATCATCAGCAGAAGGTGACTTTGACCTCCAGTTTCTTCTTCCACAAACACTAACACTGAAAAGTTTCTAGCATATAATGAAAATGCTTCGTGGTATACGAAACAAAAACCTGCATAGATTAGGAAAGAAAGATGTTTTTTTTTATTGATGATTGAGAGCAAAAAAGTATTTGACTGAAAGTTTGAAAATGAAAAATGTGTACTGTCTGTAGCTGTTCCTTTTAGCTTCATTTCAAAACGTATTCCTACCATTCACAAGCATCAATTCAGACCATACATTTATTAGGGGTATGCAAAAGTTTCCGCCGCCCCCGCCATCGGGCGCTGTACGGGTCTAACCGACTGGTGACCCGTGCTGTCATTTGGTACATGAAGCCAAGCATGGATCGAGGTCGATAACGTTCATTTGCGGCACTGTTTGTTATTCATGTTTAATTTAGGGAAAAGCGCGAGTGAAGCATACGGTTCAATATGTCAAGCGTATGGCGAAAGGGTTATGGGTGAGTGGACGTGTCGAGAATGGTTTGCCAGGTTTAAGAAAGGTGATATAACCTTGGAAGACAAGCCACGTGTAGGTAGAACGCAGGAACTAGCAGACGAGCTGGAATCACTGTTGCAAGAGAATGCCACACAATCGACCACGCAGCTGGCGAAACGTTTGGAAGTGGCTCAATTGACGGTGTCTACAGGCCTTGGAGAAGATTGGTAAGTGGGTTACGCATAGGAAGGTTGTCACCGGGAATGAAAAATGGGTCTATTGAGACAATCCCGTACGCAAGGGATCCTGGGTCGACCCAGGCAAGCCATCAACATCCAATGCGAAACAGGATATCCACGGGAAAAAGGTGCTGTTGTGTGTGTGGTGGGATATTGATGGAGTGCTGTACTTCGAACTGTTGAAACCGGACGGACGCCTCGGTGGCGCAGTGGTCTAAGCGATGGTTTCGGATCATTCGTCCGAAAGGGGTCCGGGTTCGAATCCCGTGAGGTATGGATGTTGTGTTTGTCTTACGGCACTGGCTCTCTCCCTTCTCTGGAACCCTAAATTAGGGAAGGGGCCATTGGGTTGCTCACGGTGGTCGTTAAACCTCCAAACAAACAACAAAAACCGGGTAAAACAACCACTGCACAACGATATAGCGATCAGCTGATGAAACTGAAGGCCGCAATCGAGAAAAAGCGCCCATAGATAGGTAAAGGACGCAACCCAGTTATCTTGTTTCAGATCAGATGTAGAGGATTTTAGGGAGTGTCTGACCCCAGATCTTAAACAACCCTTAGAAATAGGATGCTAGGTGATTTGGGCTAGTGTCCGATAGGAAAGTGACACGGAAGCGAGGTAGAAAGGGGGGAGACACCCTTATTTATTACCGGGGGCCAGTACCCGGGGCCCGACGGCTTAACGTGCACATAGGACGCACGGCAGATATTTAGTGGTTCGAGCGTTCGTACCTGCCTGGGATCGAACCCGAGGTCTTCTCCGTAGCAGTCAGGAACGCTGTCATCCTGTCTCACGATTATGTCAGACCACATGTCGGTGGACACCACGAAATCAACCCTTGAACAGTTACACTGGGAGGTTTTATCGCACCCGGCTTACTCCCCGGACATTGCTCCATCAGACTTTCATCTGTTTCGCTCTATGCAACATGTCGTAGCCCAACAGCGGTTCACCACAGTTCCAGAGGTGGAAAATTTCGCCACTGCGTTTTTCAGCTTAAAATCGGAATCCTCCTATCACAGGGGCATTCATTTGTTGCCTGAAAAATGGCAAAAGGTCATTGATGCTAACGGACAATATTTCGTTGAATAAATGTGTACTGGTTTCCTGTTTCCCTTAAGACGGTGGAAACTTTTGCATATTCCTAATACTGTACATATTTTGTATTAACATAAATAAGTACAAATTTTGGCCTTTAACCAATTCTAAATATCTACTTTTAAAGATTGACACTATTTTGGCAAAGTCATAGGGTTAAATTTATTGAAGCAGGAAAAAATATCAAAGCCGTCCCGGTGACGCAGTGGTCCAAGCGATGGCTTCTGACCATTCATCCGAAAGGGATCCGGGTTGGAATCCCGGTGAGGCATGGATGGTGTGTTTGTCTTACGTCACTGGCTCTTTCCCTTCCCTGGAGCCATACTTTAGGGACGGGCGACTGCTTGAGTTGCTCACGGTGGTCGTTAAACCTCCAATAAAAACAAATATCAACTAGCTTTACAAAGATGAGCTCACGGAAGAGCAACCTTACAACACATGAAAAAATTGTGAAATTAACATGGTGGAAACTGACCAAACACTAATTATAACAGTTTGAAGGTGTAAAACAAATAGTGGATCTAGTACTTACTCTTGGGGGGAGGGGGTGTCATACACACACTGAATAATCAAACCTGCAGTTGTTGCTGGAAATTGGCTAGCATACAAAAGTCTTTCTATAGTTTTACATTTTGATAGATTCTATTACAGATTAATTAAGAATGGAGACATTCACATGTAATTAAAATGTTGCCACTTTTCAATTCAAAGGTTTTTGAAAAATACTTCAACACCATCATCAATCATTCTCAATTCAGGTCTCTGCCAGTAAGCCTCTTCTCCAACACCATCACTCCAGCATGTTTTCAAATTTCATCCAATCATCTCCCATGGGGCCTCCTTTTTGGTATGTCCCTAACTCTATGTAGGCAGTAAGAAAATTTTCATTTGTACAACAGTGTGGTTAGTCTTTCAGCAATATGTCCAGACCATTGTTGCACAGGAGTCTTTATTTTGATAATGATGTCATCAGCTTGTGTGATTTTCCTGTTCAACAAGTTCCTTTTCCTATTTTTCATGGCTACACCCAGCATGTATTTCTGTATGCTTCTTTCAGTTGTCTGCACCTCTGCATGTCTTTTTAGTTAATAAGTGAAATCCATAAGTAAGAATAAGAAGGGTGCGTTGATGAAACACTTTCCTTATACGGCAAAATGGTAAATTGTTCTTGAAAACGGCAGTTTCTTCCAAACACTCTCCGATCAAGTTCTACACTGCTGGTCACCCAAAATGCAACACCAAGAAGGAAGCATCCGATTGGCCTGAAATTCGCAGCATGCGTCGCCCGCGAGAGGACATGCAAACGATTAGCATTGCAGGGCATATGCAAATCATTTGCGCCCGACACGCCACAGAGAAGCACTATAAGAAGGGTGCACAGAAGGCGGGGTGTAAGTGTGTTGTGCTGCCGGACCTGTGCGTGGGAAGCTTCCTAATGCCCCGTCGCAGAATGCGGCAGTCATTCAAGCACGTTTTCTCCGACGAATCCCGCTTCTGCCTGCAACACCACGATGGTCGGATCCGCGCGTAGCGGCACCCCGGCGAGACTATATGACGCCTGCATTATGCATCGCCATACCGGTCCGTCGCCTAGCGTTATGGTTTGGGGCGCAATTGGATATGACACCTGCACCCCTCTGGTACGCATCGCCGGTACACTCAACAGCCACCACTACATCACCGACGTTTTGGAGCCTGTAGTCCTCCCTTACCTGCAGGACTTGACAGCGGCCACGTTTCAACAGGACAATGCGCGCCCGCACGTGGCACGCACCGCGAAACAATTCTTCACGACCCACCAGGTGTCACTGCTGCCGTGGCCTGCCTGTTCTCCCGATATGTCGCCCATCGAACACGTATGGTCGCTGATCGGCAACCGAGTAGCCCGGCAAGCAGCACCCGCGGCTACGCCTGATGAACTATGGCAACGTGTGGAAGCAGCCTGGACCGACATACCCCAAGCCCACATCCAAAGCCTCTTTCGTTCGATGCCGCTGCCGTTATTGCCAGCAATGGGGGCCACACGAACTATTGATGTCTGCGTGTTCCGCAAGTCGCACGGGCATGTAAGCTTAATCGTTTCATCTTTGTATCTGTTGTTATGAGTACAGTAAATCTAGCTTTGCTATCTCGTGTCCTTCTTGGTGTTGTATTTTGTGTGGCCAGCAGTGTATATGCCTGTTAATTTCTTCTTCAATATGGCCCTGGTCTGATATTTGTTTTTCAAGGTAAATGTAGGCATCAGTTACTTCTAGATTTCATCCATCAAATTAAAAATCTTCAATCCTTGTAAATCCAATCCATTGTACATCAGTTTTTTTAGTTCATTTTTAATCCTACTCCTTTACTCTAGTCAGCAAGTTCCTGGATCACATCCTGCAACTCTTAGGATGTACTTGCAAAAATGACTGTCTTCAGCAAAACGAAGGTGCAACAAATAATCCCTATTAATCTTCATCACAGTCTTCCTAGTTCAATGAATGAAAGATTCATCAGTAACTTCATCAAAAGAGATATTCTCATTCTTTCCAATTTTTGTATTTGCTGTTTCCTCAAACAGTCGAACCTTTGCATTTTCATAGATGTTATCAATAATATTAACACACTCATTGTTAATACCATAGGATTTTAATGACGTTATAACAACAGCTGATGGTTTCACAAAATCAAAAGCTCTTTCCTAATCAATAAAAGCCATATATAGTGGGAGTTACTGATTTGCTCTTGCAATTAGTTCTCTCTGTACATGGATATGATCCGCAGGGCTGTAACCAATACTGAAATCATTTTCTCTTGGTTGTGCCATGTCCACTGTTTCATTCAAGCAATGTGACAGTACCTTAGTGAAGAATTTGTAAACAGCTGACAGGAGGCTGATGGGCTTGTAATTTGTCATAGGTGAAAGTTAAAGGAAGGCACCATATGGGGTTTCAATTAGTTAAATAAATGTAGCAATTAGCAATAGTAAGGTTTAAAACACCAGTGGGAACGTGAACATTTAAAAACTGTTATTATTTTTATGTTTTAATTTTGCTTTTTACTGGAGGTATAAACTGTTATTCTTCCAGAGGTTGATGGCAAGTCTTTTCCAGTCACAAGGTCACAGCAAAAATGTAAATCCTTTTCTTAAGTGCTGAACCAAGCTGATGTAGTCCCGGGTTATAACCACGGAACAAGCAAGCAGATACTTTGTATTCCTCGACAACAGGGTATTATTTGGTGAAAAATTAAGCTTTAGGTAAGAGGCCAACCTAAACAATTGATAGACAGGGCATGAGTTATGCATGTGACTGTGATAGAAGTATTTTCGGATGGTTCCAAAATAATCTGTGAAAACAGATTTTGATGAAGCTACTGATGAATCTGGAAAATTGAAGGCATGAAAAGTCAAATGAATTTAATTTGTAGATAGTTATTTGCTTTTGTAATGTACACTGAAAATAGCTATAAAGTATTTTTGTTCCCAAAGACTACACTTATACTGTTTATGACAGAAAAGTTATTATATTTTTGTATAAGTGTTATTTCTCTGCTCAAGGCATCCTCTTTTATGTAGAAGAAGGATCACTGTAGCATTGTTGAAGTCATCAGGAATTATTTCTTTGAGGCATCTAGTGAAACCATGGGTGGGTGGAGTTTCTACTTCTCCACTGGCTTTCAGAATGCATGTCAACTGTAATGTTCATCTTCCACTTTTCATGTTCTTAATTGCATTGATAACTTCAGATTACTGGGAGAACTTCAGTGCCTGTATACTTCTACTTAAAAGAAGAAAAATATATGTAAAACATTTAAATCATAAAATGTAAGAGTTTTCTTTGACTAATAATATTGTTAGGAAGCCAAATTTTTGAAACAGGCTGAATTTACTACTTAAAGAAATGAGTCGACCAGACAATGGGAGACACACTTTGGTAAAAAGGAAAGCGGCCATTTTTGAGGACTGTTGGTAGATTGGCCTTCGCTGGGGCTCCACATGAGGTGAAAGAGAGTAATAAGAGCATTTTGGCATATGACCCTAGTTGAGGAATATTTTCTGTGATTAGATGCTCATACGCTGCGCAGAGCTTTTAAATGCAAACAATTGAGTGAAATCAAACTACAGCATACCAAAATGAATGACAAAACACACACTTTTTATTGGGTCGTCATGCAGTACATAGCAACATTTGGATTACCCTAAGAGCCTATGTAGGGAGTTCTGACCCCGTGCACCTGTATAAAGTTTGCCCTATGTGCAGAAAGAGCATGCCATCTAGTTAAATGAGGCAAAAGTGGTTGAATTAGTGTGAATGTTGAAAGCTGATACTAGATTCTATGGCAAAGAGCAGTCGACCAAGGGAGGTGTGGCAGGAATTCTAGAATGCTATCTACTGTGAAATGTGCCAACTCAGGGAAGAGTAGTACCTTGAAAGCCATCACAATGTGGGAGAGCACCCGATGATCCCACCCCCTGGTGAGAAAGTCCACCATCAGTGTGAATCAAAAGAAGCAGAATGCATCATACACATGCAGTTCTTTGACACTGCTGCTGTTATTTCACTTAGAGGTACTATTGCACTTAATCAACAAGATTAATAAATTACATTTCTTTTATTTGCTCATTTGATTAAAAGAAAAAACCTGCCCTGAAATATAATTTATTAATCTTGTTGATTTTTAAACAGAAAATAACAAACCAGTTGCACACAAAACCAAAGGCTACATTAAATTTTACCATATAGCATATTCCAAATTAGTCATGCATAATCACATGGGTTTTAACACGTCACTTCATTTGCTGAGACTCCAGTGCTAATAAACAACAAAGAGTCTGTATTCCAAATTCTTTACAGCTCAATCTCTATTACAAACAACTCATGAAGTTTTTTATTTAATAAATCACAAATGACAGTTCCAATTTAAATGTAGTTGAAAACATTAATGAGAGTAATAAGAACCTTACCTTTGCTAGGTCTGTTCTCATTTGAAAAATAAACATTTCTCTGCACGTTTTTTTTTCCTTTTTTGAGTTCTACAGTTGGATTGGGCTTCTGGTGCGGCGGTTTTATGTTGTCTTCAGCTAGTTCTTATTTGACAGAATGAGTAATCCGTTCTGCGGCAATACTTGGTCTAAGAACCTCTATTTGACTTAAAAACCTATTATTTCACTGACGTTTATACACTATCTACCAACAAGTAATTGGACACCTGTGATAGCAAAGGAAAACAAAGTTTATTCACCTTCAATAGTTGGTGGAGCCTCCACGAGCGGCGACCATCCAGGGCATACTCTCAACCAGGCGTTGTAAGACTGCTAGCAGTATTTTCTTCCACTCGACAAGTCAGTTCCTTCACCGATTTCGGACGGTGAGGGCACCCCTTAGGTCGACGCTCCAACTCATCCCAGAGGTGCTCGATAGAGTTAAGGTCCTGGCTCTGCGCAGGGCAGTCCATTCGATTAACCCCATTGTCACCATACAAGCCATGGTGGACCTCGCAACATGACAGGTGGCATTGTCATCCTGAAAGTAACATGGGTCCACCCCGTAAAACTGCCATAACGTAGGAAGCGCATGGTAATCCAAAATGGTGCAGTAGGTCTCGGCGTTGAGTCTACCAGGAATTGCGACCAAGGGGTCCCGTGCCATACCAGGAGAAACACCCTCATAGCATAATTCCACCGCCGCCGAACTTCAAAGTAGGCACAATACATTCCGACAGGAGGCGTTCTCCAGGCAGACGCCAAACCCAGACCCTGCCATCCGAACGGCAGAGGCTCAATCTTGATTCGTCGCTCCAGAGAACCTGTTTCCACTGTCGACGTTCTTTGCACTACGTTAGCCGAGCAGCGCTATTTGACTTGGTGATCAAAGGCTTGTGGGCGGCAGCACGTCCATGATAACCGAGTAGATGGGCTTCGTTACGGATGGTATTCATCGAAATAACACTCCCGGATGTGGCCCATCGATTTGGTGCGGTTCTTCCGAATTTCTCTGGCCAGCACCCGTGGTCTCTAACTCCCAGTTTTGTGGGTCTGCTGGGTTGGGGCACATTCCGACAGTCACCTCTCATCTTCCACTTGCCAATCACGTAGGCCACTGTCGATCTTCGGTACTTCAAATCGCTGGATACGTCACGAATGGATCGGCCATTTCTGTGATACCCGACGATTACACCTTTCTCGAAATCAGAGAGCTCCGAACTGCGTGGCATTTTGCATGCGACTGGTTGCGTTGTTTCCCACACGATATTTAACGACGGCGGCCGTGACGTGTATCAGGACCGCAGATATCGTCGATTGCAGGGGTGTCCAATTACTTTTTGGTAGATAGTGTATAACCCTAACCGGTAGTTTAATTGACTTATAAAACTTACTATTCAGTAAACCCACATGCGTGAACATTCACAAACTAACTTCTTATTTACAAACACCAAAAAACATCTAACTAAAAACAAATATACAATTTTTTTTTTGATTGGAGGTTTAACGACCACCGTGAGCAACTCAATGGGCTATAAGCAGTCGCCCGTCCCTAATTTAGGGTCACTGGTTCCAGGGAAGGGAGAGAGCCAGTGCCGTAAGACAAACACAACATCCATGCCTAACCGGGATTCGAACCCGGACCCCTTTCGGACGAATGATCAGAGGCCATCGCCGTAGACCACTGCGCCACCGGGGCGGCAAATATACAATTATTTACACAAACTCATCTCATTGCCCTCTATACCATTCTTTCATTCCTCAGAACAAATTTCTACCTCATTCATAAGCCACACTTCTGTCATTCCCAACGAAGATGGTCTCTAGCAGCAGCTTTCTACCCGGCCGGGGTCGTCTTCAGGAGGCTCTTAGGTGGTATCAGCCCTGCTATCACACTGCGAGTGAGAGAAGCGATTATCAGCGTCAGCCCATCTCTTACGTCATATTGAAAACTTTGCCACCGTGGCTCCATCTGTTAGGAACTTTAGTTAATATTTTATTTTGTTCTATTTTTATTAGTTATTTCCATTTTGTCGTTAAGTATATTTGGGTCATTATGATTACATACTCAATCCTTATTTATTTCAATCAGCACAGATTCTGTAATGCGCAAATGTCTTTCATTGTTACACGATTTAATTATTTTGATGTCTTCAAATTTCGGGTATCTTTGATTGTCTAAGCAATACTGTATCAGTGCCGTTTTTGCTTCTTTTTTTTTTTTGCCAATTTTTTATGTGTTGTTGCAGGCGATGTTTCAATTGGGTTTTAGTACTCCCTATGTACGATATTGGCGGGATGCCTGTTATAGGTATTTCATAAACGACAGCTTTTTCGAAGATACTGCTATTTTCTGTATTATTAATCATCATATCTCTGACTGTCAGTACTTTGTTTCCCATCTGAATTCCATATTTATGGCATAACTTATTTATTTCTGTAGATATTCCTGGAAGGAAAGGTAAAGCACTTACATATTGTAATTATTTTTTTCTTTTGTACATAAAAAAATTATGGTATACAAACAAAATTATGGGGGCCCAATGGGCTCCCCCCATCAAATCTGTTTGCTGAAGTAATCATGAGTGACATAGAAGAACAAATAATTAGCATAATTCAAGATCCCCCTCTGATCTACTGTAGATATGTAGATGACATCTTCATCTTGACCAGAATGGATACAGATGAGCTGGAAGCATTAGCACAACAACTTAGCAATATTTATCCATCAATACAATTATCAATTGAACATGAAGAAGAGAATACCTTACCTTACTTGGATGTTAAGATTATCAAACAAAATGACCATCTGCTATATAAAGTACATAGAAAACAAACATATGTTCCTGTTCTGATTCCATATTCCTCAACACACCCTTATATGCAAAAATGCGATAACATTAAAACATTAATCAAAAGAGCAATCACACACTCCTCTAAAGAAGAATTCCTGAATGATGAAATTAACTACATTAAAGAAATTTAATTTAATTATGGATATCCACCACAAAAAATAAATAAATGGATACATGAAGTACATATTAAGATGCAAGATACCTCAACCTCTAAAAGATAAAAAGAATTACAATATGTAGGAGCTTTACCTTATCTTCCAGGAATATCTAAAGAAATAAATAAGTTATGTCATAAATATGGAATTCAGATGGGAAACAAAATACTGACAGTCAGAGACATGATGATTAATAATACAGAAAATAGCAGTATCTTCGAAAAAGCGGGCATTTATGAAATACCAATAACAGGCATACCTCCAATATCGTACATAGGGAGTACTAAAAACCAAAAACCAATTGAAACATCGCCTGCAACAACACATAAAAAATTGGCAAAAAAAAAAAAAAAAGAAGCAAAAACGGCACTGATACAGTATTGCTTAGACAATCAAAGATACCCGAAATTTGAAGACATCAAAATAATTAAATCATGTAACAATGAAAGACATTTGCGCATTACAGAATCTGTGCTGATTGAAATAAATAGGGATCGAGTATGTAATCATAATGACCCAAATATACTTAACGAAAAATGGAAAGAACTAACACAAATAGAAAAAAATACTGCAGGAGAAAATAAAACATTAACTAAAGTTTCTAACAGATGGAGCCACGGTGGCGAAGTTTTCAATATGACGTAAAAGATGGGCTGACTCTGATAATCGCTTCTCTTGCTCACTCGCACTGTGATAGCATGGCTGATACCACCTAAAAGCCACCTGAAGACGACCCCGGCCGGGTAGAAAGCTGCTAGAGGCAATCTATGTTGGGAATGGCAGAGGTGTGGTGTATGAATGAGGTAGAAATTTGTTCCGAGGAATGAAAAAATGGTACAGAGGGCAATGAGACGAGTTTGTGTAAATAATTGTATATTAATTGTTTAGTTAGATGTTTTTGGTGATTGTAAATAAGTTAGTTTATGTTAGTGAATGTTCACGCATGTGGGTTTACTGAATAGTAAGTTTTATAAGTCAATTAAACTACCGGTTAGGGTTATATAAACGTCAGTGAAATAATAAGTTTTTAAGTCAAATAGAGGTTCCTAGACCAAGTATCATTGCCGCAGTACGGATTAAGGAATTACTCAGTCTATCAAATAAAGAACAAGCTGAAGACAACATAAAACTGCCACACCAGAAGCCCAAACCAACTGTAGAACTCAAAGTGGAAAAACGTGCAGATAAATGTATATTTTTCAAATGAGAACAGACCTTCTAGCAAAGGTAAGGTTCTTATTACTCTTATTAAAGTAATTGTAGGCACGTAAACTTTTGAATGGTTATAGTAACACTGACTTTTCAAACAATTAATTAGTTGAAAACAGTTGTGCAGCACCTATTTAAATGCAGTAACAAGTTCAGCACTGCAGCATTAAAAATCAGAAAACATGATAATCATTAATTGTTGATTCAAATTATTTATTAATTTACTGATTTTAATATACAGTATGTCTATTATCTAGCAACATTTCTCAGTTGGCCTTGGGAAATTAAAGACATCTGGATTGATTAACAAATTGTCACCAAGTTGCCAGATGCATTCATTTAGGTTATAATAAATAATTTTCATTAAAACAATTAATAATTATGACAGCAGTCTTTTTACTGGTTATATAATCTATCAATCCTTTTTGTAAGCTAAGACGTAAGTTTATTTTCCAAAGATAACTTTTATGAGAAATTTTATTAGACATACTGTGTACAACTGTTAATTTATCTAAATAACTGATGAATCGGCCTTCAGTCAGCCTGACCTGTTGATTACACCAGATGGTTATATGGGTTAGTATGCTCTTGAATACCAGAAAATGCATACCAAAGCCAAACAGAGAAGTGATAATATGAGACTGTTGAAAATTTTGTATTACAGAGGATTAGGCTTAGGGGGCAACTGCAATAATAGAGGCAACAGTTCACCCACTTACTATTTGGCCAAGAGCGTATTGGCCCTCCCTGAAAAGTATTTCATTTTATTTTTGGTTAAAATGTGACTTACATTAAAAAAATGCTTTAATTTTTTCTTCTATTTTTCATTAGCTTTTATTTTTTCTAATGGATTTCTAAAACTTTCCATTTTTGTCCCCCCCTCTCCCCCTAAAAATTCCATATATGTCTTCTGTCTTTGGCATATAGATTATCATGGTCAGTATGAATACTGTTTACATATTTGATTGTTAAAACATGACACAGTCTATGTATTTTAGAGGGAATTTCTTGTTTTTTTAAAACCATCTATTAAAAAAAACAATACTTTTTTAGAATGGATTGGCAAGACAAAACAAAACAGGAAAAATTCAGTGATTTTTGTAATCACAAAAAGATTTTATATTAATGCTGAGCAGCACATTCTTCCTTCTCATTGCAATGGTATGTGTGTGCATGTGTGTGAAAGAGATGAAGTAGGATGTCCTGTCAATAGGTGAAAAACACAAGAATCTTTACAAAGCCTTTTTCTAACCAGATTTTGCTTCTCAGACATTTATTCAACTGGACAAAGCTAAACAATTCCAGAATAACATTTTCTGTTACTAACAATGAAACAATAAATACTCAAGAATAAGGTTTCATACAAGCATTAAAAAAAATATCTTTCAGAAAATAAACTGCTCAAAAAGAGATTCTGCAACTAATAACCCCAGTCGCATGTTTGTGCAAATGCCATCAGGTCAGAACACTTAACTAGAAGAGTATGAAACACAATGGCACACAAATTTCAGTTTCTGCATTGCCGTCAAGTACACACAGGCACTAAGGGTAACTAGAATTTGAAGCAGTCAGTGTGCGCCTCAATGGCATGTCTGTAAATGCTAATGTTAGAATGTGAAAGTTGCAGACCAGATATCTTAGACAGAGAACGCAATAGGGCCATTGGAATGCTGCAATCTTGTCTTAGACAAGCAGATGCTGCAGCAGCTTCTCGTGTAACCCAAAGTGTGATACATCAAATCCACGCTTGTTATTTAGAGCAGGGGCTCTTAACCTATGGGTCGCACCCAAACTTGGGTCACTGGAGTTTCCGAGATGAGTCACCATAGCTTCTCAGAAAATAATTGAAGTGTTAATTTTTTTTTAAATGACAGTAAATTCAAAGGAAAGTTGAACCTGTGAAATAAGAAAATAGTGGAAAATAAAGTGGCTTCTTTCTTGGCTTTAAACCTGCTTCTGGAAGAGAAAACACTGAGCTAGCAGAGGATAAAAATGTAATAATTGAGCATCTGCAGAAATTAAGTCTTGAGTTTGATTGCTACATTCCAGAAGACATGGCCAAATATAGTTGAGCACGAAACCCATTTGACATTGAAGACTTGCCCAAACACTTTTCAGACATTGTTACACTATGTTCATTTTGGATAAAACTGAAAAACGAAAAACCCATTCGAGTCAACCAAGTTATGCAAGTGTTACTTCTGCTTTTGACAACCTACCAATGTGAAGCTGGCTTTTCGACACTTTCTGCCAACTAAGATTAGAAGTCGACTACAACCAGAGCATGATTTGAGAGGCTGCCTTTCAAAGAAACTACCAGTTTGACGAGGGCAGTAGAACAAGGCCAAGGACTGCACTGAACTATTGTCAGTAATTACTTTTGAAATCTGTTTTATAAAAGGTTTTAATTTCCAATTATTCATATTATTTGTCTCACAATATTATTCATACCTTCCTACTACTATATAGATAACCCTAACCTCATTCCTCCCCACCACTGGGGGCACCACTGGTTTGACTTAAATTTCAAAAACCAAAACTTTTGTTACACTCTGTGTAATAATGAATAATTATTTATATTATTACAGTAGCATTTTTAATTTCAAAATAGACCCATGGGTCGCGAACTTGATCGTCTTGTTGATTTTAGGTCATGGCCAAAAAAAAAAAATGGTTAAGAACCCCCGATTTAGAGCAAGGTGATGTTGGAGAATGACCTAGAAGAGGTCGCCCAAGGTTAACTATGGTGCAGTATAATTGGTATGTCTCAAAAGAAGCTCACACAAACACCAGTGTCCAGCTACCACATTCGAGATGCGCTCAGAAGGGAACAAATGTTCTGTAACCAAGTACATCAAGAAGGTCTGTAGTCAAGTTGTTCAATGTACTGAATGCCCCTTTCCATGCTTACAACCCAGCATGATGATGCATGTGTTTACACCACCACTATTATGCCAGAAAATGTGGTAAAACATCATATTTTGCAACAGGTCTACACTTTGCCTACACTTCCAGAGTCTATAATGTTTTTTGGAAATGCATTTATGGAGTTTTCTGGGAGTCTGAAAATACATGGGTTCCCATTGCTTAGTAACTTCTTCCTACATCAGCACACAAAAAGAAAGCATTTTTCCTTTTGTTTGCAAAAAATTAAAGTTCAAAATTGGAACTTCAACTCTCCTGTTACCATCTTTCAGTACCAGTAAAGTCGTTTTCTCTGCACTGTATGAATGCAGTAGTTTTTGAATATTAATTCTGCTTTAAACAAAAGAAAAAAATGCTTACTCTGTCATTTGATGTAGTAAGAAGTGACTATGGAATGATAAAAACACAGTTAAGTGAAATTAAATACGAAAAATTGGTAGTGCATTGTTCATTCTGCCATGAAATTTTTTTACAGGTTACAGAAATGGCTCATATTTCACCATGAGCAAATTAAGAAAAAAAAAAAAGGTGTCCTTTTTTCCCTACATTGTACACTGTACAGCGAAACCTGCATAAAAAGGTCATCCGTGGTTCTTTGAAAAAATTACTGTCTTGACAGATGATTGCCAAATAGTGGTTCAATTTGCAAAAATATATCCCCTCCACATCTGAAAATAAAATACAGAAGACAATTTTTTTTTTGACACAGCCTGCTCTAAAAGTGCTTTTTCTTTTTTCCTGCCATGTTTTAACTTAAGAATGTTTTTCTTATATCTGTCACTAAGAGTCACAAGTAAGACTGAGGAATGGGGTAAGGTGTTCAAAACATACATTCATTGTTGCACATTAGATGCTCTTACCACATGTTCTGCACGAAGAAATGGAAGGTAAGAAGATGCAGAACACAATAGCAGCACTACCGCGGTTGAGTTTTAAATCCATTTTCACCATACCCCTCCTTTCACTCAGTTAAAGTCAGAAATGTGTTCTTTGCCATTTGAAGCGGAAAGCTAAGCTCGCTCAAATGATACAGTGACTATGTAAAAAGGCTGGATTCATTGCGATGAGCTGTCTTATGTGGGCTTCCCGCTCTAAGTAAGTAAGAATATAAGTAAGAATAAGAAGGGTGAAAATACAGAAAATCATACCATCTGCAAAAAAAATTCTAAGATAGTTACAGACCCCAAGGACCAATCACAATCTTGTGGTGACAGAGAAAGAAATAGGTGTTTCACATTATTAAACTCACTGCCTTTTTTTTTTTAATCTTTCTAGAACTTCCTAAACAAGATTTTTCTACAAATTTCATGTTGGTGATCACAAAATGCAGGTACACACTCTTATGTGTTTCATAAATGGCTGTCCATGACTGCATCCTGCAGGTGGCTGCCAAGTAGAAGTCTTTTATGCATTGTTTCTATTGGTGACAACATCCATGCCAGACAAAACTGCCCGCTTTGGCAGTGACCGCCAACACAAGTTTCACTGCATTGCCAGAAATACTGAAAACTAGGAACGTGATCAGAAAAATATAAAACACAAGAATATAATCATGAAGAGAAAAAATAACAAAACAAAAGAAAAACGTAACTTGATCAGTAAAATCGGAAAATCACGGAACATTCCGATCCCTGTTAGAATCATTTTTGGTGGCTCCAAACATTTTCAGCCAGCATGATGATGTTCAAAAACTATTGAAGAAGTGTCATGGTATTAAAAATACCCAATAAACAATCCCCAAAATGTTTAATGCTAAAAACTTGAAAATAAGCTTTACACTGAAGTGTCGCCCTCTCCCCCAAATAAAAAATTGGTATACCTCTCTTATACTGCTGCGTTGGTCCTCTTAAGGACCAGATGGCAGTAACATGATGGAGCATGGACTCCACGAGCTCTATGTAGTACTGCGGAGACAGTGCACACCATGCTCCCTGAAAAGTGTCCCACAATTCCGTAATATTCGCCGGAGGGCATTTCCTGGCCTTGCAGACAAGTTGAACAGCATCCCAAATGTGTTCGATGGTGTTCAAACTCGGCGAAGGGGGCCAATTCAGGACACCAAACTCCTTGGAATGTTTCTTCAGCCATAATAGGGCGACTGTGAATATAAGTGAGGGCACATTGTTGCGTTGAGAGGTCACACCCATTGGATTGGTTATATGATATGAACGGGCGCAAATGATTCCCAAGCAGCCTCTACCAGTCTGCAGACGTGTGAGTGGTCCTAATATGTGCCAGCTGAAAACATCCCACACCATAACAAATAACAGAGCCATTGCCAGCCTGCACCGTCCCTTGTAGGCATGCGGAACACATTGCTTCGTGGGATTGTCGCTACACCTGGAATAGGCCATCTGCCAGAAACAGCTGGTACCACGATTTGTAGGACCAGGCTACATGTTTCCAGTCATCTTAGGTCCAGTGGCAATGTTTCCAAGCCCAGGTGAGGAGAACAGCCTTGTGTTGTAGGGTCAGCAATGGCACCCAGATGGGCCATTGGACTGTCCGAACGCTGATGCTACTACTGGCCCTAGCATCGAATTGTGCTGTGACTTGCGGCAATGTTGCACACCGTGATGATGTGTGCCAGACGCCACTGTCTATGATCGTCTAGGGCTTTTCTACGGTCACACTGGCCTTGCACTTTAGATTCTCCCCGAGCTTGTGTAGTCCAGGTATACCCTTGAAATTGTTGACCGTGTAAATCCAAATTTTGTGGCAATTTCTAAGATGGAGTGAGTGGCCCATCTCCTGGGCGCTGATTATCATACCACATTCAAAATCACTTAAATCCTGATAAGCTGCCATCTGAACTTTGAATGTTACTACTTGAGCTTGCGGAGATATCTGCCTCTATACATACGCCGTTTATGGACGATACCATTTACCACATGGGTATGGCGGCATGTAATTGAAATAGTAGCGTCCTTCCCACTTTTTTTTTTTTTTTGCACCTCAGTGTATACAGAAATTGAATAACATTACTCCACTGAGATTTTTGATTGCCATGGCTGGGTCTTCTCTGAAGCAATGCTAAGACACATGACAAAGTCTATCCAATCATGGCTGTTGCTCACCCCATCAAGAGAGGACCAAGTGAATGTCAGCTGGGAAGGGTATAAACTCAAAATAGTTTCTAGCAGATGAAGTATATATATGCCGCCCCGGTGGCGCAGTGGTCTAAGGCGATGGCCTCTGATCATTCGTCCGTAAGGGGTCCGGGTTCGAATCCCGGTCAGGCATGGATGTTGTGTTTGTCTTTCGGCACTGGCTCTCTCCCTTCCCTGGAACCAGTGACCCTAAATTAGGGACGGGCGACTGCTTATAGCCCATTGAGTTGCTCACAGTGGTCGTTAAACCTCCAATCAAAAAAAAAAAAAAAAAAAAAGTATATATATATATCATCATCATCATCATCATTGTCAACCATTATCAATCCACTGCTGGAAGGTCTCCCCAAGTTTCCTCCACAACAGTCAGCAAAACAAAGGTGGGTTTTATATATATATATATACATATAAAAAAGGAGGAAGGAAAATGCCTCTTGCTTGCTAAATGAGTAACAGAAAAAGTTCCAAGTCCAAAGTATGATTTCCAGGAGTCAAAAATAAATTTAAGAGCCTTTCCAGGAGCTTGAGGGGAAGGGGGAGAATAAGGACAAAAAATGTCCATTTAAGGAGTTGTTCTTAAATTCCAGGTCTACAAACCCAGCATTCCAATAGTCACTGACCTTGTGCCTGGAGGACCTCAGCAACATGAGTCAGCATTTGTGCCGACCTGTGCACCCATTCCACAGGGAAATACCTCGTGCTTCACAAGCTCACAGAGCAGCTATTCTATTCCATGTGCTAACTTCTAATTGCCAAGGTCCCTGACCTTAACCCTATTGAGCATGTCCGAGATGCACACAGAGGAGCTTTGACAGGCATCACCCAGTTGCCCTATGACATTTACAGAACTTTGGGATCTTTTGCTTTGTCTGTGGGCAACAAACACTACAGCCAGCAGAAATTCTCATCTGCTGCAGAACTGCTAAGCAGTTGTGAACTGTGGAGGTGTCACAATGTACTGGCTGATAAAGGTAAGCCTCGTGCAATTCTTATTCTTTCCGAGTCAATTAAGTGTTTGCTTATTTAAACACAGAAAAATACCAGGCTACACTTTTTTGTCTGGCCATTTCAAGTCTACTTTGTTTTGCATTCCATATTGTCCATAATTAAGCACATGCAGCTGTAATATGCTATTGATAATTTTTCTTTTCTGCAAATCCCTAACATTTTTTAAGCAGTTTAATATTATACAAATTCCATTACAGTGTGGATGAAGATCAAGATCTTTGTCAAATAACTTGCTGAATGGTGTGAAATGGGCCAAGTCTTTATTACTGATATATGTGCCATAATCAGACCTATAAAAGTGGATATTTTTGTACCCTGTTGGCCCAGTAGTCTGAGGAGATGGCTTCTAACCAACTGTCCAAGATGGGCCAGGGTTCGAATCCTTGATTAAGCACAGGCGTGTCCTTTGCTGGAATCAATTACGGACAGGTGACTGCTTATAGGCCTTGCTGACTGTGGTTGTTAACCCTCTGCCCATATACAGTGAACCCTCTGAATAATGGTCAGATATTGGACCAAAAAATAAGTTATCATTGTTGGGAGGTTAGGCCTAAATTAATATTATACACCAGTTACGCAATGCAGAATACAGACAACATACGATCTTAAAGAAAACTGAGCTTAGTTCAAGAGCAAAAATATCCAGATTTAACTGAGCTTTAGGAATAACTCATGGTGTAGAGGATTTTAGCAAGGCAGTGAACCTTGGTTTGAGCAACCCTTAGAAAAAGTAAGCTTGGTGATTAAGGGTAGGCTACCCTATAGGAAAGACAGAATCATTTCAGAGACTGTAAAATGTAACGGCACAGTTAGGAGGTTGTGCATGGTAAAGCAGGAACAAAACCATGAGAACAGGAGCTGGCCTCAAGTAATTGCTATCACACCTCGAACTAAAATTTAACTCCTTTTCACTTAAGCACGTCATTGTACCTGCCATAATGGTACCCATCTTGCACATTTTGTTTTAGAAACATTCCTTGTCTCCATCTTACTCATCCACCAAAGTTGCTAAGTAAAATATTAAGAGATAAGATAGGTGTCTGTTAGAACTCCCTCTATCCAGACTGTCTAGGTAGTCCATTTCTTGTTGTTAAAAAGGTCTCATTTTTCAGAGGTTTTTTTGCTAATGTTAATTTTACTGTAGCTGTTCTGTACCAATTAAAATGCATTCCTGGGGGCTCAGTGGTCTAAGCAATAGCTCTTGACCATTTGTCAGAGATGGGGCCAGGTTTAATCCCAGCGAGGCATGGAAGTTGTGTGTCTTACGGCACTGGTTATCTGCCTTCCCTAGAACCAGTGGCCCTAAATTAGGGATGGGCAACTCAATAGTCTATCATGTTGCTTACGGTGGTTGTTAAACACACACACACACACAAAATCTAAATTTGCAGTTGTTTGGAGGCTTCTGTTAATGGAGGTTTCAGTGTGTGTGAATACACACTTTTAAATAACTTTCATTTTCTTTCCCTTCGTAGGCAGATACTTTGACAAGCTTGTTACATTTTGTGTAGGAAGGTGGATCATCAACAGCCAGAACATGAACGTAACACTATGCTGTGTAATTAGAAAGTACACACAATCTATGTTTATGTTTTTTTTTTCAAGATATATACACATCATGCCCATTAAGTAATGAGACTGATTTTTTATGGGACAGCTCTTTGAATAAAAATAACTAATGTGGTTATAGCTTTGACTGATAGTGTACTGTAATTGCAGGAGCAACTTTCGAGTCGGGTGACGCAGAAGTTTTTGTGCGACTACCGTTGAAGTAAACTGTGTGCGAGTGGAGTGTGCAGAAGTTGCGTAATGGAGCAAAGAGCTGTGATTAAATTTTACTGTAAATTAGGAAAAACTGCCATAGTAGTGTACCAAGACCTTAAAAATGTTTACGGCGATAACTGTCTGAGCTATGAACACATTCCATTGGTTTTCAACATTTACAGATTAGTCCCTCGAGGATGAACCATGCATAATACGTCCAGTTTCTGTACAGACAAACATAAATGTGAAGACTAGTGAAATGGCCAGGGTAATTTTAGAAAAACATCTGCATAAGAGGCAGATTTGTTCAAGGTTTGTGCTGCACATGTTAACAGAGAGAGCAACGAGTTGCGTGTAGTAAAAATTTCATCCACGCAGTTGATCGAGATCATGATTTGTGGCAAAGAATTGTCACCATTGATAAAAAATGGCGTTTTCAGTTTGAACAAAATGGCAGAGAATGGAATGTCACGGAACGTCTTCTCCCACAGCAGAAGAAAGTACAGTTGCAAAAATCACGTGTCAAGGATCATTGGCGGGGTGTGTGTGTGTGTTACTATGCTTAAATGATTCACTGTGGATTTGTTCCAGAGGGCACCGCAGCGAACAGTCAGTATTATTTAGGAGTAATGCAACGTCTGTATGTCCGCATTCGACAAGTCAGGAAAAAAACTGTTCCACAAAACAATTGGTTTCTGTTGCATGACAATATGCCCACTGTGTGATCAAACATACCCTACTCGCCAGATTTGGCCCCCAGACTTTTCCTTCTACCCAAAGGCAAAGTGTGCCTTGAAAGAGGAAGGCTTTAGCGACATTGAAGACATCCAAAGAGTGACCAACAGACTGAAGGAGGTTCCGATTCAGGACTTCCACCATGCCTTCGAACACCTGGATGAAAGATCTCACTGCTGTGTGAAGTTTGAGGAAGATTATTTTGAATCTGCGTGACACTTTTGAGCCAACTGGCATATTTGTGTGTAAAGTACCATTAAAGTGATATCATACAAGTATATTTTTTGGCTCAGAAGTGCCACGTTTGACTGTGTGCATGTGTGTGGCAACCTCCTCAGGAAACTGCACTATCCGGGAGAGGAAATTCTGAGGTGCGCAATATCAGCAAAGTTGAAAACAACACTTCTGAACTGAAAAATAAGCACAGCTGCCATAGATTTTCAAAGAATTATTCATTAATTTCTGTTGTATTACGTGACACTATCTTGTAAAAAATGGTACCAAACCATTTATGGAAAGAAAAAAAAAAAAAATGGAACCCTAGAAAAATTATGTTCATTTTAATATATTTTTCTACTGAATTGATTTAAAATCCCTAATCCTAAACAAATATTTCTTCATAAGAAAAAGATGGGAGTGGACATTTAAACTGATACATAACTTAGCTGTAAAAGTTTAATACACAAAAACAGAGTTCAAACAAAAACTACACAGAATCCTTGATCAAATTTATGGTTTTAATTGCATGCGACCTAGAGTGCTATTTACAATGAACCAGAATCAGTCTTTCTGAAGTAAATACAAAACTTATATTACACAACCTGAGGATTCTGAGGAACCCTATGTCTTATATCTGGACAGAATATGAACATTGTATCCACAACATTCACAACTGTTCTTTTTAATTTGTTTTCTCTTGTATTCTTTCCCCATATTGACCACTGATACTTCACAATGTTTTCCATTCAGTCTGTAAATTCAGATGCTCGGATCCTTCCGTTAGTCTACATCGAAGAACACACATATATACAAAACAACAAGACAATGTCAAATATACGTAACACAGATGGGTTGCATCACAAACAAACAACAGAAAATACTTATTTAAAAGTCCTATTTATCACATCACAGTTACACAGGCTTTTTATGGTTTGATTGTTAAAGTCAAACAAACCAGATACCTATGCAGCAACATTTGTAACATAAAAAAAAAAAAAAAAATTGTGTAATGCATCCATTATGGAAGATATTACTAAAAAAAAAAAAATCAATGCAACAGTCATTAAATTTTTGTGATTTTTTTTTTCTTGAGTGAGAACAGCAACTGGCAGTAATTTACATTTCCAAATTCTTTCATGTACAAAGAATATATATATGACTGAGAGTCAATGAAACAAGTGAATATCAACATATTTTTCCAAATCTGCTATTTTTCGGGATGCAGCTATGAGGTAAATTTGATAAAAATGTGAAAAAAAAAATCTGCGCATTTTAAAAGCAAAATTAAAATTATCACATGAATTGAAAAAAAAAAAACAAAAACAAAAAAAAAGTGAAGGAAATCAATTATTAAAATTAGAGTGGGTAGCTTATTAATAAAGGTGTGTTAAAAAAATAGGGCAAACTCATCTTGAATGCATGACTATTTCAAACATAAAACTATCATGAAAGGGAAAATAGGAATCTTCTACAATCTTTTATTGAAGAAACCCCCATAAAAGTTCAGTGATGGGGGGGGGATTATTATGATCATGCTGAAACGCACGCACGCACGCACGCACACACACGCGCGCGCACACACACACACACACACACACACACACACACACACACACACACTCTCCAATTTATGAAACTTGGGCAATCTGAAAGAAAGAAAAAAAAAAAAGGAATGGGGTAAACCAAATTTCATTATGTTTTTTACATTGTGCATCAACAATTAAGTGGCTATGTTTACTTTCTCTTTGAGAATTACCAAGGCTAACTGAGCACAGCAACTGATTCAGGTGCATTTTCATTCCATTTTGGGCTCAAGATATATGTGAAGCTGCAGGCAGAAAACCACTACAGTACCAAGCAAACAGGTTAGATGATGAAGGTACAAACTGCAAAATATCAGATTAAAATCAACAAGTCTCAGCTACTTCTTTTACTTGGTATACTGACCTATGTTTTAAAAGACACAACTAAAAATAATATTTTTTTTTTTTTACAGTTTAGCTGGTGACAATACACCACATGCTATAATCATAGCATGATATCTCTCTTGCCAGTGCTGATGCTAGAGCAATAGCATGTGCTTTCTTTTTAGTTCTAATTTGGATGTTTTTAATGGGTCAAACACTGAACACCAAAAACGTCAATGCTCCATTAATATGCACACTGACAGTGGTTACTGAACAACAATCACAGTGTTGCCACCAGCCAAAAATGATTAGGGATGCATTAAAGATGCACTTTCTACTTTTTATTCTAAACTGTTCAGAATGATACAATATGCAAGAAATATTGGAAAACAGCATTTCTGATCCTGCTGTGTACGGCACTTTATTGACAAAGATATAGGAAAGAGAAAAATAAATGTAGTAATTATTCCAAAACTGAGAATTTAGGGCATATATGTACCTTTGCTGTGATATTTTTATGTATCGTTAAATAACACATGTAAGGTAATAACCCAAAGCACCCAGGGCATGCAAAAATGCAAAATCATTTTGTAAAATTAGGTAGTAAAATCAACACACTCGCAGTTCTCTCATTTTGTTCTCAGCACTATTAATGCATGATAAAGCAATTTTAGAGAATTGCAAATTTTTATTTGGAAGAAGAGAAGACTTGTTTTTATCCCCCCTCCAAATCAATTTTTGGAAGATATCATGGTGGAGAGCAGGGCAGAAGGCCACCAGGTTAAAAGTAATGCATTGGAATGACCCTGATGTAAGAATGATATGAAACATCGTAAACACCCATAATCACTGTTGAAAATACTACACTTGCAAAATTACTCCAAGGCACAGCAGTGTAATACTTACAGAAGCTAATAACATAGCACTGTTCAAAACTAAGTCCACTGCTTTATTTTTTAAATGCAAAAGTGCAATACTTGCAGATTTTATTCTTGCAAAACAGTATTAAATGTAATAACAGCTCTACAATGGCAATATTATAGTTATCAATGAAAACTTGCCATCATATCAAGTCAATGTCACTGATGCGAACTTTTAGAACATATGCAGTACCACCATCATCATTCATCCACATCATGATTTGGCAAACGAGTCTATTTCAGTAACTCAAATGGGAAGGTATTTTATAATCATGAATACACAGGAATGCTTTAATGGCTGTGACATAATGCCACAAAAAATATTGGCTAAGACTATTTTCCAAGAAATTCCAAAAATATCATACCAAAAGAGAATTTGTTCCCCCTGTCAGCTCTGATATGTTATAGACATGCAGTGTATTTTCTAATAATTGAAACACATGGATATAGAATATATAACTGAAGCTATCCTGTACTTGGTATCAGAAAGGGTGAGAATCCCCCTCCCCCTCAATCACAGAATTGATTTTTTTTCTAAGTAAAGCACACAAGGCGATTTTTTTTTTGTGTGTGTGCTTTACTAAGAATTTCCACAAAACATACCAACAGAATCCCTTAATTTCATTTTTGTTAATTGATAACAATATTTATAAAAAACAACACACAAAGCGTAATAATATCTGTGAAATAAAACACTGAATTTGGAATATTTAACCCCTTCTAAATGATAACAATATACAAAATGAAAAAGAAATGTAAACAGATGTATGAAGCAGACGAGATTTAACTAACCACTAGGAATGCTAACAAAAAATTACGTACAGTTATTATTATTATTATTATTTTGAAGATACCTTAGCACTTTGGCAGTTAATATTCCTGTTTCAAATTTAGTTTCTCTCAACTCAAAACTAACATTCCCGATATTTGAAAAGGTGAAATTCAAAGAGGTGGGATGGAAGGTGGAAATAAAAATCCTCTTGAGAGAGATGAGATCTCTATACTTCTCTCTCACACACACAAACACACAAAATCACAGCATAGATGTGATAAAAATTATAATTTTTCTTACTTTCAAAATTCAGCAAGGCAAACTACTCTGGGGAAGAGTTAAAAAAAAAAATGGTTTACAGTGATCATAACACGAATTTGCTATAAGTGGAATGTATCTGAAAAACCCCCAGCATAATTTCAGAACTAATGCTGCAATGTGGATGCATAACTGAAGCATAAAATGAGAAACAGACTAGTAAAAAGCAGTGAAAATGAAGTGATGAAATACAATGTACATTCTACATAAAACAATAAGCTATTTGTTCCTCACTACTGATTCCTGCCATGGAGAAATGTAACACATTGATTTCTGTCAAAATCTAAATTTCAGCAAAGCCTAAAATACTTTCAACATGTTTTGGGCTATAGCATTTACTGGTCATATTGTTAATCCCTACAAAGTGGTTTTTGAATCATCTGGATCTAAATTTCTACAGTTTAGAATTGTTTATCACATTAGCAAACTCAAAACCTACCAATTTAACATGGAAACACTATCCACCTCCTCAGTGTGACTTACAATGTGTATCATGCTAGAGCCCAGAACTTTAGTTAAAAACAAAACAAAAAAACATTCTAGTCAAACAGACTTCATACTGGGAAACACCACAGTGTATGATTAGATGCTGAATTCAATGGTCGAATAAAAGAATATGAATCTCTATATCTATGAATTTAGCATTTCTGTCCTTAAATATAAAAAAAGAAAGCAACAAAACACCCACTAACTGCCAATTTTAACTAACCAAAACCACGGAAATGAATACATCTTCATGATTTATGATGACATTCACAAACTCTCCCAAATTCCAAAACAAAGAAAAGATATTGATAGAGGCACGAGCACAGAACAGTCTCAAGGTGCTCAACTGTCAATTAATCTTGTAGAAAACAGATAAAGCAATCTCACAAAATCTTACTTTCTTTTTTATGAAAGATTAAGGATTTTCAAGAATTATGGACATTTTTAAAAATCACTGTGCAGAATTGAAATTTGATAAATTGCTCCCTCATATTTTATGCAGTATAGGTGGCTTTTGTGAAGAAAAGAACTTTCATACTCACCATGCAAAATACACTGAATCTCGTCATTTTAAAATATTTAACAGACATTGGACATACAACTTTGACAATGAATAATTAATTACTGCACATTAGAGATGAGCATGGCCTGGGCTATGACAAAAATCCCAGACACAGATCCGGGCTCTTATATCAAATCTTTGAAGTGGGATAAAGTTAAATTTCTCCTTCACTTTTTAAAATTAATTTTATTTAACACTGCTAACCAAATTAACTAATGCAATGGGGAATGCACAACTGAATGGTTAGGCTATAGTCTCTTTTGTTCTTTGCCTACAATTCTGAATTATTGCATTTTTTGCTTGAATTTCAACTCAAAAATTTCTGTCAGTGTTTTAAGTAACAACTATGTATTATTTCCTAGATATGATGAAAACTGATAGAATAAAGTTTCTTGGAGACTAATATTTAAAGTTCTGCTAGTGACAATATGAAAAATGGGAATTTTTGGTCATTCGGTGAAAACACGAAGGTGAGCCAAGGTAAACAAATTAACCTGATACACTAGGGTGACAAAATGAAGGACATTTTATTACCTGAATATGATGTGCATAATAACAATTCTGTGTGTTTGTGTGGTCGACATTAATGGAAAGCCCTAACATTCTTATTGAATGCTGAAAAATGAATAAGAGTAAAACAATATTTATTTTTTTCCTTATTCACATAGGGTCAAACTTGGGCTAGGCTGGGCTGGACCTTAAAAAATGAGCCAGTGCTCATCTCTACTGCACATAGCCAGCATAAAGTGCACCAAAACATTTAATTCTTTATTCTCATGAAAATCAAACACTTAAGACTACTTCAGCCTATGTTTTCATAATTAAAGATCAAATTAAAACACAAGTGCACTATGTAACACTTGAAATTTTATTGTGCCCAGTGTATAATTATTAATTTTATGCATACATTAAAATGGTGTTGCTTTTTGGTAAGTGGTGTACTACTTTTTTTTTTTTTTTAATTTAAACTACAGGGTAGAAAGCAAATAAGGCAGCACAATGAAATCTGCAGTTTCATGTGGCATCTACCTGTATGCATTACATCCACTTGCGAAGCAGCAAAATATGATTATGGTTTCAAGCACATCTGGGAGAGATTTGTAACATTACACAGAGAAAATGAATGCTACTCTCTTCTTCCCACAATTTATGTAGCTGAAACGACTGGAGATTTAACGAGATTAGTTGGGCAGTTTGCTTCAATTCATGAATGTCACTTTCATGCTACCTAGCAACTTTTTTTCCTTAAAATATTCAATTGTTTCTGAAAAATTCCTGAGCATACAACTTGGTTTTAACGAGTTTAGCAGAATGTCATTAATCTGTTAAATGCCTTCATTCTTGAAGGATCTAAATATAAACATTACAAAAAAAAAAAAAAAAAATCAAGGAAACAAACACAAATTCATATTCAATTGATTTACTCAGGACTTTTATCATTTTATAACCATCTAAATTAACCTAATAAATGCATTCCTGTGTTGCATTAAGAAAAACAACAACAAAAACAAACCAATAGCGAACTATTTTGCACAACATTAGTCTAGATTTAAATTTTAATACAGAAAATCAAACCAAAATCAAAATATTTTTGTATGATTTAAGTACATTCAGTGATATAAGTGGTTAGCACTGTTTCATAATGAAAGCCAGCTGCACAGGGTGGAAAGGTGCTCAGAAATGCAGCCACATTCAACAGTTGCCTGTTATTAACAAAGACTGCTTTTCATTTGAACAGAAAACAGCATACTTTTGGAGGACTGAGATACAAACTTTTTTTTTTTTTTTTTAATGTACAGTATATTAGCTAAAAACACCTTCCACACTCATTCTGAATTGCAGACATTTCATTATACACACTATACATGTAACACGAAATACACCTTAAAATGCAACCACTCAGCACATTTAAGGCTTGAGGAACTTCAAAAGATCTTTTAGAATCACTTGGGAAACCCCACATACAATGCACAGCTGAAGAGAAATGAGACCAATCTTACCAAATATCCTGGACTTTTTTTTGTACAAGCATATTAACTTACACTACTAGTTTCAAATTATCTGACCATTACAGCAATAAACACTATTTTTACAAGTCAAATAATGAAGTTTTAGAGTAACCACTGAAAGCAGATGAAACTATTTTTAGTCTCTCTCACTGTGTAATAATAATTAAAAAATAAATAAATCATGCAGTCAAGGCATTATAGTTCATGCAGTACTGCTAACTAGTTTTTTTTTTTTACATCTGATAAAAAGTCAGAGTTTTCTGGGTTTAACAATGCTTCTCAACAATTTTCACCACACAGCATTACTAGCAGTTGAAATGCCACATATTTTCTAACACCTCTCTTTCGTAATAGTTTGGCATATCATGGAAACAAACACAAAGAATTAGCATCTCAGAAATTTGATGTCTGTACTTTCCACCATATGGACCTTCAATGAATTAACTGAACTGAAAATATCAGTTACTTGCCCCCTTACAAAACTCAACCATTTCTCTCTAGACATCCACTTTTGGATACTGTAGTTAAGGGACCCATATGGTCATTCTACAGACCACCTCCACCTTCCCTTGAGGCTCAGTGACCTGCACATTTTTATTTCTTTAGTTCAATATGAATCAATTAGGGGTAAAACAAAAAAGTGGGAAGCTCAGAATCTATATACAGGATTGCCAACTTTTCAAGAACAGCTTGAGCAGCATCCATAAAAATTTTGAGGAGCATTTTGCTTTACTTGAGGAGCAGTTATAAAAATATGTGCAAGAAATATTCAAAATGTTTGGAATTAACAATCATTTCTATTAAGTCAGTGTAATTTATTTTTCACTTATCTGTACATCATTTTAGAGATAAATATGTGGCTTTTTTGTGTTCTGCAGTACTTCATTGGTGAACACAGTATGATAGACACTTCCTTTGGCTTTAGCAGAACATTTTTCAATTAGCAATGCCTCCAAAGTTTAATGGTCTAAATTGCTTATGTAATCAGTTAGATTTTGATTTATGATACTAAAAACTCTTTCACATAAAATAATGTGTGGTATTAACAGCACAGACATCATTACATCTGGCAAGTATTTGTACTTAGGGGACCCATTTATGGTCTTTTAACTGTTTAATTAATGACCATGCTACATCTGGTCTGTTACAAGAAGTAATCTCTTCACTAAGATAATCAATTTGATAGTTTATAAATTCTGATTCTACAACATCCTTCACCTCATCTGAATATGCAAATAAATCTAAGAAAAAAATACAGGGAAGAAATTTTGTGCTTCTCTTTCAGTATTACATCTGCAATTGATGCATGTTCATATAGCTTGTTTTGCAGTGGAATTTTTTTCAAAATGTACATCCTTTATGGAAATATTTCCATACACAGCTTTATAATTTTTCTTTTACAGAATTTAAAATATTGGGTCTATTCAAAAAATTGACGGGTTTTAGCTCCTATTACCAGTTCATCATCTGATTTTTGATTCTTTTTGTCACCAAAATCTATATTATGCACAGAGTTTGATGCTGCAAATACTGCTGGCTTAATGTATCTAGCTAATAATTCAGGTAAAAGTGATGTAATTTCTTGATGATACACGTGCCATGGGTGCATCAATAAATTTGCTTTATTAAATATGGGGATAGTTACTTAAAGAAACAATAAATACAGCTTTGTTGCAGGAGTTTCAAAACGTTTTTTCACTTTTAAGAATGTTGGAGATTTTCCTTTTTCTTCACAAAAAAATTGTGGAGAGCGTCCCACTGTTCCAAAAATCTATCAATGACACATCCCAATGCAAGTCATTTTTGCATTTGTAACATGCTTTTGATTCTCCACGTGGTGCTGGCAATCCGCTTTTCCACCATGTGCAATTGAAAAATCCAAGCAACATGCAGTGCAAAACGCATGATTTGCGGACTTTTTAGACCCCTTTAATACCAGTCGTGTTGTTTCATAATCGTTCCTGAAACACTGGGAATGTTTTCTTTTCCCAGCAGAATTTAGGAAACTATTAAAATTTAGGAAACAAATAACGAACTTGAGATAAATCGCAACAAATGCTAGCGTACAACTCTTAAGCGCTACAACCAGTTCCACGTCCCTAACTTGGCGACACTAGTTCCAAGGAAGGGACAGAGCATGCGCCGTAAGACAAAAACACTGTCCTCAACTCATCTTCGTTTCGAACCGCAGTTCGGCTCAGGAGATTGATTAAAATTCTACGCATCTGGCCACCTGAAAGAAAAAAACTTCACTCACACACACAAACAAATAACTGCAGCCTAAGTTCGCTTTCACAGGAAAGAACAACAACTTAGCCAGACGTTTAAAATTATAAACAATTTTTCTTACTTTTATAAGAAATACTGTATGTAGCACCACAAAACACATTCCAAGCTACTTTTTAAATATGGGAAACCGGTTTTCATCCCGTTCCTTCTCCCACGCAAAATGCGCATGTGTCAAAAGAGGAGGAAATTTCACATGGATGGAACTTATCATAGGGTCGCTTTTTTCCTTTGGGTTATCGTAATGCTACCGATTGGAGAACCTTACGAAGTTACCGTATTTACCGGCGTATAAGTCGAGGTCATAAAACGGGAAAAGTATTAAAAAAAAACGAGGTCAACTTATATGGTGAGGATAAAATACCACCTGAAAAATTTGGTGCGAAAATTTTGATACATCAATTTTTCATATTATTAACTAAATTTTTATATAACATTAATAGTGTCATCCGTTCTATACGTTACACCCTCATAAGCCGTTAATGCTGCGGGCATTAACGGCTTATGAGGATTTAATGTATTTTATGGATTACGACTAGATTTTCGGAACAAAAGAACAACGTGGCAGAGCTTTAGTGTTTTTCCGGAGAAACTACACAAAATTCGGAGCAGTTGGCAATCCTGTATATATATATAATGTAAATTATTTATACACTGCTGGCCACCCAAAATGCAACACCAAGAAGGAAGCATCCGATTGGCCTGAAATTCGCAGCATGCGTCGCCCGCGAGAGAACATGCGAACGATTAGCATTGCAGGGCATATGCAAATCATGTGCACCCGACACGCCACCGAGAAGCACTATAAGAAGGGTGCACAGAAGGCGGGGTAAGTAGTGAAAGTGTGCT
The DNA here is from genome assembly GCA_039090855.1 of Macrothele yani. Taxonomy (NCBI): domain Eukaryota; kingdom Metazoa; phylum Arthropoda; class Arachnida; order Araneae; family Macrothelidae; genus Macrothele; species Macrothele yani. The sequence goes on along the minus strand of CM077024.1, from coordinate 163,918,224 downwards.
GTGCTGCCGAACCTGTGCGTGGGAAGCTTCCTGATGCCTCGCCGCAAAATACGGCAGTCATTCCAGCAAGTTTCAAAATTCGACAGAGGACGAATAGTGGCTTATCGCGACATCGGTGCCCGTGTGGGACGACATCCAGCCACAGTGAGGCGAGTATGGATTCGGTGGGTGCAAGAGGGACGGACGAACTGACGCGAGCGATTACTGCAGCTGCAGCATACCACCAAACGAGAGGACCGGCATGTTGGGCTGCGGGCATTAACGGCTGTCATCGCCACATCACGAACATAGCACAGGAATTAGGGTGTGTTGCGCAACAACCTGTGTCAGCACGTACCGTTCGGCGGCGTCTGCAGGTGCGAGGACTTGTCGCACGGCGGCCATTGCTCCGCTTACCATTGATGTTACACCACCGGCGAGTGCGCCGGCAGTGGGATATTGAATGCTGCACCTGGTCTACGAAATTGCACGACATTGTCTTCTCCCACGAATCCCGCTTCTGCCTGCAACACTACGATGGTTGGATCTGCGGCGAGAGACTGTATGGCGCCTGCATTATGCATCGCCATACCAGTCCATCTCCTGGCGTTATGATTTGGGGCGCAATTGGATATGACACCCGCACCCCTCTAGTACGCATCGTCGGTACACTCAACAGCCACCACTATGTCACCGATGTTTTGGAGCCTGTAGTCCTCCCTTACCTGCAGGACCTGCCAGCGGCTATGTTTGAACAGGACAATGCGCGCCTGCGCGTGGCATGCGTCGTGCAATTCTTCACGGCCCACCAGGTGTCACTGCTGCCGTGGCCTGCCTGTTCTCCCGATATGTCGCACATCGAACATGTCTGGTCGCTGATCGGTAACCGAGTGGCCCGGCAAGCACTAGCCGCGGCTACGCCTGATGAACTGTGGCAACGTGTGGAAGCAGCCTGGACCGACATACCCCAAGCCCACATCCAAAGCCTCTTTCGTTCGATGCCGCGGCGTGTAGCGGCCGTCATTGCCAGCCATGGGGGCCACACGTACTATTGATGTCTGTGTGTTCCGCAAGTCGCACGGGCCTGTAAGCTCAATCGTTTCATCTTTGTATCTGTTGTTATGTGTCCAGTAAATCTGGCTTTGCTATCTTGTGTCCTTTTTGGTGTTGCATTTTGGGTGGCCAGCAGTGTATATTATGCCCATATTAACTAGCTACAAAACAAATAGGCACTAATGTGCGTGCAGTTTAACTTTGCATTTTTTCCTGTACCAAATTTTCTTTCAGTGGGCTAGGAATCCTTCAGATATTGCATTTTCAAAGTCAAATCTCACACTTCATATATATTATTTGGGCAGTCTATAAAGATCAGTTCCAGTAGTAGAAGCCTAAAGTGGTTTTCATTCGATTTTTAAATGTAGTTCATTGGATTAACTGAATTTAATATGACAAAATAATTTGATATGGATGCAACTTCCAAAATGATGAATAAAGCCTTCCTTTTACATGCTGTTTGTTATCTTGAGAGCTTGTTTGATAAGAAAACAATCTCTCAAGGTATCACAAATCATCTACACAGTGCTTAAGCTGGATATTTTTCTCTTGTAGCGATTTGGCTATTTTGTCAGCAAAAGTTGTTGCAAAATGCTATGCAGATTAGCCAAATTGACGGTTCTATTTTTTTTTTTGCTATATTTATGTATGAAAATACAAGCACAATGCATAGGCTAAGTACAATTTTGTATTTTAAATAGAATTCAAGAATAAAAACAAATCAGCTTTTACACTTCCAATTTTAATAAAAATACTTTTTGCTGATACATGCTGTTTGTGAAAACATATACACCTGGACTGAGCAAATCCACAACCAAGGACACATCCACTGACCCGAGCCGAAACAGCACGTGCTACATCAGCAGTGACAAACCGCCAAAGAAACACCTCTTTCTTATTCATCGCAACAAAGCCCTTATGAAAGGTGCTCTTGAGGCTCACTAGTGCTTTTCTGCAATACTGGAGAAAAGACAACAAGGTAAAACAGTGTGCAACAGGGATGATGGAAAGAAGAAATGACAGGGAAGGATACCAGGTCAGCAGGGGTTTGTGAGATGAAGAAAGAAAAGACGAAGGCAAACATTTGCTTTTTAGCGATTCATTGGGTCTTTATGTCACAAAATTAGTCTTTATTTTGATTTAGTGAAACTGTGAGCGACAACTTAAACACTGCATCTACATTCACCATCCACACAGAAATGCGGTGTTTTCAGTCACACATGTAATTCCCAAAGAAAATAGAACTTGAAAGAACTTTTAGTTATCATTTCATAACATTTTCAGAAATAAAATGACTGAGGAATCACGAATTCCTCTAAAACTTAAAAACTCGGAATTACGGACTATACCCAGATTACAAACAGGTCTGATTAATGCACTTTCTGTTTACTTTGTTGCTTTGTTTATGCATTCCTCTTTCCATTCTTCAAATTGATACCCACCATCATTCTTTCCATCTCATTTTCCATAATTTGTATTTTCCTTGGTTTCTTGGCAATTCATATCTCTCCAACATATCGCTGCCCTACTTTGACAAGGTTCTAAGTGACAAAATTTTCAAATTTGAGGTCATGTCTTCAAATGTACTATTTGTCATTCTGTATCCAGGGACTGACTTTGAACAGTCTATGTCAGCATTTTATGAAATAAGCAAAAGTGACACAGCTGTAACTACAGTGCTACTAAAATAAATCATAGAGTGACAAGGTTGTAACTGTTAAAAAGCCATAATATGGCATTTTAATGAAAGCCAGTAGTTTGACAAAACATATTATGTAAAACTACTGATGAACTTTTTTGGAGTTTTTTTTTTTTAGCTTTTCAGTAAAACGCCGAGTCCAACCATTTTATATCGCCAGGAAAATATATTTGCACATCCACAACATCGGTGGTCAGTTGCATTAAAGCCCGCAAGAGAGTCACGAAGCCCCTGTACCTCGCCGATTCCTGGTGGCCAACGGTAGAGGTCGTTTAGTTTGACGTCCATATTTCAGTATGCATTACTGCTGTTACGTAATTAATTGCAATGAACAGAGAAAGTGAAATAGAAAATGTGAGTTGTATTTCGTTCAACACTCAGTCATCAATGAAATGCAGTGACAAAACTCCAGAATCCCCACGGAGGGGTTCGAAAATGTATAGCCAAACCATGGAAATGGAAAAGCAATGTAAGACAGGCAGCACATCAGTCAGGTAAGTTATATGTAAGCCGGCAAGGAAAGACTGTCCCTGCGAAAGAGGTAAAAACTTGAAAAAATTGTCTAATTCATTGTAAATTCAAATGTAGTCAAAAGGTATCTGAGGATGAAACGTTTTGAACTGCACAAAACATACTATTCTTAGCCAAATGCAACAGAAAAAAGACATTTCATAATTAATACTACAGAACGTTCTCACACGCTTAGGCCAAAGAGTAAAAAGAATTGATGATCCTAATGTATCTGACGATGAACGCACTGATAATGTTGATGGGTTACCAAGAAATAATCAAATGCAGTCGAGAAGAAATTGTTCATTCAAGTATTTCTTTCATGTCAAGGATGAGAAAATTCAAGTATGTAAATAATTTTATTTTGGGAACTCTTCTACTGCCATCACAGAAGCCAGTATATACTGCACACATGATGATCCTAATGTATCTGACGATGAACGCACTGATAATGTTGATGGGTTACCAAGAAATAATCAAATGCAGTCGAGAAGAAATTGTTCATTCAAGTATTTCTTTCATGTCAAGGATGAGAAAATTCAAGTATGTAAATAATTTTATTTTGGGAACTCTTCTACTGCCATCACAGAAGCCAGTATATACTGCACACATGACTAAAAATACTAAGACCAACATCACTAATCCTGATCACAGAGGCAAAAGTGTTGGCAGTAGAAGAGTGCCAGAGGGTAATGCTGATATTGCTCAGGAACATTAAATCATTTCCTAAAATTGAATCACTATTGTAGGGCTACTATGAGAAAATACCTTGATTCAAATCTAAGCATTTCAAAAAGGCATGTTTTATATAAAGAGAAATGTACAGAGCAAAACATTCATCCTGTTAAAGTATCTATGTATTACAAAATTTTCGTGACTGAATTTAATTTAGGGTTTCATGTTTCAAAAAGCGACTGTTGTGACCTGTGCGAAAAATTCAAATTTGCTGAGAAGACAGGAACACTTATTGATGACATAAAAAATAGTTGTCAGCATCATGAAATTATTAAAAATGCAATGAGAAAAGAGAAGAATAAAGATAAAACAGGGGGTAGACCTGTGATTTTGTTTGACTTTGAAAATGTTCTTGCTCTTCCACGGTCAAACGTAAGTTGCTTTTTCTATCTTTGAAAATTAAATGTTTACAATTTAACTGCATACTATTCAGTGACTAAATAAGTTTATCGCGCTATCTGGCCTGAAACATCGGCAGGAGAGGCTGGAAATGACATTGCCAGTGCACTTAGAAAAATCCTTGATGTTTTGATTGAAGAAAATGATTTATCTGAACTAATTACATGGTACGTTTCATGTGTACCATAAAAGAGGAATTCAATCATATCATACACAGTACAACTATTTATAAAAGAAAATCCAAGCCTCACTTCAGTAACAATGAAGTATTCTGTTCCTGGCCACTCTTGCATTCAAGAGGTAGACAGTATTCACAGCTGCATTGAAAGAACAGTGAAACACAATGATGTGTATTCTCCAATTGGACTCGTCAGAACATTACTAAAAGTTACAAAGCTTTTGAACTATAAGGCTATTTATTCCTTACACTCTAGTGGCAAGCTTGAAGTTCACAAACAAGCTACATGAAGTGGGCTACAAAGTTAATGATAAACCAGATACTGATGAACAAGTTGTTAATATTAAGTTCCAAACATCAAAAAATAAATTGATCGTCCAAGTGAGTCTCTGGGAGCTCTCCAAGTCACACCTAAAGTGCAGAAAAAAAAAAAAAAATGGGGGGGGGGGGGTGCTAAGGTTTTTGGATCAAGTTTTGCAGCAAATCAATATGTGTTAAATTAACACAAAAACTACTCCTTTTTCAGCATACAGACCACCACGAATTGCAAATAACTTAAATTTGCTTTGAATGAAGTTAAAAAAGGAGCTGGAACTTGCTTCCCTCCCAACAAAAGTCTTTGGTGATAGAAAACTTTATTTTCACATGATCTATGAATGTGTTAAAGTAGTGCCAACTTTTTCTTGTATTCATCAAGGAAACACAATCAACCCCATCTTGTGTATGGAGCTCTTGTAAGTGGAAAGTACAAAATTCTTGTTGTGAAGTTGCTCGATCACCATGATAATGTGTAAACAAACATAATCCTTAATAATAAAATTGCAGATTATCACCCAAAACTGCTTGCATCCAACTTTGATCACCCTTCCAAAGGTTGATCAAAGTTTGTTAAACAAAAGTGCCTTGCAGAGAAATTAAACAAAAAAATATTTCAGTAACAATCGAACAGATGCATTAAAATGTATTAATCCACATCGGAAGGTTGCTTTTAAAGGTGGAAAAAACATAACAGGGTATGCAAAATAAAATCAGTCTCTCTTCTTTTCAGCTGTACCAAGTAAATGAGGCTGAGTGGACTAACATGGATCACATATACATAAGACATACTTTTTGCAACATAGCAAACACAATAAAAAAAGTGTTTATATGACACTATTTTAACATGGAGTTAATATGGAGTGATGCAGTTACAAATGAGTAAATTTCATACTTAAAATTACAATTTATACATTTGATGATCCTATACAAACACAATGAAATTGAGAGCAAATGTACTGATGGAACAGATATTTACAGTGTGGTAGATTTTTTTCTTTTTTTATTATTTGGTGAAAAATAAAACTGTTTGGATAAAGCATGTGCTGGCTTCAAATCCTATCTTTCTACCAAAAGATATATGTAACTTATCAATTCACTGGATGAATATTAAATTAACTTCCCATATGTGATGTAAATGAATATAAAGGAATGACTCGTACATTGTCTGGCCTTCATAAAAGAGCAGAACAACTAATATTTCACACAACTGAATTACATTAGTTGACAATGAATTCTTTTTACATAAGTAACTTTAAAGCCTTTACTACATGTGTTGCAAAAGGTAACAAAATGTTCCTGCAGACTGTCACTTGGATTTGTGTACATGGCATTGAAGCAAGAAGGTGTAAGGTATACAGGAATGAAAAATACCCAAAGGACAGAAAATCAACTGGTGAGCTAATAATTTATTTAAAAAAATGTCAATTTCATTTAATTGCTTAAAAAGTTACAAAAAAAATATCAGACTTTTATGATTCAAGGAACAAAACTGCCCCAATTATTTATAACACAGCACATACATTATTTATACCCCTTTCCATCAGAAGACACTTTACCAATGTTCTGTATGAAAAAGAACCCTAATGCACATGTTTGATTGAACAAAATCTAACAGTTTTATTAATTTATGGATAAACTGGCTGAATATCCTGTTCACTAAAGATAAAGGTTAATGGTCTGAAATACTGTTTTTCCAATCTAAGACATTTTCAGTATATTTCATTAAACACACTATATGGCTAAAGGAGGCGGGGGGGGGGACAACAAAAGTACAGATGTTAGTTTCTGTATACACTCTGCCCATTCCTAGTGATACTTGTGACCTGGGTAACCAGCATTTGTAACACTACATAATCAAGTGTTAAAAAAAGACTGACAAATTTAAATTTTCTAAACAAGAAGGCCAAAAAGCAGAACTTCTAAAACTAACATGTAAAACAAAAGTTTCAGTTTCCCCACATTTCACTTCATATAAGTTACTAAACACATTTACATATATAACCGTTTTAGTAGAATCTAATTGTTTTTACCAGCATAAGGCAGTTTTATTTATAATATTTACAGTTAAAATAACTACATTTTATATACAAAAGTGTATATCTACATGCCACAATTTCTTATCAGTCATAAATAACAATGCACCAACATATTTCCTGATTCCAGAAAAGCTTACTACCAATGAAACTCTGATGAAACATGTACAACCCTCGAAAAACGGTGCAGAGGCTACACCCCAGAAAGCACATTTTTTATTCGTCCCATTTACAACAAATAGTTGCAATGCTTAGAAATTCCATATTTAAAGCAATTTAAAAGAATCACAAACATCAGACAACACTAAATGTTTCATAAAATTGCACATATAATTTTCCATTTAAAGATTTGATGATCAGATTGACATTTTAGTAACAAATTTCTATAAATTTAAAGACTTTTTCACTAAAGTCAGCTTTTGAACAAGTATCTGATCTTTGATACATCACATGCATAAAATATTGTTTGATACATAGTGCAAATATGTTAGCAGCTACAGTGGTTACTGTGCAATAGTATATTTTTTTCTATCAAAGAAAAAGTATCTAGAGTGGAAGCCGAAATCTTATTAATCTTTATTTATGTAAGCTGGTCAGTAAGTCAGGGTAACACTGAAATATTTCTGGAGGGAAATAAGACTGCTCTCAAATTTTTTGAGCTTCCTTTTAAAAAAATATACTCATATGATGTAATAAGGATAAAATATATAGTGTATTCTGGCATCACATTTATTATTACTATTTTTTTTTATTATTTGATTGATCAGCAAGGTTTTGAATTCAGGGTGCATGAGGAGAACAGAATTGCACAATGTGGGTAGCAGCCCAAACAGCCTCAGTTCCTTTCCTTAGAAAAAGACGAGAAAATTACGGCAGGATATACTGCAATGAATCACAACACTGATATACAATTTGTGCACTGTTTTGAGCATGACCAAATAATGATGGAAGACTCAATTTGGCATTGACATCCTTGTCTATACATGAAATAACTATGATACTTAATGTTGTATGCAAAAGTACACAAACAGTGGATCTATTTCAAGTTACCAAAGGGAGACATTTAAAGTATTCAGTTCTGATAAAATTAACCTGATATACAAATTGATCTAGTCACCACAAAGAATATGTTACTTAGTTCCTGTGCTACAGCACTGGGCATGTGTGTGTAGCGGGGGGAGATGCCAGCATACTCAGTTACTGAGTACGTAGTGTTTGGTGCTATTTTATATCCTACCTTCTTAGTGCTAATTTTGAACTCCTTGAAACTATATTTTGACTTTATTAACATATAGCACTGTGCCTACTACATTCACTGGTGTAAAATGCAACTGGGAAAGGATTAGTTTCAATGGTATGTACTAAATATATATACAAGTCAGACTATTAGAAAAGTTTCAGAGTTGCCATGATTTGTCTGACCTTTGTACAATGTACATTTGTGTGTGTGATGCACATACACACACACACACGCATGCAAACTTAAAACTCATAACAATACTAGATGTATCAACTTCCTTCGACTTCAAACAGAGGTTGTACTTTCTAAAGCCTTTTTTTTAAATTCTAAATTAAAAACAAAATGCACTTTTTTCAACCTACGCAGCTTCTCCAGAGAGCTAACAGAACTAAACTGTTGCCCTGAATTATAACAAATTTTGCACTGCCACATAGCATGTCAGCATTGGGGTTGGAATGAACCTTTACATACAGAACAGTTGATGTTAGCTGCTTTGGAAAATTACATCAAATTATCCAAAGCTCACAGAAAGATTTTGTTTCAAGATTCACAGCTATGAAGTCTAATATTCAAAGTTAACACACAATACAAGAAAACTCCATTTCTTGCTTGACTAATAATAAATGCAATTACATTTTTGTTTCCTCGTGGGTAGCAAGTAAAAGATCTTCAATCATGTTTTACACTCAGAATGACCTTACGTTCTTGATGCTGAAGAGAAAGAAAGAAAGAAAAAAGAAAAAGAAAAAAAAAGTAGTACTATAAAGGAATTATTTTATTTAAAGCCAATATATTTTTAAAAATAAAAAGTTCTATGCACAGGAAAGCAATAACCAGTTTGTAGCAGTTAAAGTTATAACTTTATTAATTAATTTATTTGGGAAGAGGGTCAGATCAGAAGCATGCAGATGGGTAGTTAAATCTGCCTGTTCAAATGCACACACTAAGGAAAATACAAGGGCACCCATTTTCAAGTACCTATAAAGCCAATAGCTTGCTGTGTTCCTAAGAAGTCACCTTCAGAGTTACATTGACTGCATACAAAGCTGCTACACAAGCAACCATCCAATGAGAACAAGCAATGTACCATTAGCCAGGCTATTTATTCTATCTTGTGCTACTATTACAAAAAAACAACAACTGAATAATTTGTTTAAGTAACTTTAATTTCAAGTTTGATATACATTTTAATACGAAACAAGCAAAGAGGTATTTCGTTGAACCAAACATGGCTTAAAATAAATATTTGTGTGCTATGCCTCAACCTCTAACACAATAAATATAAATATATAAGGTACCAAAAATACTAATAAAAGAACATAAAGTCTACAAAACTTTTAATCAGTTAACAATTTACATTATCAGCTTTTGTTTAATGAATTTGTACTTAATTATGCTGAATCTATTGCTATTGAAAAACGTACACAAACAACTTGTAACATGCATGACTCATATGAGATCCCAGAACCTTAGAAAATGCTAATCCAACGAGGACCATGAATGAAAAGTAAAGAAATTAATAACTAGAAGAAAAATAAAAATACTGCTCTATAATGATTTGCCTTGTTATGATTTTATGATAGATGGCAGCACATCGTTGTTTTGACAAGCTGCATGACAATTAGTTGCGAACATACTGACTGGTTTCAATGAGGAGAACCTGTACTGCCTCCTGATTAACAGCTCTTAGAAATAGTAAGCTTAGAGATTTGGGTTAGGGTCTACTACAGGACAGAAAAACAGAACAATTTTAGAAACAGAAGTGTAATTGCACTGTTAGGCGACACTATGCAGAATACTATGGACAGAACCCACAGGTACCAAACCAAGAGACACTGCTGCCAACAGGTAATATTCCTGATACCAGCAGCCCCCGTCGGCCTCGGTGGGGGAATGAGATAAATACAGTAGCTTGAGATCAGCTCTAGTGATTACCGTCGCTTGTCGAACTAAACTTTAATTCCTTTCTTTTCACTTAAGCATGCCATTGTACCAGTCCTGATGCAACCCATTTTGCCAGAGGCACAGTTCTTTTGGTAACATTCTTTGTTCCCATTTTACCAACCTGGTGAAGTTCTGAAGAGGCTAAGTAAAATCCTACGGGACAAGGTGACTGTTAAACCTCTTTCTGAACTGACTGGGGTGTCCGTTGATTGCTCTGAGTTTAATGTTAATCCCATCACAGCCGTTTTGTTCCAACCAAAACTTATCATTCTTTGGAGGTTACCATTGATCACAAGTGTGTGTAAATACAGTTTTCACTGTATTACTGGAGAAAAGAAAAGAAACTAATTCTTTTTTGTTCTTTATCCCCCCTTTTTAAAGAAAAAAAAACTGCATCACATCTCTGAAATTGATTGAGGTGGAATGGCTAATTGACTGATCCATTCTAAAACATACAGTCTACAAAGTTAATGGTGAAATATGATTTGCAAATAAAATTACATGTAGGCATTGGCCAGTTGTGTGATTCAATAGTTTGCAGGTCAGTTTACTGACATCACCTACGACTGACTCACAGATGAGACCAAATCCGTTCATTACTACTCCCAAACCAGGATGTCTACCATTTTCAGGAGGCTCAATTTCTTGACCTTTCCTTGACTTCTACGAGACATTTCTTGACTTTAAAGCTAAGTTTTATCGACGATTCTTTCTGTCAATAGTTTAGGAGTTTGGCTATTTTAATTAATTAAATATAAAATCTGATTATGTAATTAAAAAATTAACAGGGTAAATTGAGTATGTAAAATGATTTAAAAAAAGTTAAAATGGCAATAGCTCTTTGATCCATAGGTCGAACTTAAGGTGGGTTTGTTAGGTAGCAAAAGAAAACTTACACAAGGGTGTGGTCAGTTAAATATGTGGGGTGGCTGGGACCATTTCATAGAGTTTGAAAGTTTAGTTATTAACTCACCAGCTTCATATTTATTATGCCCACTTTTTCTTGTAATTTTAAGGATTTCTGTGATGTTTTACAATTATTTCACTTTCAGCACAACTTTTTCTTTTATGGGAAGACATTTTTACAAGAATGTCCTTAGTAAATCAATAAAAAAACAATACCAATGAGAATTCCCCTTCTCCGATCAAGGAAGCCAGAACAAGCGTAGCATAAACAAAGATTTCTAGACTTCAAAGTATGCAGCTTCCAACTGGTGGAAATTTTCAGTGTGGTGTTGATAAGTTATGTCAGAAATGGGTAAAAATGTTGTACATATGTTATAGCAAACATGCATTAAGCAGACATGTAAAACTCGGTATTACTGTGCACACATAAAACTGAAAAAGTTATCTAAATCAAATACTTCCTCATTGGATAACATTTAGCCACCAGGACACTAATGAAGAGCTTTAACAATCCAAATGCAATGTATGACATAGCTTTAACTCCGCAGTTTGTGTGTGCGTGTGTATGCTGCTTTAATTTCTGTTTATATTGCATAAGCTTCTTCAGCCTGTTCCAATAACTTTTTCTTAGAGTGGAAGTGCACTGACTGGCATACGGAAAATTACACAGATGTAATTTTAAATGCCCATACACCTTTTTCTACTGTTTTGCTATAATGCGAACAAAAATACAACAACAAGAAAGATGACATCAAATATTCAGTTGTAATAAGCATGTCCTTTGAATCTTTTCTGATATGAATTAAATTTATCAAAGTTATTCAAAGCGAATGCAACCAGTTAAAAAAATAAACCGGATTTCTTCAATTGACAAACCATCCAGAAATAGAAATAGCTACTTACTTCCACCAGCAGCTAAAAAGTATGTAACAAAAATTAACAAACTGTGCACAAAAAGTTTCTCACAGTAGAAGGAAGTTATCGAAGACAAACAGGTTTTCAAATCTAACAGTTAAAAGAGAGAAATAAAGAAAGAAACATGATATAACTCTACATCTGCTAGAGGAAGAATTTTGCATAATGGGAAAAATAGAAAAATATTCGTGAGAAAAGCTATGCTAAGGTAAAAGAATTTTTCAAATACGTCTCCCAGAAGAAGAGACAGTGAAAAAAAGGTATTGACCTTTACGCACCCTAAATCTGTGCATTATTTAAAGAGGATAATGTACCACATCTCTATTGTGGAGCATGGCAAATAGTAGAAAATAAAATAAATCTCAATGGAATTTTTAGAAGCAGAGATACAGCTGCAAGCAGAAGTACACAAACACCACCTAGTGACAGAGCTGTGAACTATAAAACTCCTCAAATAATAACCTAAAGTGTTCCACAAGGTAAATGGCAGCTGGTGTTGAAAGAATTTCTTAAATCGTACATTTAGAAGCAGAAATATTAAGAAAAACAGATTAACATTGGCACCCCCTAGCAGCAAAATTGGGCATTATTTTGGGAAGAAACTACACACAGTTTTCATAGTCAGTAGTATTTGACATAAAAGAATCTTTTATATTGGGTTTTTAGTCCTGCAGATATTGCTGTAAAACAGAAATGTGAGCTTACGCTTTCTAGTGGCAGACTTGTTGCATTAAGAAAAATTTGAAATTATATGAGAAACATTTTGCAACAGAAACTCTCTCCAAAAAAAGAAAGAATTTTTCAAATCAGACTCTTAGAAGCAGGAATATTGACAAAAATAAGATAAACATCAGCGCACCCTGGAGGGAAAACTATGCGCTATTTTAAGCGGGAGGTCTCAAAACATTTTCCGAGGTGAGTAGTATCAATCTACGAAAAAATTTCTTTAGTCGACTTTTTCAGAAACTCGGATTTTGCTGCAAATACATCGAAATGAATGCTTACGACCTCCTGGTGGCCAAACCATACTTTATCAAAATTTTGAAATTATATGCAAAACATTTCTCATCATGAGCAGTATCCAATGCAGAAAGAATGTTTCAAATCTGAGTTTTGGAAGCAGAGATATCAGGGGAAACGCAAGTTACCTTTACGCCCCCTAGTGGAATATCTATGCATTACTTGAAACTATATGAGAGAAACATTTCGCACCAGAAACGCTCTGTAACAAAGAAAGAATTTTTCAAATTGTACTCTTAGAAGCAGAGGTATCGACAAAAATAAGATATACATCTACGCCCCCACCCCTGGCGGGAAAACTGTGTGCTATTTTAAGCAATAGTTTTCCTGCCAGGGGCGTAGATGTATAGGTTTCTCAAAACGTTTTCCGAGGTGAGCAGCATCGGTCCATGAAAGGATTTGTTCAGTCTACTCTTTCAGATCAGATTTTGCTGCAAATACATCATAAACATAAACACTTACGCCCCTGGTGAAAAAACCGTTCCTCACTAAAAATTAGTTATCATATGCAAAACATTTCCCACGAGAAGCTGTTTTTAGTGCAAGAAGAATTTTTCAAATTGGACTTTTAGAAACCAAGACATCGGGTGAAACACAATTTACCTTTGTGCTTCCTAGTGGAAGATCTATGCATTACTTGAAAAAGAAACTGTGCCTAAAATAGTCTTTGTTATAAATGGCATCAAAAGGAAGAAAGAATTTTTTAAATCCGATATTTTGAAGCAAATATATGCAATAAAATGCATCCTAAATTCGATATCTTCATTTACGCCCTCTAGTGGCAAAGCTGTGCATCCGAAAAACCCGGAATGCCAGGTTCATGATTCTCACATTTCAATTTTGCCAATGTAAAAAGAATTTTTAAAATCGGACCAATAGTTGCAGAGATATGATGTCCACGAACGGATGGACAAACATAACACAAGCATGATCTTTTTCACAAAAGATGTGCTAAATACCTGGCAACTACTTCCTAGACTGCAGCAAATTCCCGAGATCCTGGAGATTGCAGTCACAGCATAGAAACATGCAGCAGCCTTTGTTATGACTTGGAACGATTTACAGTTTTGGAATCGTACTGATCAAAACCTGTTCGAACATCTTTACTGCTGGCAAATAGCAGTAGATGCGAATTCGCCAATTTGCGGCATCATCGACACGCGGCGGCACGATAAGAACTGGTTTAAACATAGTGTTTGCTTCGGGATGAATTCCCATCATACGTGAAGAAGCTCCAATGTTCATGATGCCATCGTGTGGTTTCATCAACACCGTATCGCGATATTGTGAAGGATGATACGTCGTGTACCTTTAACTAAAAATTGAAGCCTTGATGTAAAACTTAAACCAGTTTTTTGTGATATACCGGCACATCGCACAGCCCTAATGACCCACGATGAATTTTTCTGTGAAGCAAACAAGCAGGTTATCGGTAGCTTGCGTTTGACAAAAAGACCTTACTGTCGGCCTACAGTTGAAAGAACTGCGGTTGGCAGAGTACCAAGAGGAGTCCATGAACGCTGAAGGAGAGAATGGTATTACAGATGTGTCCCTTCAGAACTCCTCTGAAGGAAGGAAATGACGTCATTGACAAAAACTTTTTAGCTTAAAGCTGAAATTTGATTTTTACAGGGTAAGAATTTTAGTGCAGCGGGAAACGAAGTCTAAGCTGTTATCAAGACTGAATATTTTATCAGATCGATTTCCATTCGACTTGAAGGCTTGACCGTTTGCTATTTCATTATTTTGATTTTATTTTATATTGAAGTATTTTATTGATTATAATCATGATTCAGTAAGATGAGTGGTTACCCACCTTTCTAAACTTACCAAGTGGAATATCTTCGCAAAGTGACAACTGGAAATGCTGACAGAAGACTTCAAAGCAGATTTATGCTTCCGACAAGTAAAAGTACAATATCCCAAAGTATTCCAGGAAAATGAAAATGTGAGTTACAGCTTTTATCTATATAATATTCTACCTTAATTTTTTTAAATATTCAGTGGCATTCAACCGTGATAATTCAAGGTCAAAGATGATTAAGTTTCCCGCAAGCACTTTGATATTAATACGTGAGAAACAGTACAAAATATCACAACTGTACAGCTGAAAGATATATACAATAAATCTTATAACCACTTAATGAAGTTCAACACCAAAGTGTGTTTGAAGAACTAATTAAATGTAACACCCCAGACGTTCTCTATAGGCGACAAATCTGGCGAGCGAGCACCCAGGGAAGACGAGAGACTTGATGCGCACAGAGTATGTCTTGGACAATACCAGCAATATGGGGTCAGGCATTGTCTTGTTGAAAGAAGGCTCCTGGGATCATCTGAAGGAAGGGTAGCAGTTCAGCTCCCAACACTTCCATGATGCAGAGTCAGCTGTTCAATGTGCCTGTGATGTATAGTAGGCGAGTGCATGAATAAAATGCAATAGTGCCCCACAATGTAGCCTTCCAGATGCTGTTCACCACAGTATCTGTGAACGAGGATTTGCCCGTCATGATGCATTAAATTGAATGTAGACTCATCCGAAAACACAATATGCTCCCATTCAGCACTCCAGTTATCATGTTCGCGGCACCACTGTGATCGCTGGCACCTATGGTTCAGAGCCAAGGGAAGTCGCAGCAATGGACAGCGAGCAACGAGGCCTCTCTGCAGCAATCGGGGACAAACTGACAAACAGTGCTTGCAGACATCAGATGATGTGCGCCCATCTTCCACTGCTGCGCAAGTGTCATGGATGGTGTGTTGTGCGTGAAGTCACTGCCATACGGTGCAAGTGCCTGCCTACCCGCATGGTCGTGTAATTTCAAGCTCCAGACCCTGCACGACGATGCATTGAACCTTCTGCTGTCCATTGATGCCATGTATGCACAATGGTAGTTGTGTTACGCCTAATATGTGCAACACCACGGTATGATAAACCACCTTCTCCGAGTACAATGATTCTACCTCTTTTATGGTTGTCTCGTCATCCTATGCGGCTTGTTTACATGTTAACAACTGCATACAGTAGAGTTTATCGATAGCAAGTTTAAAAACCTGCTATCTGTACGCCTTCTGTTATACCACGTGGTGTGATGTTTCCGATGGCATTGTGCATGCCTCTCATTTGCATATGTACTGAAATTGGAATCATTTGCATTTCCCACAGTACCCTATCCACCCTGCAAATTTCGTGCAAATCGGAGCATTTCTTCACGGTGTTGCAATTTTTATTAAGAGCAGTGTAAATAGTAACTTATTCAAGAAAGTTTTCAAGAACACAGTACAGATGGCAGCACATGAGAAATGAACATCAAAAATGTCATTCATCAGGTGTTTCACAATAACCATGCGAAAGAATTGTCATCTCTGGCTTTGGAAAGGTAAACCCATTAGGTGAATTTAGTTTGCTCCATCAGGCTGCCTTGTGTGTAGGAGACATTATAGCCTCACACTGTGTGTGGACAGCGCGCAGTGAAGATGTGAGTCAATTTCTTCTAGAACTCTTTTTTTCTTACTTTAAAGATTAATGTAAATATAGTTAAACTTTTAAATTTGAATTGTTATGTATTTTTAAATGTAAATACAGTTTTAAACAAAACAGACTATGATTTTCATCAATGTGGTTGCCAATAGAAAGGTTGTGATTTTTAGACCCAATGAAAACTTAGTCGAGAACCCAGTCTTTTTTTTTTTTTAGCAGTTAAATATTTTGTAATAATAAATAATAAAAAAATAAATAACAGTATTCAGAGTTTAACAATATAGTAAAGCTGAAAGTAGATTGAACTGGAGGATAACACATACCTAAAAAAAGATATGTTCATAGGCAAATGATGAAGCTTCATGCATTCAAATGTTTTTTAAATGCTGAGAAGGAGATATGTTTTTCAATAAAGTATTATTTACAAGATGATTTTGCACAAACTTTGTTGTACTGTGTTCTGAGATTATACAAGGGAGGCTTCTACATGAAAATTTAGAAGAAAACAGCCAGGAAAA
Organism: Macrothele yani; assembly: GCA_039090855.1. Lineage (NCBI taxonomy): Eukaryota > Metazoa > Arthropoda > Arachnida > Araneae > Macrothelidae > Macrothele > Macrothele yani. The sequence continues at coordinate 163,901,296 of CM077024.1, read as the reverse complement.
CCTGTTCCTGAATTTCCCAGAATCCTAGAAAAGTGATGCACTTGACCGAGTATACGTATGGTTCATTCCAATAATTTTGAATGTTTTTTCCTGAGAATATTATTGCGTGTCATCACAAGACCAACTTCATTTGAGGCCTTTTGAAGACAATGGACAGATGTATAAAATCTATCAACAAGTGTGCCAGTTACAATGATTACTTAAATACGACAAATATTAGGATGATGCCATGAATGAAGCTTCAGCCACAGATTCTACAGCAAAAATTGCACAATCGGTTTGCCATTATTCTTTCCACATGCCCACCATCAAATTCATACAACTGTGGGAAAACTTGAAAGAACATTGAGCAGCAGACATCTGATTGCAAAAATGAGAAAATCCAGATTTGGAAAAAGTTTATACTCAAGATATATTCAACAAAGCATGGGTTGTAATTAAGGATTAAGTTTTGAATATTTTGGTGAAAACAGTGAATGAAATTCACTTTTCTGTTGGTGTGCCATTGTCCAACAGAAATGTCACAAGTCAACTGATCAGAAGGAAATGTGTGAAAAGAATTACAGCATCCAAAAACTCGCTGCATTTGTCACAGAAAATGAACACCTATTAGCAGAGGTAGATAAAATTATGAAATCTGGTGGCCAGCTAACTTTTCCAGTGGCCACAGTCAAAACATTGGAGAACAGGGAGGGAGATATCAAAGTCATGTACACTTCTGTCCAAAAAACAGTGTTTTACCCTCAGCCATTAGCTTATCTCTCCAAGAAAAAAAAGAACGGGGGAAAAAAACTGGCACTTTTACACCCCCTGGGCTCACAAATTCTTGTGTGAAATTACATGTTCTTCAGTGATGTTTTCAGTGGTGGACTGGACAATCTGGTCGCCTGAGGCGACCGCATTTTTCGACCCCTGCCTAGTTGCTGACCAGATACTTGCATGTGACTAAATTATGGATGCTATCAACGTAAGTACTAATCAAATATTCTTTTTCAAAGCACCCAGAAAAACATCATAAATCTACCATTGTTTGAAATTTGGCAACAGAGGAAAATCACAACTGATTCTTTGAGAATAGCTGCAATGCTGCTCCAGGGTGGTTACACAGCTTATTCAACATTCAAACTGCCATTAACTTTGTGGCACAATGACATGACATGACAATATGCCGTACCACCATTGGCAAGACTGATAAAAGATTGTGCCAGGGCTCGAAAATTATACTGTCTAACATGTCCTGGGGAATTTTAAAAATTCTGTCTTGACATGTATTCTTTTTATGTAAGAAATCAAGCTCCTTATAGGATAAAAAGTTTTTTGTTTTTTAAAAGTAACATTTTATTTCCTAGTCAATTTTCTTACTACTCAGAGAGCTCCCCCCTATTTAATAAAATTAGTAGGGGTGCCTTTTGAGAAATTAAAGGTCAAAATGGCAACCTTGAAAACTAATTTTCCCATAATATGATTGTGTGATATCTCAAACTAAAGCTCATGTAATAATGCTTTCAAATGGGTTCAATATGAGCACTGTTGACCAATTTGGTCTACCTGTCATTTGTGATAGGCATGGATACCTTTTTTGCAAATTTCAAAGTCCTAAAACTATAGAAGTACTGTATGTAGGAAGCTGATATTTTGCACTGATTTTGTTCTCTATAAAGCCTGTTAGTTCACCAAGGTTCATGAAAATCAAACAGTTCAGGTAAAAATTTTTACTTTTTTGTGGTGATTTGACCCGACCCAGAAGTGAGTTCACATTACACTGCTCGGTGCAATTTATGAAATGCAGTAAAAGTACTTTGCTTCTTATATTGTTACTGAAATGTTTAGAAAAAACAGTACAGAATGTCGTGTGTGGGTGCGTTTTCGGGAATGTATTTTCTTTTTTTCTTGTGGAAAACATGCCTAATCAGGCAGGCATGTTACAATTTTGAAAATTTTCTAGCCCTTGATTGTGCATTAAATGTCCAAGATGAATGCATAACGTCACACAACTATGCATTAGAAGTTCTGAACAGGCTATTTATGGATCTCTGTGGAAACCAAAGCATCATAGGAGGGGTAATTTTGCTCTGCTGGCTGCTCATTTCAGGCAAACTCTTCCAAAAATCCCCAAGGACACACACTCAAATTAGTCAAAAACATGGGAGTGGTATGTACATGCTCATAGACAAGCAGATAAATTTGCAAAACTGCTAAACATTGGCAATGGCAAGATCAGAGTGAATACCCCCCCCCCCCCCACACACACACTTATTTTCAATTCCCAAGGAGTTGCACCAATTCAATGAATATGATATGCTGTCTGTCTTCAAAACTGCGGTTTTCCAAATATCCGTAATAATTTTATCCCTGAAATCTTGCTTTTAAACTTTTTTAGACAACACAAGTAAAATCAAACATTTAGAAGTCTAATTCCAGTTTCTTATGAAACTTCAAGCTGAATATTTTTTACGTGCCTCTAAAAACTAAGGATTGCTTAAGATTTCCCCCAGTACTTCTAAGGTTTAACTATCACACCTAAAATTTTAGCTGTGCAATTACACTGATCTGCAATTTTTCAACTTTTTTCTGTTGTTTTCAAACGAATAGGTGTATCTGAATGGATTTTTTGCGCAGATTCCGAAAATGACCTTCAAAATCCCGTATCACGTCAGGTTTTTTCACAAATGACGGAAATGTGAAAATTTAAAAAACCGTTATTTTTTAATGTCACTGCTACATGGCAACGTTTGTAACGTGTGAAAATGTTCTCTGGAAAGGCGGAATGATTGTTTAAGGAATAGATAAACATAAATACATACTCAAAAGCAAACATACCTAACATTCGCCACTGAGCTCCCCTTCAAACTTCCTCTTTTTGAATTGTCTTCAGTGTGTGTCCGTACAGTTTCTGTTCAACATCCAACAATAGTCAGCTATCATATGTACAGTCTACTTTCCTTGGTATCTCTTTTCCATCACTTTAATATCCTGATGGAAGCGCTCGCCATGTTCTTCCGAAAAATCACCAAGATTGTTAGGAAAGCAATTTAGGTGAGCATGAAGAAAGTGAACTTTGACGCTCATGTTGCAACCAAGCAGTTCATAGGATTCCAGCATGTTCTCGACTAAAGTGGTGTAATTTGAAGCCTTCGTGTTCCCCAAAAAGTTGTGTACCACATTTCTGAATGCAGTCCATGCTCGCAATTCGCACTCACTCATGGTTTCCTCGAATATGTTGTCTGCCATTAATTTTTGTATTTGAGAGCCTATGAAAATGCCAGCTTTAATTTTTTCAGACGTGATTGATGGAAACTTACCACCAAGATACTGAAAGAATTTACCGTCCCTGTCTAAAGCTGTCACGAATTGCTTCATTAAGCCAAGTTTGATGTGTAAAGGTGGCTACAGTATTTTCGAGGGATCAACCAGTGGAAGTGAAACAATGTTTTTTTCGCCAGGTGTGAATGTACTTCTGACTGGCCACTGCTGCCGAACCCAATGTTCCGTCCTTGCTCTAGAGTCCTATTCACACAAAAAGCAAGGAAATTTGGTGTAGCCTGCTTGTTGGCCGAGCAATATTCCAATCACCTTGAAATCCCCACACAAAGACCATTCATGAAACTTGTACTGCACACTTTCCAGCAGTAATTTAAGGTTCTCGTATGTCTCTTTCAAAGTCATAGAATGTGCTACTGGAATGGATGGATGGATGTTAGTATTGTATAATAAAACACCTTTTAAACTGGATTTGCTGGCATCTATGAACAACCTCCACTGTCCTGAATTGTAATTAATGTTGAAGTATTTCACGACTGCCGGAATGTCTCGATAATATACCAAACCGCCTTCCTCAGCAAAAAACGGAACCAATTCTGCTTCTCGGTGTCTGTACCAGGAGAATCTCGTATTAGGACATAGTACATTCTTTTCCCGAAGTCGTGATCCTAAAAGCTCTGTTGCATCTTTAGGTAAATTCAGATCACGAACCAAATCATTCAGTTCATGCTGGGTAAATGGCACTGGGGTTTCATCCTCCATGCTGTCCGGTTGGTACATCTCATCACTTGTATCACCGTCTGAATCGGTGTCTGTTGGAGGCTTGATATTGGACGGGGATGGCACAGGGATGGATTCACTATGGGGCACTGGTCTTATGACAGATGGGATATTGGGATACACAATGTTATGCTTACTGGTTCTGGTATGGCCCACGATATTCACTGTGCAGAAGTAGCAGTCGTCACTGTGATTTTTTTGCTCACGCCACACCACGGGTACACCGAATGGCATTGATGCCCTTTTCCCACCTTTCCAGTTCCTCAACCCCTCCACACATGCACGGCACACATTGTGAGGAGACCAAACTTTGTCCTGATTTGCTAGTTTAATGCCGAAGTATTGAAAAAAAGCATTTTTCACGAAAGGCGTAATATTTTGCCTTTGTTTTTTCCCCCTGTCGTATAACAGCCACATATGTAGCAAAATATGTCTGGATGATTTGCACAACCACGTGAAGCCATTGCACACGCCACAAAGAAACAACTGAACGGGACCAGTCCCTTCTTTGCACTGACTAGTGTAACACGATCTGCCCCGGATGGCGCCACATGTGACCAATAGAAAGAAGAGAGCAGTGGCGTGAGGTATGAGTCATACTGCCATGCCAAGATAACATTATCTCATGTTCCGCCTTTGTCAGTGGCGCAAATCGTGACGTCGTACAGATAAAACAGTTGCATTTCCATTATCAGCTATATATTTATGTTTATCTATTCCTTAAACAATCATTCCGCCCCCCCAGAGAACATTTTCACACGTTACAAATGTTGACATATAACAATGTCATTAAAAAATAACTTTTTTTTTAATTTTCACATTTCCGTCATTTGTGAAAAAACTTGACGTGATACGGAATTTTGAAGGTCATTTTCGGAATCCGCGCAAGAAATCCATTCAGATACACCTATTCATTTCAGAACAACAAAACCTTGCATATTAGTGTTATCATTCCAGAGAAAATTTGATGACAAACATAATGATCAATAATTTAAGACTGTTCAGCATGCCTATTGCTAAAAGAGAGTGTGGCCGCCGGCCCAAATATATTCCTTATCTCTTTAATAATAAGAAAAAAATTGATATATACATCTCACATCACTGCGTCTACAGTAGCGAACTTCTTCAAATAGCTAACAGATCGTGTACTGGTTCACAAAGTGCAAGTCTCTTCTCTCTGCTGCTGAGCGCAAGAGCCGTTTACATTTTACACCAACCTTGCAGGTGACGTAGGTGAACAGATTTAAGCGCCATCTGCCGGCCGGCGGCCACAAGAGTATACATTGTTTAAACTTGATTTCCCAGTCTTAAAATTAATTTAAGCTATAATACTCATCAAACACTTTTAAAATTTCGTGGCCTGCAAATGAGGAATAAACCAAATTTAATTTTTGATAAAAAAGAGATGGAATGAAATCTGAAATGTTACATTGAGTTGTACACCAACAGACATTATGTGGGTCTTCACTGGGACCATAAAATAAAATGGATAAGATAGTGGAAATGATTAATCTAATTATACACAGTGGCAGAAACCATGCTCTTATACATACAAATTCCAAAACGTATTTAGACGATCTTGATGTTGATTATGGTGACTTGCTTTTTTCGCACAACTGAATCTGTTGGTTGAGTGCTGGAAAGTGTTAAATGATATTTTTCTAATTCTTCTTATTGAAAGAAACGAAATGTTTTAGTAATTAACTAAAAGTCTCGGGAATGTTGCTTTTCTTAACTTACTATAGCTATCCTAATTGACAACATGCAACATTTGAATGTGCTAAATATTGCTCTGGAAGGGAAAGATATATATATATATCATCATCATCATCATTGTCAACCATTATCAATCCACTGCTGGACGAAGGTCTCCCAAGTTTCCTCCACAACGGTCTGTCTTGTGCCAGTCTCCTCCATGTCACCCCTGCATACTTTCGAATTTCATCCACCCATCTCCTATGTGGTCTTCTTCTGGGTCTTTTCCTGTCCCTTGGAATCCAATCTAAAATTTCGGCTGTCCATCGATGATCTGTCCTTCTGGCAGTATGTCCAGCCCATTGCCATTTCAGGGATTTAACTCTGATCATGATGTCTTCCACTCTTGTCATTTTTCGGATCCACGAGTTCCTCTTCTTATCTCTCCTGGTTACACCAAGCATGCACCTCTCCATGCTTCTTTGAGTTGTCTGCAGCCTTTGTATGTCTCTTTTAGTTAAGGTCCACGTCTCTGCACCATACGTAAGCACTGGAAGGATGCATTGATCAAACACTTTTCTTTTAAGACATAATGGCATATTGCTCTTGAAAATTATGCTGTTTCTTCCAAAAGCTCTCCAGGCAAGTTTTATACGCCGATTAATTTCTTCATCAATGTGACCCTCACTTGATATCTGCTGTCCAAGATAAACGTACGTGTCTGTTATCTCCAGCTTTTCTCCATCAATCGATAAATCTTCATTTCTTGTAAAAGCATTGAACATCACTTTTGTCTTCTGAAAGTTCATTTTTAATCCCACTTCTTTACTCTTGTCAGCAAGTTCCTGGATCATACTCTGCAGCTCTGATGGGGTAGTTGCAAAAATGACTACGTCATCAGCAAAACGAAGGTGGGTTAGATAATCTCCATTAATCTTTATCCCCTTGTTTTCCCAGCTCAGCGACTGAAAAACACCCTCCAATGTGGCATTAAAGAGCTTCGGAGATATGGTGTCACCTTGTCTCACTCCCTTTCCAATTTTTACGTGTGTTGTATTTTCAAACAGCCTAATCTTTGCATTTGCATTTTCATAGATGTTATTAATAATATTAATGTATGCATCTTCAATACCGCAGGTTTTCAGAGCCATTGTAACTGCTGATGGTTTCACCGAATCAAAGGCTTTTTCATAATCGATAAAAGCCATGCACAATGGAAGTTCATATTCCCTCGCTCTTTCAATTAGTTCTCTCAGCACGTGGATATGATCTATTGTGCTGTAGCCACTCCTGAATCCAGCTTGTTCTCTCGGTTGAGCCATGTCCAGTGTTACCTTCAAGCGGTGTGAAAGAACTTTAGTGAAGATTTTATAAACTACTGATAGGAGGCTGATAGGTCTGTAGTTTCCGAGATCCTCAATGTCACCTTTCTTATGTAGCAGGATCATTGTAGCGGTGTTCCAATCCTCAGGAATCTTTCCTTCATTAAGGCATCGAGTGAAAATTTGGGCGAGTACTGTTTCGATTTCTCCACTTGCTTCTTGTATGATGTCTACAGTAATTCCATCTTCTCCTGGAGCTTTTCCTCGCTTCATGTTCTTGATTGCATGTGCAACTTCTGCTGGAAGGACTGGAGGAACTCTGGTACTGGTATCTTTCATGATGTCTGGAGTGCATATATCATCCCTTTCATATAATTTGGAGTAGAAATCTTTCACTCTTGTCAAAATTTCGCCTCTATTTCTTGTTACAGAACCATCTTCTTTTCTCAGTGCCATAATCTGTTTTCTTCCCTTACTGAGATGTCCCTTTGCTATCTTTAGGCTTTGGTTGTTTTCAATTGCTTTCCTCACTAGTTCACAGTTGAATTTCCTTACGTCTTCAGTGATACTTTTTCGTACTGTCTTGCATAGCTCTATATATTCCACTTTGGAAGTCACATCTTCTTTAGTTGTCCTCATCTCTCTTCTTTTTTGCATCAACATTTTGGTTTTTCCTGATAATTTGTTCACATGCAACTTGTTCTTAGACCCAGCTAATTTTGTTGCTGTTTCCATAAGAGCTTTGGTTACTTTTCTGTTAACTTTAGAGATGTCCACTTCTTCCGATGTTAGGCCTTCTAAAGCAGAGAACCTGTTCTTCAGTTCTAACTTGAAGGTATTATGGTGTTTTTTAAGGTTGGTTATGTCAATAGATTTTGTTTGTCTTATGAGCTTGCCACGTTCAAGTTTAGTGTTGAGGTGCATCTTACATCTCACCAATCTATGGTCACTACCTGTGTTGAACTTGTTTAGCACACTGCAGTCTTCTATGACGAATTTTTTGTTACACATAATAAAATCAATTTCACTTGTCGTCCCATTTGGATGTCTCCATGTCCATTTCCTGTGTGGCTTTTTCTTGAAGAAGGAGTTCAAGATGAAAAACCCTTCTGCCTCTGCAAACTCAACGAGAGTATTTCCACGCTGGTTTCTGTTGCCATGACCGAATTTACCTACTGAAGTTTCATTCTGTTGCCGTTGCCCTATTTTTGCATTGAAATCTCCCATAATTATTTTCAAGTGCTGCTTACCTTATATATATAGCAGTTACAATGGCTCTGAAAACCTGCGGTATTGACGATGCATACATTAATATTATTAATAACATCTATGAAAATGCAAGTGCAAAGATTAGGCTGTTTGAAAATACAACACACGTAAAAATTGGAAAGGGAGTGAGACAAGGTGACACCATATCTCCGAAGCTCTTTAATGCCACATTGGAGGGTGTTTTTCAGTCACTGAGCTGGGAAAACAAGGGGATAAAGATTAATGGAGATTATCTAACCCACCTTCGTTTTGCTGATGACGTAGTCATTTTTGCAACTACCCCATCAGAGCTGCAGAGTATGATCCAGGAACTTGCTGACAAGAGTAAAGAAGTGGGATTAAAAATGAACTTTCAGAAGACAAAAGTGATGTTCAATGCTTTTACAAGAAATGAAGATTTATCGATTGATGGAGAAAAGCTGGAGATAACAGACACGTACGTTTATCTTGGACAGCAGATATCAAGTGAGGGTCACATTGATGAAGAAATTAATCGGCGTACAAAACTTGCCTGGAGAGCTTTTGGAAGAAACAGCATAATTTTCAAGAGCAATATGCCATTATGTCTTAAAAGAAAAGTGTTTGATCAATGCATCCTTCCAGTGCTTACGTATGGTGCAGAGACGCGGACCTTAACTAAAGAGACATACAAAGGCTGCAGACAACTCAAAGAAGCATGGAGAGGTGCATGCTTGGTGTAACCAGGAGAGATAAGAAGAGGAACTCGTGGATCCGAAAAATGACATGAGTGGAAGACATCATGATCAGAGTTAAATCCCTGAAATGGCAATGGGCTAGACATACTGCCAGAAGGACAGATCATCGATGGACAGCCGAAATTTTAGATTGGATTCCAAGGGACAGGAAAAGACCCAGAAGAAGACCACATGGGAGATGGGTGGATGAAATTCGAAAGTATGCAGGGGTGACATGGAGGAGACTGGCACAAGACAGACCGTTGTGGAGGAAACTTGGGGAGACCTTCGTCCAGCAGTGGATTGATAATGGTTGACAATGATGATGATGATGATTATATATATATATATATTACTAAGCTGTTCTCTGAGATTCAGAGATTAGCTTCAAAAAGAAATACAAATTATCAGATAATTTTTACTTACTGTTGCCGTATCAAACTTCTCCATTTACAGTGATCTTGACATACAACTCGGGCTTCACTGACATCCATCACATGCTGTACACAAGATCTTCTAAACTTCATACTCATAATCTTTTTCTCATGCAGACACTCCTGAATGTTATCCTCCCATGACTTCCTTGATCTTCCTCTGCTTTTCCTTCTGCCACTTGGGCTGAAGAGATTTTCTTAGTAAGCATCTCATCACTCATTCTTTCAACATGGCCAAACCACCAAAGCATATTAGTTTCCATCTTGCTAACAACATTTTGTTTCACATCACACAACTGCAACACATTTCTGCAGCACACAAACGACTTCTACATAATAAAATCGTAATATCTGTAATCTTTACAGTTATACAGCTGGTTTCCGCAACAAGCTGTCATTGTTAAAATCGAATCTAGAAAGAAACAGTTTGACTAATTTTTAATCTTGCATGGAGTGATTTCATGAAATGACAATACTTGGTGAAACTATAGATTTTAAAGTATTTGTTATTCAGCTAGACATTAAGAAATTTATTGACAGGTATAAACAATTTGATGACCTAAACCACATGTGCATCTGTATAACAATCCATTAAACATTTGCATTAAAAGCACAAACCCCGTTAAAAAAATGGAATTACGTGAACATTAAGCAGATGAATTTACTAGAGCTCAATCAACGACTAGATAGAGCAGAATAGTTAAAACTTTTATTTTTCACTCAGAAATAGCCAAACATAAGAAATTTTGGATTGAAAGTGGTTGCAATGTTTAAAAGTACTTGAAGTACTTTTGTGACAGGGCATTTTCTGGCATGAAATACCTTAAGTCAAAACACAGAAACAGTATGAATGACTACTCATGAACAGTTAGTTTGACTCTCAACAACAAGTATCAAAGTAGATGTCCAACAACTCTTAGTGAAATTTAATTGTCACAGTGCTCTAACTACATTTTTTTTTCAAATTATAAATTTAAACTGCACTAATATTAATTAAAAATAGCTTAAATATTTAACACGTTATGCAGGACATCTTCCTATTTACATCACCCTACAAATATTTAAAAAAATGTAGCCCCCATCTAATTCTTTTCTGCAGCTCTACAGAAGTCAAACATCACTGAACTGATCTGAAGCATACTGATCAAACATATCCTTGGTTGAAAAGACAAAATATCTGATCAAAATAGCAAACAAATTCAACAGTAATTCGCCTATGGTTGGAACAACAGTGAGACAGTTAAGGGTTGTTGCCCGCAAGTGGCAAACTATGTCCAATTAATAACAAAACACACCTAAACATCAATTTTCTAGATTGTGCAATCTTTCACCACCTAAGTAAATTGTCAAATTGTGATTTTTATATTAGGACTTAAAAGTAGTCAAGTTGTAGTTTAGGTAGGGCAATAAGATTCACACGTTAATCTGTCACAGACAGACAAAGAAGGATGAATGAAGTGCACATGCAGCACACTACACAGTAAGGTGTGTGAAGTGTTATGTATGTTACAGGCAGAGGCTCTTACTTAAATTTCAGAAAAATTGAAGTCTAGAAAGTGTGGTAGGTTATCTGTACTTGTAAGACAACACATTATTTTGTAGAAATGTGGTTCTAACAGCATTCCTGTGACATTCTAAGAACTTTCATATAGCTTGACATTGTCATTAATAGTTAACCATATGGAGTATAAATTAAGTTCTGCAAGTGGATGAACAAAGAATACATATGTTAAAAGATCTGCTACATAACTGGTCATGCTTAACTTCTTAACAAACTTCATTGATACAGTCAATTCATTTACATGGCAAATTTTGTAAAAGTTGTGCTTAAAAGGGGTGGGGGAGATGAATTCAAAGGTTGTCCCAGACATGATTTAACATGATTTAATGTTAATGTCGATGTGCCAAATTTACAACAAATGAATGTCAGAAGAAAAAAAATAAAAAAATAATCACAGTTTTAAATTGCAATTTCGAAGTTTTTTTTGAAAAAAAAAAAAAAGATTTAAAAATACAAATATTAATATACTTACAAATATATTTACATAAATATTTTGAAATGAGAGACCAAAATTGTAAAACAGAATTTACAATTTGCAGTATGTATTGCATTTCTACTATTTACATATTTACTCAAAGTGCAGCTTGGTAACGCAAGGCAAACATGCACTCAGCAGTATATACATTCATTTGTACTGAAAATGGGGACATACACAGAGTATCGGATCCTTGCCACATAACCTGACACACCCAATGGAATTACATGTTGTCTTTCTGTCGTCATGCACTGGGAGAACATCATGAAGCATCAGATTCTCAGGGAGAACACTGGGATATTAGCCCTGGATACTGTACAGTGAGTGATGGGATGCAAGAGTCTTCCAAAATAAAGACAAATGATGAATCTTCTTTCTTTTGAAACACATTTACATTTTAGGATTCTAAGCGAGAGATACAAGTATCAAGTCACATCCATAGAGACTGAGCTATCACTAGAGACCTTTTCGACCTTCACTTTATTTAGGAATACTTCTTTCTTTATCCTGCAATAAAGAAAAGAATGAGTACTTTAATAAACATTTGGAGGAATACAGAAACTCTCACAAAGTACAACACATGGTTCATAAAATGCTACATTATTTGAACACGGGAATGTTTGGTTACTTATGAAATGAGCAAGCCTCTGGTAAAGTATATGGTTAGAAAAATTAAAATCCACAAGCTCAAAAAGAAAGCAGCAAACGATTGTTTAAATATATCCTATGGCAATGTATTAAAACGAACGAAGGAAAAGAAAAGAAAGAAAGAAAAGACTAGGTATCCTGAACAAGGGCTTGGAGATTATAAATTGGGGAAAAAAAAAAAAAAAAAAAACACTTTTGCCACAGGCATAAATTGTTAGATACTAAAATAAGGTAACTTAACAATTCTTTATTTATCAACACTAAAACAGTAAAAAAAAAAAAAAAAAAAAAAACTGAAACAGGACTAGATATCAGCTGAACAACAAGAGCTTGGAGGATAAGGTAAGGATTTGGGAAAAAACATCTTTCTTCTGCAAGCATGAATTGTTAAGAATGGAAATAAGTTGCTTCTGACAATTCCTTCTTGACATTAAAACAGTTCTAAAAATAAGAAAGTAAACAGAAAGTCATTCTTTATATTTCTTTATGTCAAACACCCATCTCAACAGCACTGTTCTTAAAATCGATAATTATTTTTGATATCATTTCTACATTTTACATTTTGTGTGCTTATTAATAATTTGGGACAAGGCAAGACACTGAAATTTTCTCTTTCAGTGCATAAACAGTTTGGCATTTATAATTTTTTGAGTTATCTTTTCGGGTGTGATTACATATACTACTCTCAAGCAATTCAACAACAGCTTTTTCATACTTCACTGAATAAAAATTGATCATGTGAATGCATACATATTATACAGCATTTCAAAGGACTTCACAATTATATATTTTCAGAATCTTATGTAATATTGTAATGTTGTTTTAACTAAGCATTACAAGCAACATTTATAGCATAGACTAAGTTTATCACATGATGACTCATGTAAAAGATATCAAATTTCACCGAGATTTCAGATTGTTTTGATATTCTAAGGGAAGAAAACTGCTACAATGATTTAAATTCATTGTATCCTTATGAGAGAAACACTGTTTATAATATTACTTGATGTTTCCATTAAATAAATTCATCATTAAATAACAAATTATGGATGTGACTTTAAGTACTTGCTTTTACATTAAGTTTCATGATAAACAAGACTTATTTCTTAAGTTAACACTTCAAAAATTATACAATTTGTCAGCTTGGTAGAGATGTGGGACTGTCATGACTATGGAGATAATTCTTTGTATTGGAACATATTTTATCTCTACCCCTAAACTACTATTTATGGTTTGATTATTCAGGGACAGTGCTCTGCTCTGAACCTATGATGTCACCCACTCACATTCTATTGCATATACTATATAGAACCATCAGTACCATGTCATATAGCTGTTCTTATGGGATCAATACACCTTGCGACATACATGGTCATTTCAACTCTGCTACTATAACACAAAGAAATTCTTATGAGTTATATCATTTACATACAGAATTTGTTCAATTTCAAAAGGTCAACAAAGAACTGAGCATTAAAACACCCAAAGAAAAAGAGTTGTAGTAATGAGTGCAGCATCTGAGGACTTAATCCTCTAGTCACTAATATTCTTCAATTATTTAATAAGTGCTCATGGGATTTTAACAAGCTATTCAAGACTGCTCACTCACCCCAGTCAACATAATTAAATTACAAACAGCAACACAATCATATAATTTAACTCCTTATCCCTGTAGATATGAAAACAAATTTGTACCATCATCCTGCCACATGAAACACCTATATTTGTATAACTATGCACCCTATATACTAGTGTATTTGAATTTATGGAAGCACTAATACTGCTATTTGCCACAAAAGCAGCACTAGCATTGTTATGATAAAAACTTTAAGACCATGCCAGGAAAGAAGTTTCATTTTTTAATTATTTTTTGGCAGTTTCATAAGGCTCCAAGTACCAAAAGCTAGGAGCTGCCCATCTATAATTTATGAATGTCACCATTGGGAAGATGAAGGAGCTTCAAACGACTGAATCAACACCCATGTCTTACCTAGGCACCAAAGTATCGAAATCCAATCCTGCAGTTCAGAGAGGCAGCTTTTAAAATAGCAACTAATACACACAAAATGATTTTAACTTCACCAAAAGCTTGCTTTAAGGAGATGTTTAGATCTTCAACACAGCAATTGATAGATCTGTCAAAACATCTTCTTTCACTCCAATGGATAACTATAAGATCCATAAAAATAAAACTCCGAGATTTTTTTCAACTGCACAGCTGAATTGTTTTACAAGTTTTTGTTCAATTTTCTTTCATCTCTCAATGAAATCTTGTATTTCCTTTATGAATGACCACATTCTGCTGAATTAAAAAAAAATAAAGATAAATTAAACTAACTCTTCTGTTAATTACATTTAAAAAAAATGTTTACAGTAATATTCATGCTCAGATGTTAAGTCATAATCTCAGCATTACAATAATCCCCAAACTTTGCTTTGCCATTTACTAAATGATGGGCTGAGTTTGACAAAACAAAAGAATTTAATATCATATCATACAGTATATTTTGAAGAAAAACTCTTTTTTCTTGAAACACAATCATAAGAGGAACTTTACACATCACAGGCATTTATTTTTAGTACTTCTTTTAACTGGAGAAGTACATACTAAATAAATAAATTTTAAAAGCCCCTACATGTTTTCAGTGAGCTGTTTGACTTGAAATTTCTGTTAAAAATCCAATGTACAGCATTAGACAGTTTCCTATTTTCTCATTGTTTTGCACGCTACTCAAAATTTAAAACTAAGGAATAAGTTTATTTTAACTTGGATCCTTTCTCAAAAATAAACTAAACAAAACAATAGTTTCCTTCTGAACTGAAATGAAAAAAATATATAACCTTACACTGGAAATGCATTATACAGGATGGCTAACGAGCAGTTTTCTTCCTTTACGTTCTTTTATTATCTACTAGTTATCTTCTTTCTGTGAAATAAATAAAAAAGGGAAATGTAGCTTTACACTACTGCTAGTTAATTACATTTATTAAAATATAAATAAATTAGTCCAGTTATGCTGCCTTTAACAGGAACATAATTTATGGCAAACTTTTAACATAGATAATTCAAGATTTCTTTTGCCCTCTCCACTGATTTCAGCCTCAGAAATTTTTCCAGCCAGAGGAAAGCACTCTGAACCTTTACGCTCAACTGCCAAAAGTACTTAAGCCTTACAGCTTTTTTTTTTTTTTTTTTGCATTTCATTTCACAAATTCAGAAAATGCCTATCTTTTAATTGCAAAAGCATATCTAAAAGGAAACCAAATAAAAATTGCATAGCCACAAATTTCATGCATGCATCAATACAATTCTACAACAGAGACCTTAAAGTATCCTTTACTCAAACCTTTTCTCCAGTATGACATTCAGGCACAATCATATAAATACCCTTAGCAGTTGAGTGCGCACATGAAAGGGATCACGTATATAACCCAAGACCACTGATTGAAAAGCAACTGCTACTTTTATTGAAAAGTAGCCACTTCTGTTACTTTTTTTGTTTAGGTTAAGTTAAAGGTGCAAATTCTGAGGATGATTTTTATATGTACATTCTTCTGTATGACATTGAGAGCTAAATTCCAAAGCAAATTACACAATAAATTTATCTTTGTATTCACCTCTCAGCTCTGATTATCATGTGTAATACATTTCAGCACACTCATCCCAAAATTGAAGATTTCCAAGGGTTAAGGTAAGTTCCACCTAAAAACACTACCCTATGATTCCAATAGTAAAGACTCCTGCAGGCATTTTAATGTATTCTCAAGGATGACAATTTGCACATCGATAAAAATAACTGAAAATTATAGAATGGCATATTTAATATTTGCTAAAACTTAAAACATAATTATAATAAAAATCAATAATTTTTCCTTGGGTAATGTTGAGACCTGCTAATAGATGGTGTGACCTGTACATGTAACTCACCAAAAGTGATCATGTCACATTTTTTCCTCCAATAATTTTCAGAATGCAATCAAAATTTTTTGAGTCTGTCCATACAATAATCTAGATTACTTGGAATGATTTGAGCCATTTAGATTAAATTTTCATAATTTTTTTGACAATTTAATTGAAAATGTCAAAAGAATGGTAGGTACTTCTGATTTCTAATTCTGAAATAAGCCATCAAACTTTGTTTGTCCACTGACGTCATCAACGTAAAGGTCGCACCATCAATTAGCTGGTCTCGACATGACCCAAGGAAAAATGATTGATTCTTAATATAATTATGGCTAAGTTTTAGCAAACAGTATGCCATCCTGTAATTTAAAGTTATTTTCATTGATGTGCAAATTTTCATCCTTGGGAATACATTAACAGCAAAGAAAATGTTTACAGAAGTTTTTACCATTGGAAACATAGGGCAAAGTTTTTATGTAGAACCCCTTTAAAATATGGAAAAATACAGACAGAACAGTGTTCCTATCTCTTGAACATTAGATATTATATTTTTTGTTTGGGGTTTTTAATGATAACAAGGAACAACTCAGTGGGCCATGAGCAGTCGCTTGTGCGTAATTTCGGGCCACTGGTTCTAGGGAAGGGAGGGAGCCAGAGTTGTAAGACAAACACATCATCCAAGTCTTACCTGGTATCCAAACCTGGATTGGACTCACCTCGGACAAATGATTAAAAGGCAGCACTTCATACCTCTTCGTCAGGGAGCTGCCATCAGATGTTAAATTATCCATCATCTGGTTTTACAGTTTCCTGTACATAGATACATACATATTAATTCTTGCGTACAATGCCACCCTGGTGGCTGAGAAGTCTTGCGACACAGACTTGGATCAACCACCTGAAATGGGATCAGGTTGAAGTCCAGGATGAACATTGGTTGGTATAAGTGCCCATATGGAAGGGGGAGCGATGACATTTCCATTACTTGGAAATACAAAGAGGGTTCTCGTACAAATTTACAGAAAATAAATTCCAGTTTTTCCAAGAATTATAATGCTTTGTTCTATATTTTGGAAATTGGGGTCAATTTTACTTTACATTTAGAATTCTAAGGAAGTCCCATGGGTTCTGTTGTTGCAGAAAGTTTTTCAGTGTGTGTTACATTTTCAATTAAATTGCAAAATTTCCCTATATAAAACTTTTATGAAGCAATCTGGAACTCAGCACAATGATAACAACACAAAACAATTCTGCCATAGCACTCTATTCCATAGTCATCTATTCCTACACACATTGGCAGCAGTGAGGCCAGATATAAATCCCCTTCAGAGAGGAAAGTGCGTGCTAGGAGGAAGGACATCTTGGCAGAAAAGTTTCGACATGCTATTGTGATTCCAACTGCACACAACTGCTACACTGCAAACCAAGGTTGTTAGAAATATGCAACTCAAACATCTTGCACTGCAATGTCAAGAGATGAAAAAGATGACATTAGGTCTCCACACTCTATGGAAGCAAGTAATGTCATTGCAAACAGATGCGGCAGAGAGTTAGACCAAAGTGATGCATTCAATCCAAATATTTTGACCAATTTTTTTCTCTCACTGTACGAACAAATTCCAGGACTTTTCACAAAAAAATGAAAAATAAAGGATTTCTCAGGATTCCAGGGGCAGTGCTAATCCTGTATGAGTATGCCACTTCAGTTCTTCAGAGGTATTACAAAGGTTTTTCTGATACCATTAATTCTGACTGCTAACTTTTCTGTTGAAATGGATTGATGCATGCATGTGTGTGTGCAGTAGAAATTGCAAAACTGTTGGTAACCACAATAGAAAAAAATGGAAATCTATGGTAGAAAGTAATCACACTGAAATTTTCCATTGCATGCTGCAGCACAGAGTGCATATGCAGTGTGAAAAAGTAAAAAGTATGTGCGAAAGGCGAAGAAATGAAAAATACAGTCGAACTTCCATATAACGAAGTCGCAAGATCAGCCAAAAATATTCGCTATATAGAAAATTCGCTTATCTTTTATTTTGATGCTCAGAAAGAAAGCTGAAATTCCATCTTACGTTAATTTGAAAAAAAAAAAAAATAATAATAATAATCCATTTTCACTTACGTGCTTGCCAGGTTAGCATAGATATAAAACAAAAAGGTTTTAGTTTGTTTTGGCCGAGAAGTAGTCGGTAATTTTCTGCTGAATATTATTTGGGTTAAACAAAACAGCACGTTATAAAAAGTCTCAGTCCTTTGCAATGAGCAGAACACATCGTCTGGTACATCAGCTTGAAACTGGAACCCATGTTGAATGGTTTCAAATGCCTTCATCATTTCATCTTTTGAAGGCTGTACAGGACACTCACTTTCATTTCCCCCATCCTCTTCGTCTTCTATGATTCCACAACTTCGTTGCACGCTTTAGAGAATATCATCATCAAATAGTTCAGCTATAGATGTTTCTTTCGAGAAAGTCAACTATAGGTGTTTCTTCATTATCTGAAAGAAAATAATCAAGAATATGTTCATCTCCAATATTTCCATGCTGTCTTAGTTGTTGCCAGTGCTTCGTTAATTCCTCCAAAATGGCAAATCACCATCTTCCGGATCAGCATCCTGATCTGATATGAAAGCAGCATTATGAAATCCAGCTTTACGGATGCTGTCTTAGTTGTTGCCAGTGCTTCGTTATTTCCTCCAAATGGCAAATCACCATCTTCTGGATCAGCATCCTGATCTGATATGAAAGCAGCGTTATGAAATCCAGCTTAAAAGCAGTTACGGATGGTAGTCTGTCCAGTAATAAAATTTTAGGTTTTTGATGACACCCTAATCCATTGGCTGTAATTTTGAGGTTATGTTTGGTGGAAAGAAGAGAAGTTTTATATTTTTCAGCTTTGAAATTACTGCATGTGGGTGGGCAGGACAGTTGTCAATAACCAGAGCTATTTTGCGACGTTGCTTAGCCATGTGCTTGTCAAATTTTAGAACCCATTCTTGAAAAATTTGTCCAGTCACCCATGATTTTTTATTGTGTTCATACTGAACTTCTAAAAATTGCATTCCTTCATACCTGCCAACTTTCAGAAACCGAAAATCATAAAAAAAAAAAAAAAAAAAGAATCGATATATTCAATGAAATTTTTAATCGACATATCCAATGAAATTACTTGTCGCGCATATTGATTAAATGTACTGAACATATCGATTAAAAAGCGATGTTGCCTAACTCAAGTATCAACTTTTAATTGATATGACTACAGATGTTTGAATTTATCGGCACGTTTATTTCGATTTCCATACATAATTTCTCATTACTATGCTATATCATTATGATCTACAAAGAGATACAAATTTATTTTTATGGAAGCTTGAATCTAAAGGGAAGGATGTTCCACACCCTTTGACCCCCAAATCCAATAGGATCGTATCCCACGCTGTCACGGAACAAACTAAAATGTTTTCAAAAATGAACCATTTTCATGCTAGGATTATCTTATGGAGAGACGGATGATGAGACAGTCAAATAAAAAAGATTAAATCAATGAGTAACTAAGGGACACTAATTGGTAAATTATGCTCAACTAAAGACAAAGTGAACAAACATTTTGCACGAATCGCATCCAGTCCATTATAACTTTTAACAAAGGAAGTTAATTTCGTATTCCCCCCCCCACACACAGTCAACATTAGATTTGTGCTTGGCATTAGAAATATGATTAGTAATGTCATTTCTCCCACCATGCGACACGTTGAAATCCAGTCCATTATAACTTTTAACAAAGGAAGTTAATTTCGTATTTTTTTTTCCCACGCAGTCAACATTAGATTTGTGCTTGGTACTAGAAATATGATTAGTAATATAATTTCTTCCCCCATGCGGTACGCTGAAATTACATCAACATGTAATGCAAAACGCATATTTTTCATTTTTTGAAGATTTTGCAATACACAGGAATTTCGCAGAATACGCATCACGGAATGTTTGATAGTACCCCCCTTTCATATTGCTGCTCATAGCGAATCACTAATACTAAATTTATTGATACTTGAAAAAAAAATGCAAGTAAAACAGTAACAGCTTTAAAGAGACGCAATTTGCAGAGGAAAAAATAGTATCCCAACATATTAATTTCGTTGAATCAAGCCAAGACATTTTTATGCACGTCGTTATCGAGCGACGAACAAAAAAAAGCACGGTTGGAAAGCGTAAAAAACTTACTGACTAATGGACCAGCAAAATAAATCATTGCTGGAGAAGCACAGGCTTGAATGAACATTGGACTTTTTTTTTTTTTTTTAAACTTCCTCTTATAGTAGCATTCTTTTGTTAGGTCAAACTTATTGCTACAGAAGAAGTTACGAAACCATGCCTAATGCATTTTTAATTTCACAAAACTGGCAGCTTTGGCTTAATTTCATCATGTTGGGTATCGATTTGAGCTTAAAAATGCCACAGATTTAAAATCCGTTTGAATATTTTTCTACGATAACTACGTTTTGAAATAGCATTTCGAACTGGGAGTGCTTGAATGCAAGACACACCCATGCTGGCCTCTGAGATGCTGCGACCTGGGGGACGAACAATGCGTTATCTGAAAAGGAGAAGGGGGGGTAAACGAGAGAGAGAACATGATTGTAATCTTTACGTTACGCAGCTGCATAGCCTGATGGGAATTGTCACCAGCGTTGTGCCGCTTGCGCAGGGGAAGGTACTCAGATCCATCCAAAAGTCCATGGAAGCAGAAAACAGTGCCGCTCACACTTTCTCTTCACAGCGGAAATAAGGAGAATTTTTCTTTTTAATCATTTCGTGTTAAGAATTTTTTGAAGTGGAATAAAGATTTTTTTTGCGGGCGGTCGTAGTGAGCGATGGGTTTGCCTCCTCGGGGCGTTCCGTGGTAACAATGGCACACACAACAGCAACTAGGGCCTCTGTGTGAATCTTGGAGAGGTGCAAGCTAGTTCTGTGTGAAATTGGCGAAAAGACCCCAACTCACTGGGTTTTGTTACAGAATCCTTAGGTTGAATGACCAACTGGAACCCTCAGCTGTGGGCTAATCCCCAACACTGATGTACTTACCTGATTAAAAAGACAAAAAGAAATATTAATGACTCAAGTGTGGGATATGGTGGACCTACCACGCTTGAGAAGGACGATCCACAACGGAATCGACCTGGACTTTCTAAACGATGTATGAGAAAGCGATCTCGGCTGAGTGAATGTAAGATTGGTGTATGGAATAGTAGAGGTATAAATGGCAAGATGAGTGAGGTGATTGAGGAGATGAATAAGTATAGACTGGGCTGTGTGTAAGTGAAACCAAAAAGGAAATTGGGGTAGAAGAAGTGAATGGCACGGTGAGTGTGTGGTCTGGAGTATTGGATAATATGAGAGGACAGGCTGGTGTAGTTGTGATTTTAAGTGAAAAGATGAAGAACAACTTGATTCACTATAGTTGCATAAGTGAGAGAATTATCTGGATTCGTTTGAAAGTGAAACTTCAGAGAATTGTAATTGTTGTAGTGTATGCTCCTTGTGACTCGGAACCTTCTGATAAGAAGGAAGATTTCTGGAATGAGCTAAAAGCTGTTTTGAGCCAGTTTGGTGCTAAAGAGAAAGTAATAATAGCAGGGGATTTCAATGCTAGAGTAGGTGCGCAGAATGCAATTTCTGACCATGTTCTGGGTAAGTTAAATGATCCTTGTGTGAATGATAATGGTGAAAGATTAATTGAACTCTGCATTGAGAATGATTTGTGTGTATCTAATACATTTTTCAACCACAAGTATATACACACATATACTTGGGAAAATCGTACTCTTGGTCAAAAGAGTGTGATAGATTTTGTTGTTTACGATCAGCGTTTGAAACCCTTAGTTGTTGACACCCGTGTGACGAGAGGTGCGGATGTTGGCTCTGATCATTACTTGGTAGTGTCACGAGTGAAACTTAATGTTGGTTGGAGGAAAAGGAATAGGAAGAGACACAGGATAGAAAGAATAAAGGTTGATAGGCTCCTTGAAGATCATCAGCGGTATTCTGACTTACTCAGAGAACGACTGAAGGAGCTGAAATCTTGTGAAAGGGATGTAGAAAAGAAGTGGGAATGTTTTAAGAACTGTGTTGTTACTGCTGCTAAAGAGGTCTGCGGCACCACAATAGTGGGTAACAATAGAGGTGATGCTTGGTGGAATAGTGAGATTGATGAGGCAGTAAAGAGAAAGAAGGAAGCCTATTTGGGGATGTTGCAAGGTAGAGACTCTGTGGATGAATATCGCTGTAAGAAGCGTGAAGCTGCTAAGCTGGTTCGCCACAGTAAGGCAAAAGATAGGAAAGAGAAAGTGGAAAGGCATGAACTGGCTTTTTGGAAAGATAGAAAGTCCTTCTGGAAGTACACGAGACTCAGGAAAAATAGGGGAAACAAAGTTGTAAGTTGTGTGAAGAATGAGATTGAGGAAATGATATGGGAGCCCAATGAGTTAAGTGACAGATGGGGCGAATACTTCTATGAGTTATTAGATCAGGAGAGCAAAAATGATTCTGAGACAGATCCAGATGATGTCACAATGAGGGATGAAAGCACAGGAGGGATCTCAAGAGAAGAAGGGTGTAAAGCTCTAAAATCTCTCCAGAATGGTAAGGCTCCAGGAGTTGATGGCATAACTGCAGAGATGCTGAAGTATGGTGGTGACTTTATAATTGACTAGTTAATTGAAATTTGCCAGTTGTGCTGGGAGTTAGGAAAGGTCCCTCGGGATTGGAGTGATGCTATCATTGTTCCCTTGTATAAGGGAAAAGGTGATCAGACTGAATGCAAGAACTATTGTGGTATTAGCCTACTGAGTGAGTGTGCCAGGGAAAGTGTTTGGTAAGGTTGTTATTGAAAAAGTACAGGGTCTTACTTCAGAGAAAGTGTGGGATGTTCAGAGTGGTTTTATGCCTGGTAAAGGCTGCATTAACCAGATTTTTGCATTACGCATGATGATTTAAAAGTATCTGACTGTTGGGAAGAAAGCTTTTACTGCCTTCATAGATTTAGAGAAAGCTTACGACCGAGTCAATAGGACACTTTTGTGGAAGGTATTGAATGAATATGGTGTTACTGGGAATCTACTTAATAGTGTAAAAGCCATGTATGCTGGTAGTAGAACTTGTGTACAAGTGAATGATGTTTTATCAAAATGGGTTTCCATTGGAGCAGGAGTTAGACAAGGTTGTGTAATGTCACCATGGCTGTTTAATATATTTATGGACGCATGCATGCGTGAGGCCAAAATAGATAATAGTGCTTTATGTCTTGGTGATATCCGTGTGTGCAGATTGCTGTATGCTGATGACACTGTCCTGTTGGCAGAGAGCAAAAGTGAGTTACAGAGTATGTTGACTCGGATGCACAAAGTTTGCATGAAATTCAAACTGAGTATAAGTAAGGGAAAAACCAAAGTTATGGTATTTGAGAGAGGATTGGGTAGCACTGAATGTAATGTAAGCATAAATGGTACTGTGATTGACCAGGTGAGTGAGTTTGTGCATTCAGGAAGCATGTTTGACAGAGAGAACAAGTTGGATGGTGAAATCAGTAGGCGAGTGAATTCTTCTTTGAAAGTCATAGCTGCTCTGGGAGGTTTTCACAGGAATGATGTGTTCTCTAGAGAGTCCCGCATGGCTGTGTATGAAACAGTAATTGTTCCTACTCTAATGTATGGCAGTGAAACCTGGGTACTGCAGAAGAAGCATAGGAGTCGTTTGTGTGCTGGAGAAATGCGTTACTTACGTGGGGTTTGTGGCAAGACACGATATGATTGTGTGAGGAATGAAGATGTATTGCAGTTGTGTGATGTAAAGCAAAATGTTGTTAGCAAGGTGGAGACCAATATGCTTCGGTGGTTTGGCCACGTTGAAAGAATGAGTGATGAAATGCTTACTAAGAAAATATTTTCAGCCCAAGTGGCAGGAAGGAAAGGCAGAGGAGGAAGGCCAAGGAAAACGTGGGTGGATCAGATTCAGGAGTGTCTGCATGAGAAAAAGATTATGAGTATAAAGTATAAAAGATCTTGTGTACGGTGTGTAATGGATATCAGTGAAGCACGAGTTGTATGTCAAGATCGCTGTAAATGGCGAAGTTTGATACGACAACAATAAGTAAAAATATCTGGAAGTTTGTATTTCTTTTTGGAGCTAACCTCTGAATCTCAGAGAACAGCTTAGTGATATGTATGTATGTATGTATGTATGTTGCACCCTTCGTTTTAAATTCTAAAATTTTTTCCTTAGTCTTCAGTTTTGCTCTTATGTATGTATGTATGTATGTATGTATGCATGCATGTATGAATAAAGATTTTTTTTTTTTTTTTTTTCGCTCTTGAGATGGGGAGAAAAAAAAATAGGGATTTTTGGTATGAGAATGAAAAATTGGAAGCTTTCCGGGTAAATCGGAAGGATTGGTAGCTATAATTCCTTTGAAACATATTGGATTTTTGCTTTTGCCTATTACTAATAGCTTGAGTTTTTCTTCTTCTGTCATGTTTGCTGTGAACATCACTGTTATTCTTTCTTTACTCTGCTTACCCCCAAAACAATAATCCTTTTTTAAAGTTAAGGTTTTGCTCAGAAGGCACTTAAAAAATAAAGCAGTTTCATCTGCATTAAAAATGTCCTCCAGCAGCTGTTTGAGAACGGTTTCTTTGCACTGCGAACAATCTTTGTCACCGATGGCTGTGCTTCACCCCCGATATAACCTTTTGGACGATTCCATGCCTGTTCTTGAATTTATCAAGCCATCCAGTACTTGCCTGAAATTCTGCATACTCAAGTGCTTTTTCTTGAATTAATGGTCCAGAGATTGGCATGCTCTTCCCACGAACCATTTGAACTCATTTACACACACACACACACACACACACACACACACACACACACACACACACACACACACACACACACACACACACACACACACACACACTTTGTCCATTTTCTGCTGGAGCTAGAAGTATCTTCCCCTTGTTTCAAAATTACCTCGCAATTTTTCAAAATTGTCAACAAACTGTTTGCCGGGATATCAAATTTTGAAGCAACATCTTTCTTTAAAAAACCATTGTCAACTTCTTCTAACACTCTTACTTTCTCGCTGATACTCGAATATTATCTCTTAGATATTTTTTTCCTGAACTGGTCAACTACAACACAGAATCAAATACGTCTTTTAGTGTGTCAGTTAGACAGGGTTGGGTGGTGCACTGGCGATGAGCCTGAGGTTATTTTTGGAAGTTCCATAGAAAATTAATCCAGTAAATCAGAAGGTTAAGCTGCTGACATTTTGGCTACAACCCCCAATAAGTGAACTAAGGGAGTGTCCAATGTTAGGTCACCTTGCTTCCATGGAATCGGAAGACTTTTAAAGAAGGGGGGGATAGCTTATTTCCCCTGCTGGGACAACTTTCCTTACTGCCCTTTCCTCTGCTAAGGATTTGTTAAATCCTCCTTCAGCAGGTGTCTCATCATGTCCCACCGTTTGACGCTGCTACTGTATATGGTGGGGATGAGATAGGGCTGGCGGCTGCAAACCCTTTTTCTACCCTCAGACACCACACCTAGCATGAATTCCTCTGGGAATAAATAGTGAAAGTTTGTGGAGAGGAGAAACCAAGAAAAGAGACAGTTGTTTGTGAATCCCAGAATAAACCACCTCTGGAGAGAAAAAAAAATTAAAATAAAAAAAATAAAAAAATAGCTAAATAGAAATTGGCTTTTTTTAATCTGATTGACATTAAATGTCTGTAAATACTGTTTCACACGTTATGCAAGTTCAGCTATCGGGAGATTGCAAAAGGACGTTAACATAGTATTGGCAATTGATATCAAGAATAATAATAATAAGTAGCTGTACTTACAATATTCATAGTGGCTGTCGGGGCTTCATATGTACGTCATCAAAGAATGTGAATTTTTTCAATTGTGAAGTTAAAATTCATGATATTGTAAAATCTGCACCAGATAAAATTAAACAAGATGAATTTTTACAATGCAAAAAAATCTTTTAACATCGATGAAATAAGAAACTGAATTAAAACCTTGTTGAATTTTTTAAAAAATGAACTATAATCCTGAAGAGGAAACAATCTTGACCGCGAAGCACCCTGATAACATAATGAAAACTGAAGATGAATTATACTTTTGCTGAAATTTCAAAAACGAACAATCTTGAAAAAGAAAATAAAAAAAATACAAATCTCCCGACTGCGAAGCACCAAACCAGTTTCTGCTAACATTCGTAGCCATCATCAGTGGTAGGTGCACGGACATTAGGATTACCGCACTCACTCGCTCAGGTATGCAGCTTAACCCCAATGTATGTTCAGCCCTGTCGTGTAGATATTTGCGCATCATGATTTGGGTTCCACTGCGCATATCAATGGTGTCGCCATCTGTAGTCAAACAAAAACACACTAGTAGCTTTTATGTAGAAATATTCACCTGTATTTTTAAGTAATATTTGATGTCACATGTTTTTTGTTAATGTTTTTCCTCTTGAAATGTTTTCTCTCCTGTTCAATAAGGTACCTCCATGCAAACTGAAGCTCTACTGGACTATTAACGTTACAGTTGTATCTTTTGGTTTTCTCAATGACTACAGCCTCGGAGGTTAGAATCTGGGCATGTGATCTATGCGATGTTAGAATTTTCATGTTAGTCCAATCAGGAGTTACATGATTTTTGATACAATGTTGTATTAATGAAGTTTTTCATCTTTTCTTGTCCAATTCGTAATATGTTCTTTTAATCTAGTCAAAAATCTTCTACGCTTACTTCCGATATATTACTTATGTCTTTTTGGTTATCATCCTTAACTGTTGGAATGACATAAACGCCAGATTTATTTAGAATTGATCTATTATTAGTAGTAGTAAGTATGCTTCCATTGTCAATAACTGTTTCTGCAATGTTAATATTGTTGTTGTAACATTCTTTTTTAAAATAGTACTAATAGGAGGTAAGTATGGAAATTTTCCATAATATTGCTGTATTTCTTTTCCAATCTTATTTTCGAACGATGTATACTGGCCGTAATGTTGTTATATAAAGATTTGACTAATCCTTTACTATATCCAAATTCTTCTGCAGTTTTTTCAATCCATTTTAGCTCTTTGATCTCCGATTCTTTATTGGATGAGTGTGTCATGGCTCTTTTAATATAAAAGCGGAATGCTGCAGTCTTATATTTCCAAGGGTGTGAGGGTGTGTAGAATCCCTTGGGATAATTGCCTGTACATATGACGGCTTCCGGTATACTGAATATTCTATAATTCCGTTATCCTTTTGTATAGATATATCCAAGAAGTTTAGCTGGCCATTAACCTCAATTTCTTTACTAACCTGTATAGATTGATAACAACTGTTAAATTTAGTAATGAAGTTATCCATTTCAAGATTGGAGTGCTGACAAAACAGTAAAATATCATCTACGTATCGGAGATATACATATGGTGAGTATATATTAGAATGATCTAATATACAGTTTTCAATATCTTACAGAACGACTTCGGCCAGTAGCCCTGAAATTGGGGACCCCATTGGGCGCCATATTGCTGTTTATAAATTATCCCATTAAATGTGAAATAATTATTATTTGCAACAAAAAATAATGCAGATATAATACTGTTTCTGACTTTATCAGTAAGATTTTCATCTTCCAATCTGGAATTAATTAAGTCAATAGCGACATCGGTTGGAGTATTGGGATATAAAGAGATGACATCTAAACTGGCCATTGTGAAATTGGAGGTTTTAATTGTTTTTAACTTGTTGATAACTTCAGTAGCATTAGTAATACTGGCTTCATGGCTATTATAGAATGGTTTGATGTAGTTAAATAGTGCTCTCTCTAAGTTAATAGTTGGAGATAAATTCTTATTAACAATAGGCCTAATAGGTTCGTCAGTCTTATGGCGTTTTTATTTTACCAAAAATATTTGGTGTACAGGCACCTACTGGTGGAATACATTTGCTTTTAATAATTGTAGGTAAGTCACTGTGATTTTTTATATTAGCCAAGTTCCTAATTATACTGTCAACAGGGTCCTTATTGACTACGATGGCATTCAACTTATTGATTGCTTCTGTCATCTTGTTATTATATTCATCTGTATTTAAGATGACAATCTGCTTGGATTTGTCCGCCATAATACACTTTACAGCAGGGTTGTTTCTCAACTTCATCAGGGCTTCACGCTCATATGTGATTCTTGTATTTTCATTGGTGTTGTACATGTTGTTGATGGCACGGACCATTTTAAATCTTGTAGGATTTTTATTTGCATTAGGCAATCTTTGGATGAGTTTCTCAATTTGCGGAATGAGGTATTCTGTTTTTGGCACTTTTGCCGATACGCAAACCTTATACCTCTTTCAAGTGCTTTCTTTTGCAAATTGAGAACGTCATCCAAAGATTGCCTAATGCAAATAAAAATCCTACAAGATTTAAAATGGTCCGTGCCATCAACAACATGTACAACACCAATGAAAATACAAGAATCACATATGAGCGTGAAGCCCTAATGAAGTTGAGAAACAACCCTGCTGTAAAGTGTATTATGGCGGACAAATCCAAGCAGATTGTCATCTTAAATACAGATGAATATAATAACAAGATGACAGAAGCAATCAATAAGTTGAATGCCATCGTAGTCAATAAGGACCCTGTTGACAGTATAATTAGGAACTTGGCTAATATAAAAAATCACAGTGACTTACCTACAATTATTAAAAGCAAATGTATTCCACCAGTAGGTGCCTGTACACCAAATATTTTTGGTAAAATAAAAACGCACAAGACTGACGAACCTATTAGGCCTATTTGTTAATAAGAATTTATCTCCAACTATTAACTTAGAGAGAGCACTATTTAACTACATCAAACCATTCTATAATAGCCATGAAGCCAGTATTACTAATGCTACTGAAGTTATCAACAAGTTAAAAACAATTAAAACCTCCAATTTCACAATGGCCAGGTTAGATGTCATCTCTTTATATCCCAATACTCCAACCGATGTCGCTATTGACTTAATTAATTCCAGACTGGAAGATGAAAATCTTACTGATAAAGTCAGAAACAGTATTATATCTGCATTATTTTTTGTTGCAAATAATAATTATTTCACATTTAATGGGATAATTTATAAACAGCAATATGGCGCCCCAATGGGGTCCCCAATTTCAGGGCTACTGGCCGAAGTCGTTCTGCAAGATATTGAAAACTGTATATTAGATCATTCTAATATATACTCACCATATGTATATCTCCGATACCTAGATGATATTTTACTGTTTTGGCAGCACTCCAATCTTGAAATGGATAACTTCATTACTAAATTTAACAGTTGTTATCAATCTATACAGGTTAGTAAAGAAATTGAGGTTAATGGCCAGCTAAACTTCTTGGATATATCTATACAAAAGGATAACGGAATTATAGAATATTCAGTATACCGGAAGCCGTCATATGTACAGGCAATTATCCCAAGGGATTCTACACACCCTTGGAAATATAAGACTGCAGCGTTCCGCTTTTATATTAAAAGAGCCATGACACACTCATCCAATAAAGAATCGGAGATCAAAGAGCCAAAATGGATTGAAAAAACTGCAGAAGAATTTGGATATAGTAAAGGATTAGTCAAATCTTTATATAACAACATTACGGCCAGTATACATCGTTCCGAAAATAAGATTGGAAAAGAAATACAGCAATATTATGGAAAATTTCCATACTTACCTCCTATTAGTACTATTTTAAAAAAAGAATGTTACAACAACAATATTAACATTGCAGAAACAGTTATTGACAATGGAAGCATACTTACTACTACTAATAATAGATCAATTCTAAATAAATCTGGCGTTTATGTCATTCCAACAGTTAAGGATGATAACCAAAAAGACATAAGTAATATATCGGAAGTACGTGTAGAAGATTTTTGACTAGATTAAAAGAACATATTACGAATTGGACAAGAAAAGATGAAAAAAACTTCATTAATACAACATTGTATCAAAAATCATGTAACTCCTGATTGGACTAACACGAAAATTCTAACATCGCATAGATCACATGCCCAGATTCTAACCTCCGAGGCTGTAGTCATTGAGAAAACCAAAAGATACAACTGTAACGTTAATAGTCCAGTAGAGCTTCAGTTTGCATGGAGGTACCTTATTGAACAGGAGAGAAAACATTTCAAGAGGAAAAACATTAACAAAAAACATGTGACATCAAATATTACTTAAAAATACAGGTGAATATTTCTACATAAAAGCTACTAGTGTGTTTTTGTTTGACTACAGATGGCGACACCATTGATATGCGCAGTGGAACCCAAATCATGATGCGCAAATATCTACACAACAGGGCTGAACATACATTGGGGTTAAGCTGCATACCTGAGCGAGTGAGTGCGGTAATCCAAATGTCCGTGCACCTACCACTGATGATGGCTACGAATGTTAGCAGAAACTGGTTTGGTGCTTCGCAGTCGGGAGATTTGTATTTTTTTATTTCCTTTTTCAAGATTGTTCGTTTTTGAAATTTCAGCAAAAGTATAATTCATCTTCAGTTTTCATTATGTTATCAGGGTGCTTCGCGGTCAAGATGGTTTCCTCTTCAGGATTATAGTTCGTTTTTTAAAAAATTCAACAAGGTTTTAATTCAGTTTCTTATTTCATCGATGTTAAAAGATTTTTTTGCATTGTAAAAATTCATCTTGTTTAATTTTATCTGGTGCAGATTTTACAATATCATGAATTTTAACTTCACAATTGAAAAAATTCACATTCTTTGATGACGTACATATGAAGCCCCGACAGCCACTATGAATATTGTAAGTACAGATACTTATTATTATTATTCTTGATATCAATTGCCAATACTATGTTAACGTCCTTTTGCAATCTCCCGATAGCTGAACTTGCATAACGTGTGAAACAGTATTTACAGACATTTAATGTCAATCAAATTAAAATATCGTAGCCATGTAGAAAGTATGTTCATCCCAAATTGGCGAAAATTGAACAACGATATAAGAAATTGGCTTTGTTAAATGGAAGTTATTTTGCATGTAAAATTCCATGAAAATTCAAAGTTTCCGATAAAAAATCGCTAAATGGAGAAATTCACTATACAGAAGTTCAACTGTATATCATCTTCTGCAGCAGGTACCTGATTGTACACAGGTTATACTCAGCCCCTGTTCCAGCCAACAACACTTCAGGAAATCTGGAAATGTCATGTGACACGGAGAAATCGATTACATTTTTTAAAAGTAGCATGATTTGTGGCATAATTTTCCACTACAAGGTACTTTATTTCGTAGCATGCTACAGCTACAACTTCATTTTCCTGTTTACAGTGACACTACATACAATGCTACAGCGAAAGTAGCAGCGCTACTTCTGATCACTGCTGAAGACATAGCTATTTCAATTACGCCCCCTGATCAGAACTAAAATGGCATATTAAAAAAGGCCACATCAGAACAAACCCATGTTCAAGAATATTACTTTATACATTACCAAGAAATACGGAAAATATGAGGCTCTCGCAGGATAAAAACTTCACTTAGTGACATTCCAACAGTTTACTCTAGAAGAACACCCAACCTACTTGAATTTTTAAACTTCATATTTGATCTTGAAAATTACCTAATCACTCACCAAACAATTGTGAAACCAAAAGTGTCAACACTGATAACAGAAGCAAAAAGTTTACTCTATGCCTAGACTAACTTTGTTCCAAGTTTTCAGGATTTTTTGACATATCAATGTTTTACTACCTCAAATCTGACTTTTGAGATCTTATAGTTTTAAAACCAAACTAACATTAGGATTACAAAATCAAAATTTTGATATTAAATACCAATCATTACAAAATGAACACACCTGTCCATACTATGCAGTCAATGTGACCCCATCTGTTTGTAACATGCTATCTATATATGAAATAAATAATAAAAGAAAAAAAAAGCGTTTTTAAGTATAACAATCTCACCAACCTATGATGTACAAGAGACCATGCATGGACGTAAATTAGACAAAAATGTATGCACCACAATCTTCTTCCCAAAGTATGCGTACTTTATCAATCAAAGATGAGGAGGGGGGACTGGTTGAGCACTCCCAGTGGAAAATGGCATTGTGAATAAACAATGACAAAACGGTGCATGTAATTTCCAAATGCATGTTTCATTTCAATCTGGCTTATGTGCAGCTCTCTGTGACAGACTATCACACTCATGGGACAACAATATGGCATTTGTGAAAAAAAAAAAAAAAAAAAAAAGGTTGAAAGGCAGTTTGTGACTGTTTTTTGTTGCTGAATGATGCTCATTTGATAGCTGAAGTTGGCATAGGAAAATAGACTTACAAAAGGCTTTTTCCAATGACAGATGTTCACAAATAGAGCCAATTCATGAATTTGCTCCGAGTTGCTACGCTACTGTGTTGAGTCAAAAATATCTTCACTCCAAGTGCAGGAAAATTTTTACAATCCAAACACATTCATATGTTCCACAGAAAATTTTCTGTCATCCCCATGAAGGTGGGGAGTGCTTTTCTTCCCAATAATGGGATAAATTATAAGCTGCATTACAAGAAAAAGCCTGAAGTAAAAAAAAAAGGAAAATAAAATGCACCCCAGTTGTTGTCCAACTACTGTGAGCCACAGCTTTTATTTTAAAAAAATTAGATGATGGGCAGCATAATAAAAAACAACAACAAAAAAACATATAAGATGCAAAAATATAAAGATGTCGTGCCTAAATTATTAAACTTGTAAACAGTTTTAATTAATATTAGAAACATTAAACTTTAAAAAAAAATCATATTTAATGAGAGCATTGTGGACAAAACTCCACTTAAAGTTGCTGCATGTCCACTTTGATGCTTCATTGAAAGTTGAACTAATTATTCACAAGTAGAGTCATTCATACTGTTCCTGTGTTTTGACTTAATGTATTTCATGTCAGAAAATCCCCTGTTGCAAAAGTACTTCAGTACTTTCACACACTGCAAAAACTTATAATCTAAATTTTTTTACGCTCGGGTATTTCTCAGTGGAAAAATAGTTTAAATAACTCTGGTTCAGTCTCTGATCAAGCTCTAATAAATTTGTCTGCTTGAGGTTCATGTTATTCCATTTGATAAATAGAGTGTGTGCTTTTAATGCCAACATTCAATGGACTGTTGAACAGATGTGCATTTGGTTTGAGTTCATCAAATTGTTTATATCTATCAATAAATTTCTTAATAAAAAGAGTGTACCTGAAGAACAAATTCCTTAAAATCTATAGTTTCACCAAATATTATCATTTCATTAAAATGCTCCTTGCAATATTCAAATTTAGTCCAACTGTTTCTTCCTAGATTTGATTATAACAAAGGCAGATTGTTACAAAAACCAGCTATATGACTGTAAAGATTATAGATGTTATGGTCTTTCCCTTGCAGAGCAATATTTAGCACATTCAAATGTTGTATGATATCAGTTAGGAAAGCTACTGAGTTAACAAAAGTGACACCACTGAAACTTTTACTTAGACCACCATCACATTTCATTTCTTCAAATAAAAAGAGATAATGTTCTCCTTGGGGGGCTCTGTGGGCAATGGCGCTCAGAACAGCAACAAAGGCCTCTGTGAATCTTGGAGAGGTGCCAGCTAGTTCTGTGTGACATTGGCAAAAAGACCCCAACTCACTGGGTTTTGTTCCAGAATCCTTAGGTTGAATGACCAACTGAAACCATCAGCTGTGGGCTAATCCCTCATACTGATGTACTTACCTGATTAAAAGGACACAAAGAAATGAAAAAAAAAAAAAATGACTCAAGCGTGGGATACAGTGGACCTACCACACTCGAGAAGGATAGTCCACCATCGAATAGACCTGGAAATTGTAAAAGGCGTGTGAGAAAGAGATCACGGTTGAGTGAGTGTAAGATTTGTGTATGGAATACTAGAGGTATAAATGGCAAGATGAATGAGATGATTGAAGAAATTAATAATTATAAATTGGATGCGCTGTGTGTAAGTGAAACCTGTAAGTGAAACCAAATAGAAGGAAATTGGGGTAGAAGAAGTGAATGTCATGGTGAGTGTGTGGTCTGGAGTTTTAGATAATGTTAAGGGACAAGCTGGTGTAGGTGTGATTTTAAGTGAAAAGATGAACAACTTGATCCATTACAGCTGCATTAGTGAGATAATTCTTTGGATACATATGGAAATGAAACTTCAGAGAATAGTAATTGTTGTAGTGTATACTTCTTGTGTCTCAGAACCTTCTGATAGGAAGGAGGATTTCTGGAATGAGCTAAAAGCTATTTTGAGCCAGTTTGGTGCTAAAGAGAAAGTTATAACAGCAGGGGATTTCAATGCTCGAGTAGGTGTGAAGAATGCAATTTCTGACAATGTTCTGGGTAAGTTTAATGTTCCTTGTGTAAATGATAATGGTGAAAGGTTAATTGAACTTTGCATTTAGAATGGTTTGTGTGTATATAATACATTTTTTAACCACAAGCATATCCACACATATACTTGGGAAAATCGTACTCTTGGTCAAAAGAGTGTTATAGATTTTGTTGTATACAATCAGCGCCTGAAACACTTAGTTGTTGATACTCGTGAGATAAGAGCTGCAGATGTTGGCTCTGATTATTACTTGGTAGTGTCGAACGTGAAACTGAATGTTGGCTGGAGGAAAAGGAAGAGGCCTAGGGTGGAAAGAATAAAAATTATAAGGCTTCCTGAGGATCATCAGCATTATGCTAACTTACTCAGAGAACGACTGAAGGAGCTGAAGTCATGAGAGGGATGTAGAAAAGAAGTAGGAATGTTTTAAGAACTGTGTCGTTACTGCTGCTGAGGAGGTCTGTGGTACCACAATAGAGGTGATGGTCGGTGGAATAGTGATATTAAAGAGGCAGTAAAGAGAAAGAAGGATACCTATTTGGGGATGTTGCAAGGTAGAGTTTCTGTGGATGAATACTGCTGTAAGAAGCATGAAGCAAGTTCGCCAGAGTAAGGCAAAAGATAAGAAGGAGAAAGTAGAAAAGCATGAATTAGCTTTTTGGAAAGATAGAAAGACTTTCCGGAAGTTCGAGAGACTCAGGAAAAATAGGGGAAACAAAGTTGTTAAGTTGTGTGTAGAATAGGGTTGGGGAAATGATATGGAAGCCCAGTGAGTTAAGTGAAAGATGGGGTGAATACTTCTGTGAGTTATTAGATCAGGAAAACAAAGGTGATTCTAAGGCAGAAGCAGATGATGTCACAGTGAAGGAAAGAAGTACAGGAAGGATCTCAAGAGAAGAGGTGTGTAACGCTCTAAAATCTCTTCACAATGGTAAGGCTCCAGGAGTTGATGGCATAACTGCTGAGATGTTGTAATATGGTGGTGACTCTGTAATTGACTGGTTAACTGAAATTTGCCAGTTGTGCTGGGAGCTAGGAATGGTCCTTCAGGATTGGAAGGATGCTATCATTGTTCCCCTGTATAAGGGAAAAGGTGATCAGACTGACTGCAAAAACTGTCGTGATATTAGCCTACCGAGCGTGCCAGGGAAAGTGTTTTGGTAAGGTCATTATTGAAAAAGTACGGAGTCTTATATCAGAGAAAGTGTGGGATATTCAGAGTGGTTTCATGCCTGGTAAAGGCTGCACTAACCAAATTTTTGCATTACACATGATGATTGAAAAGTATCTGGCTGTTGGTAAGAAAGTTTTTGCTGCCTTCATAGATTTAGAGAAAGCTTACGATAGAGTAAATAGGACACTTGTGTGGAAGGTATTGAATGAATATGGTGTTACTGGAAGTCTACTTAATAGTGTAAAAGCCATGTAGGCTGGTACAGGTAGTAGAGCTTGTGTACGAGTGAATGGCGTTTTATCAAAATGGCTTTCTATTGGTGCAGGAGTCAGGCAAGGTTGTGCAATGTCACCCAGATTGTTTAATATATTTACAGATGCATGCATGCGTGATGCCAAAATAGATAATACTGGTTTATGTCTTGGTGATATGCGTGTGTGCAGATTACTGTATGCTGATGACACTGTCCCGTTGGCAGAGAGCAAAAGTGAGTTGCAGAATATGTTGTCCCCGATGTACGAAGTTTGCATGATTTTCAAACTGAGTATTAATAAGGGAAAAACCAAAGTTATGGTTTTCGAGTGGGGAACTGTTAGTACTGAATGCAGGACAAGTCTAAATGGCACAGTGATTGACCAGGTGAATGAGTTTGTGTATTTAAGGAAGCATGTTTAACAGAGAGAACAAATTGGATGGTAAAATTAGTAGGAGAGTGAATTCTTCATTGAAAGTCATGGCTGCCTTGGGAGGTTTTCACAGGAATGATGGGTTCTCAAGGGAGTCCCGCATGGCTGTGTATGAAAGCGTAATTTTTCCTACTCTGATGTATGGCAGTGAAACCTGGGTACTACGGAAGAAACATAGGAGTCATTTGTGTGCTGGAGATATGTGTTACTTACTTGGGGGGAAGGGAGGCATGTTCTGATAGTGTGAGGAATGAAGATGTGTTGGAGTTGTGTAATGTGAAACAAAATGTTGTTAGCAAGGTGGAGACTAATATGCTTTGGTGATTTGGGCATGTTGAAAGAATGAGTGATGAGATGCTTACTAAGAAAATCTCTTCAGCCCAAGTGGCAGAAGGAAAAGCAGAGGAAGATCAAGGAAGTCATGGGAGGATAACATTCAGGAGTGTCTGCATGAGAAAAAGATCATGAGTATGAAGTATAGAAGATCTTCTGTGAATTG
The DNA here is from genome assembly GCA_039090855.1 of Macrothele yani. Taxonomy (NCBI): domain Eukaryota; kingdom Metazoa; phylum Arthropoda; class Arachnida; order Araneae; family Macrothelidae; genus Macrothele; species Macrothele yani. Next base: position 163,864,428 of record CM077024.1, on the reverse strand, counting down.
TGTGATGGATGTCAGTGAAGCTCGAATTGTGTGCCAAGATCGCTGTAAGTGGAGGAGTTTGATATGGCAACAGTAAGTAAATAATCAGACAAAAATTATCTGGTAGTTTGTCTTTTCTTTGTGGAGCTAACCTGTGAATCTCAGAGAACAGCTTAGTGATATGTATGTATGTATGTATGTAAAAATCTCACTAAACACTTTTCAGCAATCTACCAAGAGATTCAATTGTGCAGAAGCAAAACACCATATTCGGCAATAAGTACATCTAAAATTGCTTTGAATTTTTTATGAATAAGAGCATTGCTAAAGTCATTAATTAAATTCGTTATTTTTACTACTTTGTCCATTCTGAGTATTGGATAGACCCAGCGAAGACCCACATAATGCTTGTTGGTGTACAATGCAATGCAACATTTCAGATTTGATTCCATGTCTCTCCAGTCAAAATTGAAATTTGGTTCATTGTTCATTTGCAAGCCACCCAATTTTGTTCCACAAGCTACCAGTTTGACAGTACAGACCTATCGTGATGACGTAATAGTGAATGCATAATTTTCTGCCAATATTTTTTCTTCTTTCACATACAGCATTGTTTTGGACATTTTGGAACACACAAAGAATGAAACTTTAATGCATTTCTAAAACATTTTCCTTCTCAGCAGACGGTTAATGGGTACTCAAACTTCAAGGAGACCCAAATGTTGAATTTTGGGAAACATTTATAGGACTAGCCAGGCCTATCATCAAGTATCCTGTTGGATCGCCTTATGGTGTGGAGGGGAAGTCTTCTGTAAAGTGGAGGGAGACCAAAGGAGGGATAACTAAACCAGATGGTCATCAACTGGTCTGTGATGTACTTAGCCAAAGCAACTCAAACTGCACAGATCCTAGCCTAAACAAGATGTCTAGCAACACGGTGAGAACTGAATTGCACTGGGAACAAACAGTGTCACGAATGATTTTTTTGAACCTCGACGAAATCTCACTTTAACCTGCCTTCCATCTCCTTCGGAGATGAACGGACTGTGGCATTTATTTCCTCCAATGCATTCAGTGTTTATAAAAATACAAATTTTAAAACAGCAACTTTCCTTACAAGGACCCCTACCACACCAAAAAAGTGCACAGAAAGTAGGAAATAATTGTGGTTTGTATGCATAAATGTAAGGGAAATAAGAAGGAAAGAAGTAGAATTAGCATAGTAATTAGAAAAATCTGACCTAATGTGGTTGGCATCACTGAGACCCAAAACTAAACTATGTCAAGGGGAATGTGTTCTTGGTGGCAGGTTAAATATGATAACATAGTGGTTTGACAAAGGGTCAAGCACAAGCTGAGGTAGCACTAGCCTCTGAAGAAACAAAAGCTCTGACCTAACTAACCAGGCGGTTAGTTAGTTAGGAGTCTGTACAGGAGTGCTTTATGTGGGCTGTTTTCAAAACAGATAGCATGAATTTACTGCCCTGATTTGAAACTTGTAGCAGTCTATGGACCAGCAGGAGGTTCCAGTTTCAGAACCATCAGCTACTGGTATTACCTTCCCAGACAAAGTATTTTACTAATCTCCAAATAGCAGACATTCACAATAGCTCTGAATCACTACACCAAGTTAAAATACCTGTTAACCTATATAATGTGAGCATAATAAAAATGAAAGCACTTACCTTACTTCATTCCCATTTTGTTCTACGTTGGTAAACCTTAACTCAGTTTGTGGAGCAGAGGTCTTTGTATTTATCACATGGACACTGTCACTAGAATGACTTGCAGTCCCACTTCCATCTTCTGCGGACGGCACTGCTGGTAAACTCAGAGTCACTTGTGCTGATGAGTTTGGTGAGTAAGTTGTGTTAACTATTGAATCCAATGAGTTTGAGGTCAAATAGTCTTTACTTGCACACCTCTCTATAGCACTGTTATTGCTACCATAACCAATTTCTGTTCCTAAAAGCCATCACAGAAGAGTACAAACAAATTACACACTTATAAAAGCTACATAGTGTGTTTATTACAAATGAAAACCAAGCACTTTGTATTTGAAATTTTTCTTAAACTGTTTCTCTAAAGAATTCCTTGCAATACCAAATTATTTTTATGGTAAATTATTGCATTACTTCATTTTAAATTACCAATTTAAAAAACCACAATGAAAGATTATGAACAATGCATGAACAAAAGCAATATTTCAAAAAAGCACTTTTTTTTTAATTTTTAAAGCTTGCAAACTTAACCTAACCCCCCCCCCATTTGCTTAATGTTTACCACTTTCACTGCTGCGTGATAATGAACGGCGTTATACAATACTTAGCCCAGGTGCCAACGACGCCTAACAGCATTGTAATTATGGCTTTTAATATTTCTCTTCCTAAAACCTTCAGCACTTGAAGAGAGGTATCTGTTTTGCTACTGGTACTGAGAATGAGTATCCAACTGTTTAAAAATGACTGCAGTTCTGGGACAGCACATTTTTTCCCCATATGGTTTAGGGAAGGTAAAATAAGTTGACTCCACATAGAATTAACACAGCGCGTGCTTTTCACTGCAATGTTTATTTTCCTTTCGAACGTCACTGGTTTTGTGGTGAAGGAAACTATCGATAAATAAATGCTTGAGTGGCAATAAAAAGCAATTGCTGCTTAGAGTTCATACGCAAGAGGGTGGCCTATTGATGACACTAAAGGGATTTCAAGGAAGCCCATTTTGACTTCAATGCTTAGTTTTGTAGAAACAACGGATTGACAGGCTATCTTTGATCTCTTCAAAATTAGGGTATGTGTGGTTATCTATGCAGTATTGTATAAGTGGTGTTCTTGCTGTTTTTTTTTTGTTTGTTTTGCCAATATTTAATATGCTGTTGTAGACAATGTTTTAACTGGTTTTTGGTACTCCCAATAAGATATTGGTGGGATTCTGGTTATAGGTATTTCATATACACCTGCTTTTTCTAAGATACTACAATTTTCAGTATTATTAATTATCATCTCTCACTGTTAGTACCTTGTTTCCCATCTGAATTCCATATTTACGACATTATTTCTGTAGATATTCCAGGAATGTAAGATAATGCTCCAACATATTGTAATTGCTTTTTCCTTTTTGAGGTAGAGGTATCTTGCATCTTAACTTGTACTTCATATATCCATTTATTTATTTTTTGTGGAGAGCATCCATAATTATATATTTCTTTAATGTAATTTATTTCTTCAGTAAAGAATTCTTCTTTAGAGGAGTGTGTGATTGCTCTTTTAATTAACGTTTTAATGCTATTGCATTTCTGAATGTGCAGTGAAATGTATACCAAAGGAGCGGGCCTTACAAGAAAAGGAAAGCTACCTATTATTATTGTAATGTATGCACATAAATTATGAATAATTGTAGCATACTCTATAGTTGTTCTAACACTGAATTACTTTTAAATCAATTAACTTTAGTGGTGATGTGATCTGACATACCTTGCAGTTCTATCTCACACATACTGTACTGACTGAATACAGGTGTCACTATATGCAACAATCTCTCCCATTCTCCACAGGAAAAACTCATTTTGATAATTTTTTTAAAATTTAAGGAATGGGGTTCCATAAATTATAAACTCTTTGCAATTAATCTTACCAAGAAGTTAAACTACTACATAAACATACAAATATTCTGTGCACAAAAGATTTTTATTCAGACATTAGTAACACCTCCACCATAATTTTCTTTGTTACTCTCTTAAGAGCTCAAATCTAAAGTAGCCCTCCTCCATGCAGAATTTTTTGAAGGGGGTGGGGGATCCTTTACACCACTCAAACATATAGGTGCTACACAATTTTTTTTTTCAAAGTGAATAACATCAAGTTCTACAACAAGTAGATTTACTTTTAATATCATTAAAAAAATCTTAGGTTTTAGTAATTCAAAATCCTAGGCTATGCTCAAAAATATATAGTTCCTCCTAATAAAAGTCTGAGAACTTGGCCACAATTTCTTTTTCACTGTAGGTGATCTCTACATGATACATGACTTCTTTGGACATATAATAATGGTCACAACAAATCCCTTCACGCATCTAATATCCCAAATGCAGAAAATCCCTTAAATCCTGATCCAGCCACAACTTCAGTGAATTCTTTGTGACACACACAACTTTTCTCCACATTCTGATATTGGGTATATACAGTAGCGAACAAAAGTGTTTGGCGAAACACTTTTTCGACCATAATTTTTTTTTTTTTTTCTGCTGGACCAAATTGGGTCATTTTGGGATATGATATGTGTTGATTCGTGGGTTACAATGCCGCGTAGTTTGTATTTCGCTCAGAGCGAATTTGTCATTCGAAATGCACCACATTCAAGTCGCCAATTATTACCAATTTGTTTGCTGCCTGTATTAATGTTTTTCTTGCGATTTTTGTGGGTTTTGTGATGTGTAGTGTAATAATAAGTCAATCTTAGGTTTACAGAAATGGGTAAAAAGGCGGCCGTGAACATGATGGAATGCGCGTCACCGACATTGTGAGGGCCCTGAAGATCCGACACCAGTCCACTTCAGCTATCCTGCAACGTTATAAGAAGACTGGGACCATCGAGAACAGTCCGCGATGTGGTAGGCCTCTTCCCACTACGTTGCGTCAGAATAGACGCATCCTCCGCCCATCTCTTGCTGATCCCACCTTGACTGCTGTGGACATCGCCACGGAATTCCGCGACAGCGACGACCTGAACGTTAGCCGAATGACTATCTCCCGTAGTCTCAATGCTGGTGGATTGAATGGAAGACGCCCTGCCAAGAAACCACTCATCGTAGTCAAGAATCGACGAGCCAGAGGCGCGTTCATGCGCCTTCGTCGACACCGGACTGGAGTAAGGTGCTTTTCACTAACGAGAGCAAGTTCAACTTGTTCGGAAGTGATGGCATCCGATACGTACGATGTCCGTGTGGCCAGAGAGATTCAACCCCAGTTCATTCAGCCGACTATCAAGCACGGAGGAGGATCGCTCATGGTTTACGGCGCCTTCTCTCGCAATGGAATGGGCCCCATCATCAAGATTGACGGAATAATGACCGGCCAGAGGTACACGAACATGCTCATCAACAATGTCTTCCCATGGGCAAACCAGAACATGCTACCCGGATAGATCATGCAGCAAGACAACGATCCGAAGCACACCTCCAGAGTAGCGAAGGCAGCCTTCCAGCAGCAACAGGTCACACTTCTAGACTGGCCAAGCCAATCTCCAGACCTCAACCCCATCGAGCACATGTGGGAGGAGCTGGAGAGACGATGTGCGAAGAAAACCTGCAGGAATAGGGCCCAGAAGTTTGACCAACTGTCTGCAGAATGGGCGCGAATTCCGCAGGTCACCGTCGAGAAGCTAGTGGACTCAATGCCGGCCCGTTGTGCAGCTGTTATTAAGTCTTGTGGTCATCCCACTAAGTATTAGTTATTATTTTGTTGTTTTCTCGTACTTGTTTTCCGTTATTGTTGCATTAAATGAATGTGATACACACCTACTTTGTTGGTCAATTTGTATGATCTTTGAGATTAAGCTTGGTACCTGATCTGTGTTAAGGTTTCCGATCCATCTGCATATGGGTCATGTTTACAACTGAATAACACATATCATATCCTAAAATGACCCGATTTGGTCCAGGAGAAAAAAATATTATGGTCGAAAAAGTGTTTCGCCAAATACTTTTGTTCGAGACTGTAAATAAGTTTTGAGGGATTTGAGGTGAACAAAACACGTTGTTGGAGAACAGAAACAATATTTTAATATTAATCGAAGTATGCTTCCTCTGAAGCTACAACTTCACCCCATCTTTGGGGAAGTGAACGTATGCCCCGAAGGAAGATTTACGGTTCCTTGGAAGAGATCCAGTTGTCCAGCAAATTTTTGATGTCTTCATAAGAACTAAACTGTTCTCCAGAAAAGCTGACTGCACTCGACCGGAACAAATGGTAATCCGATGGCGCAATATGGCGGGTGGGGTAGAACTTCCCAGTCGGATCCTTCTAAGTACTTTTTCACAAGTAGAGAAACATGTGGTCTTGCGTTGTCATGCTGTAAGATGACTTTGTTGTGCCTATTCTACCATTCCGGCCGTTTTTGCGGGAGAGCTCGTTTTAAACGCATTACTTGGGTTCAATACCGATCACCAGTAATAGTTTCTGACGGTTTCGGCAGTTCATAGTGGATCACATCCTTCTGGTCCCACCAGATACACAGCATTACCTTTGAACCATGGATATTGTGTTTTGGCATTGAAGGACCAGGGTCATCGTACCATATCCATTTCTCGTGGGTAGTAATAATACGATGCAAAAAAAACTTTCTTTTTTACCTTTGAAGCAGCAATTCGCAAATGGTTTTTCGATGTTCAAGGTCCCTTTCTGGCAAAGCATGTGGAACCCAATTACCTTCTTTTTGCACCATTCCCATGGCAGCTGAACATTGTGAAATGCATGGTTGACTAACATTTAATGCTGCTCCTAGTTCTTTTAGGGTCTGGCACGGATCCTCGTCGAGTAAAGCTTCCAATTCGGCATCAGCAAATTTTTTTGGGTGGTCCAGAAAGTTCTTTATCACTGACATTAAGCGATAGCTGTCGGCAGCACTTTTCTTGACAATAAAGTAATGCACTAACACTTCCCGCAAATGTTTTATTTGTTTTTGTCGGGACGAAAGTTGTCATTTTCCATCGAGTAAAACAAACACGTCTTCGCACCTCAATTGAACGTTGTATACTGACTCCGACAGCTGGTGTCTCATACTGCGATATCACAAAATACACGCGAGCAGTAATAAGTATGACACCAAACGGAAATCCCTCAAAACTTATTTATACACCCAATAATAATAATAATAAATATGTATATAATGGATACGTCGTAATTTTGTTATTACTGTTAAGCACATTGCTTTATGTTTCAGCAATCAATCGAGTCATTTATAAAATAGTAAGATCATCTGCCTGCCACACTTTCTTTCACACAAGAGGTAACAGTCAACACAAGAGGTTCATGTAACGTGTATTTCAGACTTTTACTTTAGCTGAGGATGTGCTCTGTTATGAAGATTACATTGAGGATACAATTCAAATATATGTGATGTGGGGGGGGGGCTGGAAACATGTCATGATATCAGGGATCATAGCATACTTCTGGAAAATTTTAGGTAGGAATTTTAGGAATTTTTAGAAAAATTTTAGGAAAATTTTAAGAGTGTATTTCAATAAAAACTAGATGTATATTTGTATACATCTAGTAAAACAACTTTGTATACATTGTAAAGAGTTTGCTTCACACCCTTCAACCATATATACTGATAGACTGCGCATGACATCAAAATTTCTGGCTCCAACATAAAATCACATGACAACAGTCAAAAAGATGGGTTACACCTGCTGTGCTTATGGTTGCTCTGAGCGATATAGTAAAGAAAGTTCTATGATTTTTCATGGGTAAGAAACGAATTAAATACCTAAGTCAATAAAGTTCAATTACTTAACCAGAAACTTGCAGCTATTGATATAAAAATATAGTAACTTAAGAAAAAAAAATGGAATGCATGTTCCAAATTCTTCGCAAATGTTCATCACATTATAAATCACAAAATGTAAACAACCCGATCATGCATGTATATAGCTCATAAGTAAACTTACCTGAAGAGTTTTCATTATACATGAGGCGCATTCACATAATACACCGAAAACACTGAAGTTCTGCAGCGTAAATTAGTAATCATAACAGCATTTTTACACGAAATTTGGAGTCTGATGATGACGTGCCCAATGTTTGAGCCATGGCGGCTTTGATGCAGCTATTGCCAATGTGCAGTCCATTAGCATATATATATGGTCGAAGTTAACACCCAAATTTTTTGCATAACGTCTAATGTCTAAAGTTTAAGTATGATTTACTTCTAATGTTCAGTTCTTATCTTTTCACGTGTTATTATCATATTCAAGTATATTTACCACATTCAAGTTTCACTTTGAACATTAATATGCTGTTGAACCAGAAGCAATTCACGATTTTCACAGTAAAGTTTTCAGGTTTCACATTAAATTATAATATCCTAAAAAGGTAATTGAAAACCAAGAACTATGTACAATTGTTCACTGAATTACTTTTTTCATATTATTGTTTTAACCTTTTCCTGATTAGTATATATTTTTCTGCTTCTACCACAACTAATTTACTTTCAGTTTTCTTTATTTCAGCTGAACCTTGTATGATCAAGTTAGAGGCAACTGCTATTTCAACAGTATTTTGTTTTTCTACAGCTTTTCTCATTCTTTCTGTTCCCTCTTGAATTATTGCTAGGAGGCTTCTTTATCGTTTTTAAGTCTATTTATTTCTGCATCACTTTCTTTTATTTTGTCATCAAACTCAGCTTTTCTTTTTTTCTCTAGCTGCTTTTCCTTATTTTCCCTCTCTTTCTGCTTCCTTTCTTTTACCTTTTTTGATTCTTCTTCCTTCAGCTTATCAACATACTCTTTATAAAATTTATGTGAATCACAAACACTATTTAACAAATTTCTTGTTATGGGAACTTTACTTACACATCCATAGTGTTTAATGGCCCCTTTAACTATTCTTAATGATGTTATAGTTGAGTCTTTTAAGTTAGCCTTGTCCTTCCTTAACAGAGCAGTGTTAACCGAAAATCCCCTTTATGCATCAGCATTACCATGAGGTAAAACTAAAATTGACTTTATGAGTTTAGCAAGATTTGAGTATTTTTCTTTTCCGCTAGAGTCTTTAATACTAAATATATTACGCCAGTAATGATCAATCCCGCACTGGAATATGCCCTTCCTCTGAAAATTTCACTAGTTCATCTAGAGTTGGCTTATCGCAATTTAAAAGTTTCCACTCTTCTCTTACTCTATCAATTTGTTCCTCAGAAAGATGCAAAACACTTGAAATTCTGGTTATTTCCAAAAGTCCTTCAGTGACTGAAAGTTGAGTTGACTCTTTCTTTGGTTCTTTTACCTTTAAAACTTCTATGTCTCTTAGCTTTTGATTGCAGAATGGCAAATTTGACTTTAAATATTTTGTGGTTGCAATTAGTGATGATCTTACATCTAAGAGAAATAATTTCTGCCTGGTCTCCTGAACATTCCTGAGGAGATTTTTTGTCTTCATACCCACTTCTAACTCCCCTAGTTTTTTCCATGAATTTTTGTTTTCAAAATCTACATTCTTTAGGTCTTCTCCAAATTTCCCTGCTATAACATCATCTCGGATAAACTGAGCCATAACATTCCTCATTAAAGTATTTAAATCAGAATATAACTGGTGTATTTTTGGTTCTTCACTCTGATAACATAATGAAAACTTTTCAAAATTTTGGTGTGAAAATGAAATTAATGCTAAATAGCAAGGAGTAAGCTCATTTTTCAGGAAACAGTGAATTCTTTTATACCTTGCCGAATTGCGCAGTTGTTTTTCAAATATTTTTTGAGATGGCAAGAAGTTTAAAAAATATTATGTAATATTTAGCCATTGATCCAAGAGCCTCTGGGCTACAGAACCAACGGTTAACCATCTGTTGCTGACATGACGCAAAAGAAATTTGGCAGTGACCAATGTTATATCCTCGACAGATTTATAATCCTCTCGTCTTGCAGCACTACTCTTTAAAAAGTAATGCATATCAGTAGCAAATTCGTCAAAATCTATATTTAAGCTTGTCAAAAAATTTTTAAATGCATTACTAACAACATGCAGGTTGCAAAAACCTAGTTCCAAAGATTTCTGGCCTGTTTCTTGTTTTACAACTTCATTGAATTTGCGTAAAAGCACTTATTTACATTTGGGCTGTCCATGGATACACAAATAATTCTGTTCAACGAAATATTGAAGGATGATAACACATCAAGAATTTCTTTTAGCAAAATATCTGCTGTTGCATGACCCAGAAAAACGCTTGTTAGGTATCGGCAAGAAACTGAATTTATTTCTGAAGACCAGTACCTGAGATACACATCCAACTGCCGTTTCACTTGTGTATTTGTAGTTTCATCAAATGCTATAGTAACCTTTCCTGGGCTACTAGATGCAATGTCTTTTTTCAAATCCTCTTCAAAATATTTTGACAATCCATGTGATATCACATAAGCAACTTTTTTTCTTTTAAGTTGCATTTTGGCTGCAATAGCAGAATCAGGAAACATTTCTTTGAAAAGTTCAACTGTTTCAGTGCATGAAACAAAAGACATATTGTCCTTAGCAACTTTCATGGCCCATAATGCTTCGGCTTTAGCCAACTGTAAATCATGACTCAGTACTTCACTAATATTTGTTTTGGGCTGAAGATCCCGTCCTCCAAAGGCTTTCAGGATGGACTTATTTTGAAATTTACTTTGAAATTTCTGCAAATGTTTTTTTCCTTTATGATGCGCTTTTACTTGTGAAAAGCCACTATTAGAAATGTTGAAAATTTCTGAACACAATATACACTTAGCAGAAAATATTGTTTCAGTTGCAGAACACCATTCTTTCAACTTCACTCCGTCCAATTCTTTGGCGAGCCACGCATCTTGAAATTTCGTTTTGGATTTAGGCATCTTAAACACTTGTATTACTAACCAGAAAATGAAAGGGAAGTACAAAAACACGTTCCAATATTGCAAAACCAGACAACTTCCCGAAATTTGGCTGCAAGGATGTCAGAAGATATGAAAAAAAAAAAAAAAAAAAAAAAAAAAGCAGGTCACCACTAGAGAACTGAACCTGCACACAGCACAGAGAACACTATAAAAGACGTAAAACCAGAAACTATCATACGCATCTCGCGCAAGTTCAGTCAAAGCGAGTCGGAGCCGAGATATATTGCGCATCGAAGGTCGCTGTCGCCGACGCATGATCGAAGGTCAATGATCACGTGCTCTACTGCCTGCCAAGATAATACTCAGCTACCATCCCATCGTCATTACCGGAGGTTACGGAAGGAGACCCACATGTTTCCTCTTTGCTTCCACCCACCTGCGGTTTACAATAACAAAACATCAGCAGAAAGAGGAGGTTCCACAAGGCATGTACAAAAATAAAGTACGATCTTCTGCGTGCCACGGAGTTTGTCTGCAAAGCGCAAACCAGGGGTGAAAATGACCCCTCCCCTTTTCCCTTAGATCTCGTTACTCTCGAAAACTGTTCGAAGGCAAAAAAAATGGAACGCCCGCCCCGAAGCAAGTGCATCTCGATGGCGTCATTTTCCCCTCCCTTCAGCAGCACAGCATATAGGCTGTGTTTCTACAATAACAGGTCTTTTTACCTTACCGTAATGGTAAATTTATTGGCGTTAATAACGGTTGTGTTTTTAATAAAAATAAGCTTACGAAAATTTTAGGATGAATAGCAAATTTTAGGTCTAATTTTAGGAATTTAAGGAGGGTCACAAAATATTAGGAATTTTAGGAGGAATGCGATCCCTGTGATATATTACACATTTTAAGTGCCAGTATTACATCCATAATATTTATGACACACACTGACATGGAGTAATTACTGCTCAAAAATTAACAGTGAATCGCAGCAAAATTTATGGATGAACCTCTGTGGTATTTAGCCGGCAACACGACTCCATTTCTATTATTGCTGTTATTTAAGTGCTTGTGAATATCTCAATGAGTACATATACATTGCGGTAAAGATATATTATGCATAACCCTTCTACTTTTTTGTTCAATGCGTTATATAAAGACAATGTATATTTCATAGATAGCAACTTATGCACTAGAGGTTAATGAGAAAATGAGGAAAATAGAGTTTGTAAAATACCAGTTGTCTCATGTTTAACCAGAAGCTTTGTGTTACACGGAACAGACAATAAGTTTTTGTGTGATTAAATTCCCATAAAAACCGGAAATGCTGATTGAAACACATGACCTAAAATAAAAAGCTATGAAAAGTAAACTCAATAAGACCAAAAAGCGCTTTAGGATTTTATGCAAATTCTATTAAACTTCACACAAGAACTTCACGATTGTTTCTAGTCACACAAAGCTTTTGGGTAACCACATCGAGACAACTGGTATGGTGTAAACCCTATTTTCCTTATTTTCTCGTTAATTTCTACTGCGTAAGTTGTGATCTATGAAATATATGACGATAGCTTTATATAATACATTGAATAGAAATTAAAAGGGTTATATATATATATATATATATACACCATATTTACAAAAGTTTTCGGACACCCCTTCAAAAGCAAATGAATGGATCCGCTGCAGTTAAGATACGTGGTACAGCTGCAAACGGTATAAAAACAAACCTGCAGCTGACCGCGATCATATTGCACTGTGAGGTCGAGTGAAAATGTTGCGGCGGGAGAGAACTGACTTTGAGAAAGGAAAGATTGTTGGGTGTTATATTAGTGGGTTGTCCATAACAGAAACCGAGAGGCATTTAAACATACCCAAGTCAACTGTTTGGGATGTACTGAATAAGTGGAAGACATGTCGTGCCTGAAGCAGCAAATTGTACTGGCAGACCAAAGAAAATCAGTGATAGGACGTCGAAGCCTCAAGAGAGTCGTTACAGCTAATCGACGGAGTATTGCACAAAACCCCAGTGTACAAGTGAGTAAAAATGCTGGAACCTCGTTATGTACACTAGGGTGGGTTGAAAAACCTGAATTTCTTTGATTAAAACGCCCTAGTGTGGAAAAGTTGAGAGTGAGCACCACTAAGAATTGTGTGAAATATTTTTCGAATTGGTTAATATCTTTGGCCTGACCAGAGCCTCAAAGTTTTGAAATTTCACAAAAAACATTAAATTTTCGAGTATCCGTCGAAAGTACCAGAATTACTCTGATCGAAATGCCCTATTGAGGAAAGGGTTTTTATAACCATCAACAATAAATGTATAAAGCAGGGCTGTGGAAATCTAAAAATTTCTACTCGTCCTCGAGGACGGTGTCTTAGGAAAACCCCCGTCTTCCACCAAGGGATACCCGTCCCCTATAAATGTATCCTAAATTTAAATATTCTATCTCTGTCCCCTATAAATGTATCCTAAATTTAAATATTCTATCCCTGTCCCCTATAAATGTATCCTAAATTTAAAGCTTGCATAATAGTTAAAATTATCAGGTTTTTTTTAACTTCATGTGCCTACATTTACCCAGTGATTAATTGCCAAAGTGGGGTCAAAGTCAGAGCTGTGGTCCATTTACATGTATCTGCATAACAGAGTCCAAGGCAGGTTGCTGCATACTGGACCTTAGCATGTTCTTTTGCAGATTCATCGCAGAAAATCCTCGTTCAACAACTGCAGTACTTGATGACAGTGTTAACAAAATCAATTCAACTAGCATGAGAATGTTTCTGTATTCCTTGGACAAAAATAGGTTTTTATAAACTTGAAGTAATGAGTTTCTTTGCTGGTTCTTGATTATATTTTGAATTTCAGTTCAGTCCATTCTTTTTCCATCTCTCTTGCATTTCCAGGAAGAATCTGCTTAAAATAGTCCCAAAGGTAGGATACTTGCTCATTTCCAAATGAAAGTAGAAGGGGTTTATCCTCCGGCCACTCAGAGAAGTCAAACACACTGAATGATTTAATGACATTTTCTTGAAACTGTTGGAAGCACTTCTCTAAATTAAGTCATAGGCAATTTCATGAACACAAATTAATCAGTTGAGCTGGATCTGGAAGCAAGCTGGACAACTCTCTTTGTTTTGTTGTGTGTCTCATTCTCTGTGAATTCTGAAAACTCAGGAAGTGGACCTTCCTTGATCTTTAATGCTCTCAGCTTCAGGATGCTTAAGTCTATTTTCTTCCATGCATCAATGATTAGGAATTCCTCAGCTTGGAAAGCTGGGCTAAGATGCTTAAAAATTCTACCGGGAAAAGTAAAAACCTTTGGAATTTGTTGGATTTCATGACTTTCAGCAGTCCTTTTGCAGTCGCAGATTAATCTTTATTTGCTCGCTCTGCCACATCTTCGAGATGCAGAAGTGCTGCACCAAAATTGGTAGTAAGGGACTTAACAGCTCGATGTGGGCTTGCTACTTACCTTATGTTTTGCAACCCACCGAATTTAACAAGATGGCTGTTTAATACATTTGCTACTTCCTCCAGTTATCTTTTGTCTTTTTGGCAAATAATGATAGAAGCTTAATATATGCTTTAAGGTCTTTTCAAACATCAACATATACTGATCATTTTTTCATATCAAGTATCGTCAGCTCTAGATTATGATTGATGCAGTGTATGACAATAAGACTGGGATATTTCTTTTTAATAAGTGCCCATATTGCTTGCTGCTCCATCCAAATTTAGCCCCACTAACTTATTAGACAGTACTTCCTCAGTTATCCCTATCTTTTCCAAACCATTTAAAATACTTTCTTGAATCCCATTACTGTTGCTGTTCTTTACAGCAATTATAACTGTCAACTGAGTTTTTGGTAAACCATTGTTTACATAGATGGCTTCCTGCTCGCATGAACTTTTATCAGTTGAGCCATCAGCCATGATGTAGAAAAATTGAGCTTGTCTTATTTTTTCTGCTACTTCACTTCCCAAAACTACAGCTATAGATGTCACAAAATCCACACAAGCATCACGATTCAAATAGCTGTCACTTAAAGTGATGCCATTCTTCACCTGTAAGTGACACAGGCCTTTCAATTTTGAGAAGGCTAAATTTTCACTAACAAGGAAATAAGCTCTATTGAAGAGTTTCATTAGCTTATCAAAATTTTCCTTGTTAATAATCTTCAGCGCAAACCACCATGGGTGTACTTGCAGGATTCTCTTTTGCAAAAGCAGCATCTTGGCATTTAATGTGGCACTTACTTTGGCCGTGTGTTTGAAGAGCTTCTTTCCTGAAACCTTGGGCTGAACTGCCAGTTCCTTTATACAGAGGGCTGTTTTTATCTGCTAAGTTTAGAAAACTAGTGCACCAAATGCAATACATTTCTTTTTCATCCCTCAGTTTAATCCATGAAAATTCCTTTTCCCAAATCTTCTGATAGCTGCGTTGCCGCTTTTCACTGTCATAGATATTTTGCCGCATTTTACTGCTATTCATATGCAGTTCAGTACCGATTTCAGCTTCCGATGAAGAAGGCTCCACATACATTTAAAGAACTTACACCGCCTTTGCACAATATGTTTAATTTAAAAAATGACATATTTACAAGATTAAAAACCCATTAGTACTTTCGGGTCGACAATCGGCCTGTCTTCAGATGGAGGAGAGCCGCTGCTGCACATGTGCTTCCATATATATGTCAGAGTATGATGACATACAAAGTATGGAATAGCGTTGCAAGGGTGTCACTCTGTTGCCATCATTTCAATGCTAAATCACGAATCAGATGATGTCCATGTGGAAATATGATAAACAGGGTGCAAAATATATATATATTTGTTATAACTTACATATTTAACAAGAAATGTTATGTAAGTTCATGGCTGTAATGAGTCTCTTCCAAATTCTGTGTAATTCAATTGGGGAGTTATCATTACAGCATCAGTCCCCGAAGGCCTGGATGTATAAACTTTCAGTTATATGCAATGAGTATACAGAGGCGGGTGTATGTAGCAACTTAATGTTTTTTCCAATCCGGTTGGACAGTTCCTTGTGCCACATATCTGGCGAGCGCTGTGTTACTATGATTAACGCGAATGTCATATTTATGTTCCTGCATTCGAGTTTCAAGGCTACGTTTTGTAGAACCTACATAGTTGATTACTTGTTCACCATTGGAGACATCTATTATTGGTATATTATACACACCTCATTTACACAAATTATCAGGCAGTTCCCTATCTTTTTGATAAGTGAGAATAGATTTCTGGATCTAATGCCAAAATGAGTATCATATTTCATACATGCGTGTGTCAGTACATTAGTAATGCTTGGGTACTGCTCTATTGTACCAACAAAACGCTTTGCTGGTTTTTGTTCTTTGGTCAAACATGTAGATCTATCATTTAAAATTCTTCGATCGATTCGGTTGATCATATATTTGGGATAACCATGTTTGGCGGCTAAATCAAAAATGAAATCTATTTCAAGTTTAAGCAAGCTGTTAGCAGATGAGTGCGAGAAGGCTCTTTTGATTAAAAAGTTGATAGCGGATAGCTTATGTAGTAATGGATGTGAAGAGTTAAAAAGGATTAAACTACTGCCGGCAGTGGGTTTTCGATACACAGAGTACGAAAGGTTACATGTTACTGGGTTACGGGTTATTTGAAAGTCCAAGAATGGTAGAGAGCAGTTTGATTCAGTTTCTATCGTGAGCCCGATAGTGGAAAAAACAGATGAAAGCGCGTCGGCGAACTTAGCTAAATCATCCTGTGTATGAAGCCAAAATACAAGGATGTCGTCGACCTACCTGATATACATACTAGGAAGAAGGGGAAATTCATTGAGAACTTTGTTCTCAATGTGTTGAAGCAGAATTTCTGCAAGTACAGCTGAAAGTGGAGAACCCAGGGTGAGCCCTCCACTTGCTTGTAAATTCGATTATCGAATTTAAAGTATGAACGCTGCTTAACAAATCTAAGAGCGTTTATAATGGCTGAAATTTCAGATGTGGGGACTTGGGACTCAGCAAGTTTGGCCTCTATAATGAGGTGGGTGGCATCCACTGGTACATTAGGGTACAATGAAACAACATCTAGGGAGGCAAGGGTGAAAGGTTTAGAATGTGGCCAAAGAACAAAAACCAGCAAAGTATTTTGTTGGTACAATAGAGCAGTACCCAAGCATTACTAATGTTCTGACACACGCATGTATGAAATATGATACTCATTTTGGCATTAGATACAGAAATCTATTCTCACTTATCAAAAAAGATAGAGAACCGCCTGATAATTTGTGTAAATGGGGTGTATATAATATACCAATAATAGAGGTCTCCAATGGTGAACAAGTAAGCAACTATGTAGGTTCTACAAAACGTAGCTTTGAAACTCGAATGAAGGAACATAAATATGACATTCACGTTAATCATAGTAACACAGCGCTCGCCAGATAATGTGGCACAAGGAACTGTCCAACCGGATTTCAAAAACATTAAGTTGCTACATACACCCGCCTCTGTATACTCGTTGCATATAACTGAAAGCTTATACATAGAGGCCTTCAGGGACGGATGCTGTAACAATAATTCCCCAATTGAATGACACATAATTTGAAAGAGACTCATTACAGCCATGAACTTACACAATATTTCTTGTTAAATATATAAGTTATAACAAATATATATATTTTGCACCCTGTTTATCATATTTCCACATGGACATCATCTGATTCGTGATTTAGCATTGAAATGATGGCAACAGAATGACACCCTTGCAACGCTATTCCATACCTTGTACGTCATCATACTCTCACATATATATGGGAGCACATATGCAGCAGCGGCTCTCCTCCATCTGAAGACGGGTCGATTGTCGACCCGAAAGTACCAATGGGTTTTTAATCTCGTAAATATCTGTCATTTTTTAAATTAAACATATCGTGCAAAGACTGTGTAAGTTCTTTAAATGTATTGTATATGCACGACATCTTCATTAAGACTAAAGCTCCACACGTTCTGTAGCACTACTTTCAAATTTTTTAATGGTATCACCGCCTTTAAAAAATCTCGTAAATCGCATTGTGAACGCTTCATTGTTATATATGCGAGAGAGAGAAAAAAGAAAAACAAGCTTCCCGCGTCTCCACTGATTTTCCTCCCGTGCGTGGTAAGTTTACGGCAGCCGCCCTTGGAATCGGGGAGTGGAAACTGCTTTTGTTGTTGTGCTGCCCGAGATCTCAAGTGTGCAGTGGGAAAATAAACAAACAGAACAGATGTTTGCACAAGCGTAGTGGATCGGTCACCCCGTGAGGATGGTAGCCAATGCATGCTACGGCTGGAATACGTGTGTGGTGTCGTGTTCTGATGCCATAATTTCTCCCAGCATTCGATTTACGGGGTTTTATGTTACTGTTCTTTCAAGCGAATTAGGTTTACTAAAAATGAGCAAACGGGGAAATACAAGAGGTTGAAATGCATTTTCCAAAAAAAAAAAAAAAAAAATTTTTTTTTTTTTTTTTTTTATAGTCGCCCACGCGGATGATCAATTTGAAGAATAAATTTGTCCTCCTTCAATTTCTACCGGGTGTGGACGGGCGATTTCCGCAGCCTTGGTATAAAGTGTAATTCCAATCGGTTAATTTATTCGGCTCAGTTCCAAAATTTTACATTAAAAAAAAAAAAAATGCGAAATGTACACGATTGTTTATAGATCAAAGCTCGTTTCCAACGTCTCATAATTATTCAGTTTTACGACGTCTTGAGGTTGATTTGTAGAAGTTGGATTTGTGATCAAACTGTGACAGGATTTTTCTAATCAGTAGGGTGGATCGTATGTATCCATCCCTATTGTCATGCCCACACATGCGAGCGGATGCCTAAGTCACTAGTTTCACTATCCGCTCAACGGCTTGCATGTGACACGGAAATTGGGAGAAATCCCAGCCATTGGCCTTTTCGTGGAGACTCATCAATTCCTCTGAGCTCACTCGGCTCAAGACTGGCGGTGGGGTAACTTCACAGTGAAACCAGTCGTTAATGTCTATGTAGTCCTTGGCTTGAAAGTTAAGCTTATGCACAACAAAGCTGCAGACAGATTCACTAACATTCCTCCTTGTCTTGATTATTCTCTAGACTGCAAGCTGTCTGATTTCAGCTCTCTCATCTGTAAGCATAGACAAAAGCAGATTTTCAGGGGAAGCAAAGAAATCATGTCTAGCGATGACTGGATCAATAACCTCTAGAAGGTTCTCTGGCAAAAATCTGGATCTGTTAAAGAGTTCACATAAGTGCTTTGCACCATCGTCGATAGCATGTTTAGTTTTGACAATAAACCATAAAGGTGTGCAAACTTTCATGACGTATTCCACAATCTGCCTGAATCCTGAAGATGAATTTGCAGTAGCAACGTATAGTCTCAATAATCTGTTTGCAGTTGTCAACCAACGGGAGTGTGAGAGCGGCTCCGGATTATGTTTACTGAGGTCAGATGAGCAGGTGCCTGATTGAACTGCATCTGATATTTTCAGCAAATATCTTTGGTCTGCTGATTACTAAGTACAGCTGCAAAAGCGGTACTCGCATTTGAGAAGGAATTGAGTTGGTTTACTGGTACTGGGGCGATACAAATCATATGTTCCTTCATCAGAAACTAATTTGGTTTTTGTTGGATCGTCGTCGTCAGTCCCACTGGAAACGCACGCAACCTCCTGTTTTCTGGGAAGAGCAGAATCTTATAATTTTTTCTTGATTTGCTTTTGGAGCTTCTGTGTTTCGATAAGATCAACAGGACTTATGTAACATTTCCTGGTTGATCTCTGATCTACAAGAAACAGTCGTTCTTTGGCTGGAACTTTCTTAACTGAAGGGGAAGTGCATTTATTTATATCTGAGCACTTGCAAGCAGCTACATCAAAATGTGTTGTATTTGCTTCATGCCTAAACTTTTTAAACCATATCTTTCACTGTTTGACTTTTAGTAACAGGTATACTAGAAATCTTCATGTTAACGCACTTGTGATATGAGAGCAACGTAGCATGTACACGCTGTTGAGAAACTGTTGGAATAGGAGGTCTTTAAAACAACTTTTCAATTTTCCCAGCTGCAGCGTCTACAATACATAAGAAACTAGGTTCTTGTTTGCTGTCGGTATCCAAAATAATTTTACGTCTCTCGTTAAAACTTATGGTATCTTCATATGTCGAAAGCTGGCTGTCGCACAGATCTTTTG
This sequence comes from Macrothele yani, assembly GCA_039090855.1. NCBI lineage: Eukaryota > Metazoa > Arthropoda > Arachnida > Araneae > Macrothelidae > Macrothele > Macrothele yani. Next base: position 163,844,664 of record CM077024.1, on the reverse strand, counting down.
GGATTCCAAAAATGGGACAAACAAACATTTGTTTCAGAGGAGGCTTTGAACTTAAATACTTCGGAATTACCACCACATTCGCCATTACGCCAGCGAAGTTACACTGCAGCGTGTCATTACAGTCAAACTAGTGGAAATGCGCAGCGCTGGCCTCGAATCTCCTCCCTAACCAACCGCACCCCATGTTGGTAAGAGCAGCGGCAGCCAAGTTGATTCTGAGGAGGGTAGACCAAGACAAGATGGCTGGATTGGCTGAGAGGGAGCATGAATGCACTATTGCAATACATTTCACATTTTTTATGCAAAATTTCGAAACTTTGAGCCTCTGGTCAGAAACGAATAATTTAACTGATTTGAATTATACTTTATACATTTGTTGCTGCTGATTATTAAAACCCTTTCCACACTACGGTATTTCGATCAGAGTGATTCCAGTATTTTCGACAGACACTCGAAATTTTCATGTTTTTTCTGAAATTACAAAACTTGAGCCTCTGGTCAGAGCCAAAGATATTAACCGATTCAAAAAATATTTCACACAATTCTTAGTGGTGCTCACTCATAACTTTTAGGCACTACGGCGTTTCGATCACAGCATTTCGGGTTTTTTCGACCCATTCTAATGTACACATACCATTTTCAGAGAACTTCACTCCATGGGTTACTGTGGTCAAGCGGCTACTCATAAGCCTTCCATCTTCACTCGGAATGCTACTCCTCGTTTAGCATGGTGTAAAGAACATTTATTGTGGACTGTAGATAAATTGAAACGGGTTCTATGGACCGATGAATCTGGATTCATACACGATCCAATAGTCTGATGGCCATGTGTGGGTATGGCAGCAGCCGGGGAACACTATTTACCACAGCACACTGTTCCTATGGTCAAGTTTGGAGTTGGCAGTGTACTCATGTGGAGGTGTTTTACGTGTACGGTCCCGTCCCGTCCCATTGGTTATCGTGGACAAACCTGTTAACCAGCACGTCTACCTCGATATTTTGGACAATTATGCTCTACCAACTCTGTGGCAATACTATGGAATCGAGCCTTGTTGGTACCAGCAGGATAATGCACTGAGCCATAATAAAGCAAGGACTGTTACAGCATGGTTTGACGATAATTCTGTATTGCGTGTGGACTGGCCAGCACAGGCCCTTATCTTAATCCCATAGAGCACCGCATAAGAATTTTGGAACCAAGACCTACTTACTAAGCAACAGTTAGCGGCAGCATTATGCACTTAATGGAAGTGCATACGTATTGCTGTGTTCCAAAACCTTGTTGAAAGCATGTTTCGAAGGGTCAGTGCATGCATTAAGGCCAAAGTGGACTGACACGGTACTAACGTATGCCAATAAATGATATGTTGTGTTTCTCTTCTACATTTCTGATGACTTTTGGCAATAGAGTGTATATTAATATATCTTTCCCTCAATGTATATGAACTTCATTACCGCATATGAATACAACGATCATGTACATGTCATAACATCAATAAAAAACCTTATATGTATATCAATGACAAATGCTAGAGAAAGGGAAAAAATCACCTACAGAAACCAATATTTTAATAAAGTTTACCTCAGTATTTAATTTCTACAACTTCATAAATACACTTAGCAACACCGAGTACACTTTGACAAGATGCATTCCAATTTCGGCAAAAGTGTTTTGGTAGTGAATTCAAAAAGCTGCGGAACAACTGCACAAGAAAATGTGACTCATAGATAAGGAATTGCTGTTGTGCTTTGTTAAAAACTTTTTTCATGCCGTACTGAAAAAAGTTTTATGTTATTGCTGAAAATGAAACTCTTAGAAGATGGCAACCTTCTGATAACTTATGTGCACACTGGTTCTATGATTGCTTTCAGATTTTAAAAGCACAAATGCAATCTTCAGAGTTTTTAAAGACAAGCCATCTGATCTAAAACTGTGAAAAGATAAATTCTAATTTTTTCGTAAAATAATCAGATATGAAAACAACTGACGCATTATAGTGCTGCTTGTTTGGTAGACAGACATGTCTTTTAGTGTCAAAGTAAAATCGCTTAAAGTATTAGTCACAAACAAACAAAACCTCTTTGGTGATGTTTTGAATTATCTTTCAAATTATTTAAAGAGCAAAAATATTAACATAAAATGGGTAATATACACCAATGAGCTATTAGATTACGACCACCTACCTAATAAGCTGTAGGACCCCCTTTAGCCTGCAAAATGGCGGCCACTACACGAGGAATTGATTCGACGAAGTGGCGATAGTTATCCTGGGGTATCTGGTACCATAATGTCAACAGCAGGTCCTCCAGTTCCCGTACATTTTGGGGTGGTGGTGATTTAGCGCGAACCCGCTTTTCCAAGTCGAACCACAAATGTTCGATTGGGTTCATATCAGGTAAATTTGGAAGCCAGGGCGTTAACAGAAAGTCACCAGCACGTTCCTCGAACCACTCCTTGACGATTCTGGCAGTGTGGCGTGGCGCATTATCCTGTTAGTAATGGTCATCACCAGCAGGAAGCACGATTACCCTGAATGGGTGAACTTGGTCTGCAACGATGTTCAGATACCTGACAGATGTCAGAGATTGTGCTATTGGAATAATGGAGCCTAAAGTGTTCCAAGAAAACATTGCCCACAGCATAACACTGCTGCCGCCAGCCTGTTTTCGCCCAACAGTGCATCCAGGTGACATAGCCTCCGTTGGCAATCAGCGTATCAGCACTAGGCCGTCTAAGTGATGCACGAGGAATCTTGATTCATCAGACCAGGCCACTTTCTTCCAATCAAGACGACCTTGAGCCCATTTCATGCATTGTTGGCGATGACGTGCAGTAAGCATGGGGAGCCGACTGAATCTTCAGCTACAAAGGCCCATGCGCAGAAAGCTGCGATGAACAGTGTGTTATGACACATTGCCCTGATCACCACTGTTGTAGCTGCAGGTGATTTGTCGCACCGTGGCTCTGCAATCGCCGTGAACAATACACGACAGTCTCCGTTCCCCTCTGGCATCATTGAACTGCGGATGACACACGGCTGGACGACGCTTCGCCGTTTGGCCATCTGTGCACCACTTTTGACACATACTCACTACAGCAGCACGCGAACAACCCACAAGCTGTGCCATTTCAGAGATTATAGCTCCAAGGTCCTGTGCTATCACAAGTTGTCCTTTATCAAAACTCCAATAAATCGGCAGTTGACTCCGAACACTTACTAACCAAAAGCGGGTCCTTGGGTTGTATATATACTGCTCTGTGAACTTTACCTGCGCCACCGTTCGGTCTCCAGGTATGCTCATTTCTTTAGGCTGGGGGTGGTCATAATGTAATTGTTCATCGGTGTCTGTAGATGGCTCCAGTACAAATACATAATACAAAAGCTTTATCAAACTGTTCTCAATACATATTTTTCAAGAAATCATTACATTTTGCAAGAAGATTTAAGACACCAAGCCTTTAGTAATACCACTAGTGGCAGAAACATCATCCCAAACCCCACTGCATCAATAGTTAGTGTTAAAATACAGAATCATAAGTTTGCAACAGCTCTAAGCTCAAACATCTGCTTCTTGTTTGGGTGTCTTTATTGTTATAATAAGTTAGACACAATGAATAATTTTCAGCTACAGATTTATGTACCTACTGATAGTGTTCTAGCAGTGGAAGATAATCTAGAGATTACCAATTTTCAGTTTCAGTAAGAAATTGCAACAGACAAAAGTTCTACACAAATGGACATAGCAAATGTTTTCCTGTCTTTAGAATAAAAATACTTACAGTGATGACTGCATATTTTCCAAGTAAGCCACTATTTTTCTTACATGGAATTTTTTTGTGTCAAAGTATGTACAAAAGGTTAATTAATGCTAAAATAATATACAGTGTATGCTTAAAAACATAAAATGCATAAGCATTAGCACTATACAATGCATAGCACATTGTTAACTAGAAATAATGTAAAACTTTTTTTTTTTAAGGACACTGCTCTTTTACGGACAAAAATAAATGACCCAAGAGTGTTCCTAAATCAGAGGCCTCGCTGTGGTTAACTGTGAACAATGCACCTGACCAGTGGTCACCATTAAGTTTTAGGAGACGGAGTAAAAATACTTCTTACATGGTTTTCAAGAAGTATTTTGTGATTTTTAGAAGTAGCACCCCCCTCTAAGTTTGCAAATGACTGCCACAAAAATTCTCACATCTAAAACACTTTTTTTTCAATTCTATTAAAAATATATGCATTACAATAAAAAAATCTGTTCTTTGAACATGCAGTTATTTTAATTATTTTAATAAGTATAGCAAAATTCAAAGCAGAGAAATAATTCCTAAGGTTAAAAATGTGCAACCTCACCTCTGCCGCAAATATGAAAATTCTGTGATATGTGTACATACGATTCTTCCCACACACACAATTTAGCATTGCAACAGGTTGTAATCGAGAATGATCTTAGTTCCTCATATTTTTAATAAAAAATACAGTTTGTTTTGTCAAGTTCACTTCTGTACATTTGCTAGAAGTAATTTATTTATACAAGAAGAATTAAAATCCATGGCATATTTACATTGTTCTTTTAATGGATATAACAGTGTCATCAACAGGTTTTACTTTTCAGATAGCATCTTTTTCATCAGATTCGTCGCTGGTTACCTTGTCTGTGGAATTAGTTTCCAACATGACACACGTACTTGCACTGGTATAGACTTCCGCTGCTCGTCTTGTTCAATTCCGAGCATCTCTGCCTTCTTCCTTTTTTTCAGCTCCGAGTTCTTTTTTAGCAAGAGTTATGTCAAATTCGTTGACCTTTTTCTCATTGTCCAAGAAGGAATTCTCTGTCCTCATTGATTCAATTTATCAACGAATGCTGTTTCATTAGAACGCTAAGTTTCACTCATTCGTTTGCTACTCTTGCACTTATCGAAAAGTTTTCCCAGCTTGTCAATTGAATGTTGTTCATCACGAGTGGGAATGCGAGCCTTTGACCAAAATAATGCAACTTCTCTTATCACAGCTTGTGAACTTTTGCGATTAGTCTTGTTCAGTGTTTTATGGAGGTAAAAAAATTTACTTAGAACTTGGGGATTACATGGGAGTTTACTCCCTTTAATTTCACTCTCTTCATACATTCCTAACAGGTAAATTATCATATTGTGTCTTGTCGTTACACACAGAGCGGGAGCCGTCATCTTAAAACAGTTTCAAAACAATAAAATAACTGCAATAACATATAAGGCTAGCCGCATGGTTCACACGCTTTTTTAATCACAAAATTCCAGGACTTTTGAATTTTTTTTCAGGACATACGATTGGATCCAAACGCTTTTACTTTAAAATATAATGAAACAAACCACAGGTCTGTTCAACCTGTAACCAACAACAAACAACTTCTTACATGCTTGGACAAACTTAATGCAGAATGTTAAAAATGTTGTCCGCTGCAGCTAATCAGAAACTTAGAATCACGGATAATACTCAAATACCAAAACTGTCACTGATTTTGAGAAACTTTAATTTTTCTGCTTTGGCTTTAGTTCAATTATTGAAGCAAATTACAGAAACAACAACAACAGCGTAAAACTCAAAAATACATAGGTACGTGGCATTACTCTTAAAATGCTTTCATATACCACACAATCAATTCATAAAATACTATGTATATTTATTTATTTTGAAATAATGCTTACACTGGAAATTTAAGGGTAAGGAAAGATGAAATATTTGGAACTTTTTCAAAGGACCAAAGGGGTTGTTATTTCTTAAACACATAATCATGAGAGCAAACAAATTGTGTTACATTTTTTTTAGGGAAGGAAATTTCAACATGATATTTATGCTGTATTTTAAATTTGTACTCGCCAGCAAACAAAGCATGCACAAAAATTTTCAACATGAAATGAAAGAGAATAATGGGAAAACACCTTAAATCCAAGGGCTGTGTACAACTGCATTCATAAGTGATCAAGGCACTTTCGCTGTGCATGATTAGAAAACTAATTATAGGGGATGTAAAGTGATTAGTTTGCTCAGAAAATACTAAGAAACAACTAGATTTAAGTTTCTGATATTAGAAAGCAATCTAATTTTATGGCAACTTTTTATGTAAAGCATTTATTAGCAAATTTCAGTAAAGGTCAAAATAACCCCCACAAAAAAAAAAAAAAAAAAAAAATAAATAAATAAATAAACAAAAAAAAAATCAGCTACTTATAAAACATCAGCTATTTCCACCAGTGGCTAAAAAGATGTTACGAAAATTAACAAATGGCGCAAAAACGTTTCGCCTAGCAGAAGGAAGGTATTAGAGATGAAAAGATTTTCAAATCAAACAGTTAAAAGAACAGATAGAGAAGCAAACATGATATAACTGTATGCCTTTTAGCGGAAGAATTTTGCACAATGGAAAAGTTGAAACAGGCCAAAAGTATTCCTCATAGCAAAAGCTATGCTAAGGAAAAAAACTTTTCAAATACGTCTCCCAAAAGCAGAGATAGCAAGAAAAACGTTTCGACCTTTACAACCCCTAGGGAAAAGTACACATTATTTGAAGAGGATCTTCTTATTGTAGCTTTATTATAGTGAATGGCATACAGTAAAAAAAATTCTCATTAGGGTTTCTAGAGGCAGAGATAGGCTGCAAATGGAAGTACATAAACACCACCTGGCAGCAGAATTGTGAACCACAAACCTCCTCAAATGCAAACTTAGTGTTCCATAAGGTAAATGGTATCTGTTGTTAAAAGAATTTTTTAAATCGGACATTTAGAAGTACAGATATTGAGAAAAATAGATTAAATATTTGCGCCCCTAGTGGCGAAATTGTGCATTATTTTGGGAAGAAAATACACACAAGCAGTTTTCATAGTTAGTAATATCTGGTCGAAAGAGAATATTTGTCAATCGGGTTATTAGTCCCATAGATATTACTGTAAACGGAAATGTGAACTTACGCCCTCTAGTGGCGCACTTGTGCGTTAAGAAGTATTTGAAATTATATGAGAAACATTTCACACCAAAATGTTCTCCAACAAAGAAAGAATTTTTCAAATCGTACTCCTAGAAACAGAGATATGGACAGCAATAAGATATATGTATATGCCCCTGGTGGAAAAATTATGCACTATTTAAGCAGGAGGTATTCTCAAAACGTCTTCGGAGGCCAGCAGTATCTGTCCACGTAGGAATTTTTTCAATCGATTTTCGAGCTCAAATACATCAGAAGTAAATATAAACACTTATGCCCTGGCGGCCAAAACATTCTTTACCAAAAATGAGGAATTATATGCAAAACATTTTTCCTGAAGAGCTGTATCTAACGCAGGAAGAATTTTTCAAATCAGACTTTTAGAAGCGGAGATATTGAGAAAACTGCGATTCACCGTTACGCCCCTAAAAATATATTAGTCTCATAGATATTGCTGTAAGCGGAAACGTGAACTTACGCCCTCTAGTGGCTCACTTGTGCGTTCAGAAATATTTGAAATTATATGAGAAACATTTCGCACCGAAAATGTTCTCCAACAAAGAAAGAATTTTTCAAATTGTACTCCTAAAAACAGAGATACGGACGAAAATAAGATATACGTGTGCGCACACTGGTGGAAAATTATACACTATTTAAGCAGGAGGTATTCTCAAAAAGGTTTTGGAGGTGACCAGTATCGGTCCATGGAGGAATTTTTTCAATCTAGTTTTGAGCTCAGATTTTATTGCAAATATTGGGTTGTCGGAAAAGTCATGACGTATTTTAGCCACGTTTTGCAAAGGTCATTTATTGATAGAAAGAACAAAGATCAATCAATGATATAATGCCTGTTTTGTTCAATAACCTTTTGTCATCTTTCAGTGAGCTGCAGAATGCCTCGTTAATAGAAGGACCTGACTTTCGTGGCGAAAAACTGTACAAGGTGCTGATTTACAGCCTCATCTGAACTGAACGTTACACCACGCAAGGACTCTTGAAGAGAGCGAAACAAGTGGAAGTCTGACGGCGCAAGGTCAGGCGAGTATGCTGGGTGTGGCAACACATCCCACCCAAGCTCCAATAATTTTTGGCGGGTGATCAAACTCATGTGTGGTCTGGCATTGTAGTGATGGAACACAACACCTTTACGATTAACAAGCTCTGGACGTTTCTGGATGATGGATTCGTTCAAACTGTCCAATTGCCGACAGTACACATTTGAATTGATTGTTTGCTTCCGTGGTAGGAGCTCGAAAAACACGACACCTTTAAAATCCCACCACACTGAGACCAGAACCTTCCGCTAATGAATGTCGTTTGAGGCGAAGCAACACGTCGGGACCAAGACCGTTTGCGTAGCACATTGTTGTACACAATCCACTTTTCGTCACCAGTTATCAGTTGCTTAAAAAAGGATCATTTTCCTAATGTTTAATGAGCATATCGCAGATGTTTATACGCACTGTCAAAAGAGCTTCTTTGAGTTCTTGAGGAACCACACATCGAGCTTGATTACGTATCCCAGATTCTTCAGGTGGTCGTGAATGCTTGATGTGCAATCTGCCTGCCACCTCTCGTTGTGTAACGTGGGTTTGACTCAATCAATGCCTTGATTTGGTCGTCATCAACCTTGGTTGACCTCCCGGACCGAGGAGCATCGTTGAGGTCAAAATCACCAGCACAGAATTTTGCGAACCACCGTGGGCACTGACGTTCTTGTAGAGCATTATCATCGTACACTTTAAGCAATTTTTCACAAGCTTGACGCACGTTCTTCCCTTTACGGAAGTAACACAGTAAAATATGGCGAAAATGCACAGTTTGGTCTTCCATCTTCAACTTGATGTCAAATCTCCGCAAATCAACCAAATCGCTCACTATTCCTTTTAGACTGCAGCTAGAAATGGCACCTGTCGAATGTCATAGCAATAACAGTGCTGCGCATGCCTATAGTACTTCCAAAACGGCCCAACCGCCATCGGGTGCCAAAATACGTCATGACTTTTCCAACAACCAATACATCAGAAGCAAAAATAAACCCTTCGGCCCTCTGGTGGCCAAACCATTCCCCCTCCCAAAACGGGGAATTATATGCAAAACATTTCCTTTCAAGAGCTGTATCCAACGCAAGAAGAATGTTTTAAATCAGACTATTAGAAACTGAGACATTGGGAAAATTGCGATTTACTGTTACGCCACCTAGCGGAAAATTTGTGCATTATTTGAAAAAGGGACTAACTAAAATAGTCTTCAATAAAAACGCCATCGAAAGGAAAAATAATTTTTTTCAATTGGATATTTAGAAGCAAATGTATGAAATAAAATGCATTTTAAATTCAATATGATCTTCATTTGCGCTAGCTGCGAAGTTGTGCATCAGAAAAAACCCAGAACAAATAGATCATCATTCTCACATTTTAAGCTTCGCAATACAAAAAGAATTTTACAAATTGAACTAATAATTGTAGGGATATGTTTCCCAATCGGACAGACAAAGTGATAACATAAGCACGACGCCAAAAGATGCTAATATAACGCATCTTCAGTCCTCCTAACAGACAAGACCACCCACGCCCCACACCCGCCGCGTTTTGCACGGGGTGGGGAGGATAATTTGTCAGACATAAGTTACGCCAGTAGAAAAATCTTCAACTACAAAACATCAAGCAGGAACAAAAAGGCCAGAATGGAAAAAGTTCCAGGACATGCAACAGAATTTTAGGACATTTCCAGGACACGTACGAACCATGTAGCCAGATAAACTCACACAGCAAAAAACAATAGAGCATAAGCACATGACTTTGCAGCTGCCTGTTCTACGCGGGAATGATGGGAAAAACCTGCCTGCCTGAAGTGCATGGCACACATAACTACATGGCGAGCGCGATTGTACTCACGGCACGAGGGTACTGAGAAAGCCAAGACAAGCGGGAAGATCTTATTTCTTTAACTGACCGGACACTGTTTAACTTGAGATGCTAAACTTTTGATATTATACCCTTTCAACAGTATTATTATTTAAAGTAATGGCATTATACATTATTTGTCCGTTCTGCTACTTTGCAATAGAAATTCGATGGTGTTGTGCGACCCCTAAATATTATTCGACTGAGCTGAAATTTTGCATATAAATAAAGTTTATGTGTATTCTAAAAAAATGGGAGGGTGAGAACAAAGAAATTCAAAATTTTATTTTTTGGAACATCCTACTGTCCAGGTGTTAACACATCATCTCTGCACCTAACAAAAATATACTTCAGTAATGAAATTAATCATTCACCTGTTTCACTCTGGAACATACAGTAGTTGAATATCAAGAACATCAACACCCCTGGCCAATGAAGAGTAGTAACTGATTATTCAAAAGTTGAGGTTTATCTACATGTTGTTAACAGATTTCAGCATTAATAAAGGCAATGGAGAACTCAGCAAAAATCTTTTTCACACTTATTTTTCAGTTATAAACAAAGTAACTGTGGTCCCAATGACACTACTGGGAGTTTCTTCACAGAAGCATTTGTGACTCAGAATAAGTAACTGATGGAAATAAAGATTCTAAGAGAGAGCTATTCAGTGGATGGAAACTAACATATATTTTCCCTAAACACAAAATATTGCAATTTCCAGGCAGATGAATTCCAGGCGTTTTCTCGAAAACAGAGCACCTCAGTAACTTGGACAACACTGTTTTTGGTAGTTGTGATGTGGTAACTTACTCAGATGAAAATTGAAATGTGCTTAAATTCTCACTCCAGAATAGTTTGCTTTTTACATTTTTTGAAGATATATTTTGTATGGTGAGAGAATAGTTGCAAGGCTGAAGGCTTTCAGAGATATGAGAATCAAATATTTACTTAAAAAAAAAAAAAATTCTAGTCACCAGATGTCTATGAATCACCACAGTTCACTTCTCTTCCATGCATTTTGATACCATTTGAAAACTCTTCATATTTCTTTTGATTACGCAAGTGGCAAGCACATTCCAGGGGAAGGAATTTTGGAAGTTTTAATAAATGTGTCAGAGTCTAAATTTAACATGGGCTAAAATGCTTGTTGCAAAACCTGCATGCACTTTCTAAAATGGGGATTTTCAACAGAATAACCATTATGATTTATTTTTATGTAATGATTTAAAAGACATTATTTTACACGGATGATAAAATGTTCCATTTTTCCTTCCATACCTTTCTCAGATTTTACTCAGTTACAACATTTTAATATCCAGCCATAAATTAAAGACTTTTTACCATTGCAACACTACTGTGGAAGCAGCTGCTGTGTCCCACAAATGCGGTTCAAAATTTTATAAGCTGGTGTCATTATTTGTCTTTCATATGGATGCTGCAAATATGCTCAAGTAGCTAAATTTTCATGTTAACATCCACACCATCACAAGGCCCCTTTCCACTGGATGTGGCAAAGTAGCGACAATATGCAATGATACTAAGATTTTCTTAAGGTGACCTAAGCTGTTAACAGCATGCTACATTTAGAAATGGCGCTCAGTACTTCAGTCAGCTTTTTGAAATATAAGTGAACAGTCACAATCGCATCATGGCATAATTGATTTTGGTTAGTAAAATAACCAAAAATAAAATATGTGGTATTATATAATAGAATAATAGCTATATACTATATTCACTACTGTTTCACACGTTATGGCTTAGTTCAAAAGTTTAATGTTCGACTCTTCACAGAAATAAGCTAGAAATAGATGAACTCTTGCCTGTGGAGTATTCTTAGTGGAAGCCCTATAATCCATTAGGAGGAAATAAACACAGTTCTGTAACTAGTTATCTGGTTAAATATTTACTCTTAAAAAAAAAAAAATGCTGGGTTTTCAGATCTATTTTGGAAACTGAAAAACGAGACATTGTAATATAAATTTTGGGAAAAATTAAATGAAAATAAAAACAAAATGTATCAGATGCTGCCACTGCAACATTTCATTTTTATTGTTCCAGGTACAAGAAAATTCACAGCTCTAGCATAGTTAGAAATCCCATTTTGAAAGGCAGTGTATGAACTGAGCAGTGTTTGACAAAACAGCTTAGAATTTTTTTTTTTTTTCCGAATTCAAGCTTTACTTTTCGACTTTTATGTTAACATAGCAAATAAGTCATCTTAAAAAGCCTTTCAAAGCCACCAAAAATATCGTGTAGACTAGTGTACAATTTGACCCCCAATTTTTCAGATGAAACTCAGGATTTCTTTTTCCTATTCTTTTATGTACACATCAGGGATGCCAATTCTCTTATGATTAGGTACACCAAGACAGAATTTGTCACTCGTGTATTACTTAAGTACTCCATGTGCATGCATGCACATCGCTCCTGGTATTCCACGCCCTCATTGGTCACCTACACAGCATGATCTAGCTCAGCTCAAATTTGCAAATAAATAATTGCAGTTACTGTATATGATCCTTTACTAGTGCATAAGAACTACAAGTATATTTATCATGCATTTTTATGTTGCCATTAATGTTCTATATCCAGTTTTAATCCCCTTACAAGAACATGGAGAAATTTGCTGACTTTTCCCATATTTTCTGTTTCTGGTCACTCTACCCTATTTTTTTTTTTTTTTTTTTTTTTGACACTAAAAAAAATTATGGCAAGAAAAAAAAAATACAGTATTTTTTTAGGGCCTATCACACACACACAAAAGAGAAGGAATTAAAAATTTTAGACTTTTTTGGGGATTCCAAGGCAGTGTGAACTTTGTCACATGGCCAGATGCTTAAACATCAGACAAAAAAAAAAAAAAAAAAAAAAGGTCACTACATTAGCAACATCCAAGAAACGCTTAATAAATGTGCTCGAATCTTGAAAATATACTTTACACAGATGTTTAAAAGGATTATTTTACTGGGATTTTCAATTTCCGTAGTATACTCAACGTTTTCTGCACTTCATCATGGACTGACTACGGAGAATCCACAGTACTTGGAAATCTGCAAAACTGGCATTCTCTACCTCTCCTGAAACTACACTGTCCTTCACTAAGCTAATTTTTCACAACTTTTCTAAACTTCTTACTCAAATCACTTGGGAAAAATTGGCAAGGCACTCTAATTAAGCATATATTTCCCCCTCTCCCCCCAGTAAGTAGTTACTGCAACCTTTCCTATCCCCATTCTTTACATACTGGCCTCTGGTTTTTAGGGATCAAAAAGCACTTCAATATTCCACTTTCAAAGATTTTTTGTGAACCAAGCTAGAAAACAAAGGGGCATTATCCACACTCACTATGTGGATAACTTTCACATCACACACTGCAGCTTTACACATTTGAAGCAGAAAATATCACCTTTTCATGAACAACCATGGTCCACCAACCTTCTTTGTCATGATAATAAGCATCATTGTTATCAGCATTTATCTTACCTTCTATGTATTCTAGATCCCACTGTATTTTGAAAAGTTGCAACCCTTCATTAGGATAGCAACTTTTTCTTGTACTGATAAGGCAATAGATACAAAGTATATCACAACAAAAGAACACACCTGGATCACTGAAAGTTTTACTATCAATTGGCAAAATAAACTTCATTGGAAAACTGGAGCATCAAATTTGATTATTTAAATGGCATGAAGTTTTTTGTAGTTTGATGAAAAATGTGATTTTCTGTTATTAAAAATACACAAGAGATAATAAGCAACCTCAGCAGCCCATGATAAACAGTGTGGTTGGGGAGGTCAACATAAAATTCACTTGCAATTCCTACAAAACAAATGTCTTTACAACAGTCAGCTGCAAGCAATTCTATCTTCACAAATATAAGAAAGCAAATGGAATACATGGCATCCACACATATGTTATTGTTATGCAGTCTGATGTATCTTAATCTTATTCAAAAGTTTCTTTTAAATGTTAGCTCCATTCAAATTTGCAGTATGAACTGCCTTGTAACTTACTACAACAAAACAAAGTATGAAAACACAATTACCAAGTGATGATCAACATTGTATTTTTTTCTTTTTGCATTATGCAATGGTAAGAAAAAGAATTCTCTGTTTTAACTTTTATCAGTAAGCTTTTTTCATGTGGATGCTGAGGCCACATCCCTGCAATTGTGTTTCTATGAAACATGAATCTACATGTTCAATTAAAAAAAAAAAAGTTCTAATGTAGAACTAGTTTGTATAGTTCCCCCATTTTCATATACCTTTTTAAACCATTTCATTATTTCTAACTATGAAACAAAAAGTCCTTTAATGTTTAAATACCGTGGCTTTGTATTGAAAGTACATTTGGAAGAGGTAGACATGGATCCCACAAATTTCATACAATTCTTATAGATTCTAAGATGAAAATGACCTTCTTAACACAACTTTCATACTGTATCCCATTGTAAGTGGGAAAATACATCAAAACCATGTTTATGAGACAGCTTACCTGCTGTTGACTGAAGTGAATGCCAAACTCCCTAAAATGAACTGCTGGCAATTAAAGCTGGTGGTAAGAACAACATGGAATTTTACCTTTTCGCATGGATTTATCTTTGCTATTCTGCATATCACTTTTTAAAGGTAGACAGAGATGGACCACACACGCACATGCACACAAACGATATACTCCAAATACTCGGAGTAGGATCCAAAAGTTCGGGGACAGCGCCTACCTGTGAGAACGCAAGCATGTAGTTAAAGTTACGGCATCTAAATTGCCCACACCCCACCCCTCCAGTCAGAATGGTTTGGTCCATGGAAAGTGTTTGTTGCTGTGGTTAGTCTTCTGCAATGTGAGAAACATGGCTTTTGAAGAGCAACACTGTAACATTAAATTTTGTCAGCGTTTGGGTAAAACAGCTACAGAGACCTTAGAAATGTTTTCGAAGGTGTACGGTCACTCTACGCTGGCAAGATCAAAGGTGTCAAAGAGGGCTGAGAATCCATCACAGATAATAAGCGCTGTGGTTGACCTGTGACTGCACGGAGTGAGGAAAACATTACGATGGTGGCGCAGTGTGTTCATCAGGATCGTTGCCGAACCATCGAGGAAACTGCTAATGCAACTAACTTATCGGAGACCACATGCCAGTGCATTTTGACGGAGGATCTTAACATGCACCGTGTGTGTCAGCACACTGTCCCTTGCCTTTAGAACTCCGAACAAAAGGATTAACAGATGAGAATATCGGGCGAATTAGTTGACAAAGCCGATAGCGATCCTACGTTTTTGGATGACATCATCACAGGTGATATTCAGCCAAAAACGTGCTTCTTCAACATGAAAATCACTGTCTTCACTGCAATCAAAGAAATTCACATCGATCACAGCAAAGGAAAGTCATGCTGGAGGTGTTTCTTGATTCTCACGGCATTGTCCATTTAGAATTTATTCCTGAGGGCACAACAGTTAACAAGGAACGTTATCCACACATTTTACGTAGCTTACGGGAGTCAATCCATCGTAAATGGCCGAAGATGTGGTTAAGTGGAGAATGGTACCTTCTCCATGACAACGCGCCTGCACATCGGCCCCTACTGGTCATGGAGTTTCTTACCAGAAATCGTACTAATGTGCTTCCACATCCCGCCAATTCACCAGACTTAGCCCCCACCCCCTGCGATTTTTCCCTCTTTCCGCAAACATGGCTTTCAGCAATGCTTCCAGAAGCTTTACAAGCGCTGGCAAAAGTGCATCGTCGCCCAAGGGTATTATTTTGAAGGTGGTTGTGCATCAGTGTTTTAAAGTACTTAAGGTAAGGAACTATATGTCAAGTCCTCAAACTTTTGGATCCTACCTTGTATGCTTATGGCAGAATACAAGGCAGACTTAAAATACCACTGCCCTGCTGATTGTGGGCACAAAACAACCAAAAAACATGTGCAATAAAATGACTTTACACTTTTGGGTACTCAATTTCAGAAAATTAGCACTGATTTACATAATCTCATACACTTTGTAATGTATTTCTAAAATTCATACATAAATACTAACAGATTAGAACTAGAACAATTGCCCTCCTTTCTTTGAATGATGAAGAGGACAAAAACTGTGAAGTGACAAATATAAAATGGTTTACACTTAATCAGTACAAAAGTACTTACTGTCAGACATTGGTCCATTTGTTAAAACTACCCTGTCTAAGCTACCTGATGTAATACTGTTTTCTGAAGGATTCAAAGCTGTAGGTGGTGTTAATAGAGAGTTTTGTGAGCTACACTCCTCACTCGTAGTGATCACAGCAGAAAGTGAAATATCAACACTACCACTTGGTTCTAATTTAAATTTGGAAGTGGGCTGAGTAAAGAAGGAATGTTCGGCACTAAAAGAGCTAACTGGATAACTTTCTTCCTCTTTTAACCTCTCCAGTTGCTTCCTTTGCATTTCAAACAGTTCTTCCTGATGGCTTTGGAAACTTTTTAAATCAAAGTCCACCGGTAAATGAGTAATAGGTCGGTTTGCTGTGTCGAGATTTCGATGTTCTTCATTGTCTGAATCATCTGTGCTGTCGGAATTAGGATTGGTTTTATTTACAGGGGGCTGTGGTCGGAAGTATAACCTGAAACAAGAAATTTTTTTTTATTTAACATAGCATTTTTTAATATAAACAACATCTACATTAAACACTTTCACTATGAAAAATAATTAGTCTTCAAGAATAATTTTTTTAATCCATAAAGAACTCTCAAAAAGGTTGACAATTTTATGAAATGAGGACTACTTTTTAGTTTGCACTTTCTCTTTTTAACAGTCTCAACAATTTCTTCTGGGTATGTAGTCAAATGTCTTTTCAAAATCAAATACCGTATATAAATGATAAACTCATCTCATAAAACTTTTCAAAAAGCTGCCTGAGTAAATATATATTAATTGCCTTGACATACACTTTCTACAGGGTGTCTTACTGATTTCCAATGAACCAAATTTATGACTTTTTCATGACATCTTCAGTTAAGTTAATGACTTTTCGATAATGTGTGGCACAATGACAACCATTTTAGACTCATAATCTAGTACCCTTGGCTTGAGATCCCAGGTTATTTTTCATTTTTAAAAACACTGAAATTAATTCCATACAACAATAGTTTAGGCAAAACTGTTGTGTTTATAATATTGCTGCTAAAATGGCTAGGGAGGGGGGTGCTTTTAATGAACCCCTACCCGAAAGCTAGTTGAGATGAAAGCTGAATGTAATTCTTATGTCATTAAAATTGCTTAACATGAATAATATAATTATGTATGGCTTGCACTATGCCATTCACCAAATTCTATATGCTTACAGAAAAACATTCAACTCTCATCTAGGATGGGGTATGGCTATTTTCAGAAATATTTATCATTACATCTATTAATACACAAATTATTTTACATGGTAATGCTGTAAAAACTTACAAGTTTTTATTAAGGCAATATAAAAACTATGAATATACAAAATTTATAGAGACTGAAATTTCACAGTGAAAGACTCAGTGTTTAAGTATCCTAGCTAAACTTGTTATCTCAGAATCTAGAACTTCAGCTTCTTCTTTTGCCTTTTCTATAAGCTTTTTTTTTCTTATCTTTGAGTTCTTTTAGTTCTTGGACTGCTCTCCTTTTACGATTGGCCACTTCATCTTTGTCACATTTCTTCTTCTTTAAGGCGGCTTCTAACTCTTTTTGATGAAGAATTTTCGACAGCTAATATCATTGATTTTGTGATGTCCACATTCAGTTCTTTCTCACTACTAGCTAAACCACCTAATGATTGAATTGCACTGTAAACACTTCTTTCTGCAACAACTGCATCTTCTTCTAAGTTTTCAATTAAAAGTTCCTTGTTAAAGAAAAGCCTCTTTCAACTGCAGCATTGCCATGAAACATGCATAGCAGCTTCTGTAAGAACTTGATTAAGTCATGGTTCGCACTTTGTAGTAAATTCATCAGGAAGTGATAAAGTTTGTCCTCCTTAGGATTGAACTGTTTTAGTTGTTTTTTAGAAGATTCCACAAAATTGTAAATATTCCCTCTTCACAGCATCAGCTTTTGATGAAGACATATGTTTTATATATATATGTCATGGGGCATTGACTACATATCGATTTATAAGGGTGCAGGTTCGTGTTTCCTTCTAGGTGTGCAAACTTGTCTTCATTCAGGTGCTGATACAAAAAAAAAAAAAAAAAAAAAATCATGACCACCCACTCAATTTCATTACTTCATGACCTTTTCATGACCAGTAGACACCCTGTTCTAAGCCTGCTGCTCAAAATACTTGTAGAAATACAGGAAGGAATGCTAATTAAAGAGATACCATGGTAGTTAATGCAAGCTTTCCTGCTCCTTTTCTTTTATATTGGCAGAATGACTAAATGCAACATCAACACAGTTTGTAGTGGAAAATCTAACTATTCTATGTAGTCAAAGAACATGTAATGATCCACATGATAACTCATGCTTTTACAGCTGTTCTGCTACAATTTCATGCTTTCACTGAGTGATGTTTCTGTTGTAACATAACTTTTAATAATATCTCATATTTATGCTATTCACTTTATCGATAACAGCAATGTGGTGCAGTTGGCTCAAGCCCATGCCTTGTGGCTGTGTGGTGACAGGGTCAAATTTCGTCACCAACCACACAGTTCATGGTTTTCCAGGGTTTCCACAAACGGATCTCTAAAATCAGAACTGGACATATTGAGCCATACCTGGAAGATGTCCTGGACAATCATAGACATAGCTGGGTCAGTGCAAACCGCAACAACAGGATACCATCTCATAAATCCCCCCCCCTTCAATCCCAAGAAAATTCATCATCATGACTGTGTGCAGCTGACGGTGATGCTGCTCAACCTCAGTCGAGGATAAGGCATCTAAAGAACAAAGTCTACAAATCCTGATGCAATCTTAATAATATTTGCTGGCTCTTCACTATTGCACAATCAGTTTTTGAAGTAGATACAAGTAAATTATTTTGAATATTGAACTCATTTTGGAATCTCTGAAAATCACAGTACCTTTAATTCCACTTCTTGGAGGCATTTGCACCAGGATACTGTCATTTATGTTTTTCTTATTATTTTGGCACAATAGAAGCACCTTTATTTTAACTGTTTTTTGTGTAACATCTCAACAGAAAATTTGAAAACTGCAACCCCCTGGGAGCAAGAAGCACATCTACCTAGTTTGAAAATAATGCATAGAATGTATCCCTGCACAGGTTCTTACCTAATTCACCAAGAAGGCAGGCTAAGCCATTTATCAAAGGCCACTGTAACTTGTGCTTAATCTTGTTTACACAAGAATCAATCACAATAAAGCTGCCATGATATATGTTTTTTTGGTTTCATTAATAATACCTACTGCATTTATGTTGAATTTTTCTCATTTTCTGGCTAATTCTACTTCCTTAACAATTATTCCCCATACATTCACGCAGCCACATTTGATTTCTTCATCAGACCTGACAACCTCTCAGAACCAAAAACGTAACATTCAAATAGAAAAATGGTAACATGACATGTGCTGGTAATTTTTGAAGCCCATTTCAGCTATATAAGTTCTTGATGGTTGCAGTTGTAGCTACATAAATGCTTGATGGTTGCAGTTGTAAGTGGTGGGAAATTGCTTCGAATAAACAGACACTCGCCCACCTTCCAGCACCGACCAATCAGCAGCTTTAAGTATGACAAAGAGTTGAAAATATGAATCAGTCTCAACGTTATACAAAACGAGTTGGGATTTGTCCATTGGTTGCTGATTGCACTTGACTTGACTCTAGTTTTCCAACGGAAATAAAGTAATTATTTCCATTGGGAAACTAGAAGCAGGGAATTTGTTAAGAGAAATTGGAAACCTCTCCTGAGAAAAAAAATCTTTCGAAGGGAAAAACAAACAAACAGATTACACGTAAAATTTTCCCTTCTGAAAAAGGGGAGGAAACAAACTTTTTTTTTAAAATCGTATTTTTGGCAGCAAAATCATTTTATTATATTGCAACATGATTTATCATACTAAATATGATAAAATCATAACAGTTGGCAGGCCTGCTTCATACTTACCTGGTGATTTTGTTAAGACCTTTCCTCCAAGTGGAACTGTAATATGAAAATTTAGCGATATATAAGTCCCTAGTCTTCATAGGACAGTATATGCAAGTACACCATTCTGAAGAAACAGATTTTTCAATATAAATCACTGATACATCCTCACAGATATTCGATAGCTGTGTGGTTAGGATTTGTTAAATTTACACAACAACAAATCTCAAGACATACAAAGGTGAGCAATCTGTCATATGGTTCTGGTTATATCTTTTCTTAGGAGCCATTACTTCGAAAAATTAGGGACACATGACTTGAAAAGCCGCACAGAACTCAATGAAAATTGGAAGACATCAGACAACTATATAGCACAATATTTTCAGCTATGTGAAATATGAATAATTTTACAGAAAATTGTGTCATTTCTTTTGAAAAATAATTCAGCTTTATTCATTTCCCATGCTCATCTATGACATGATTTGTTTTTAACTTTAGACCAATTTCTATCAATTTACAACAGCTGCTATTTCACTTTCAAGTTCAATACCGTTAGCATCAAATTTCAAGTCAAAGGCTTAGTTAGAAGACACACATACACATTACAAATTTGAATTGGCTACCTGGAACTTTAGACATAACAACATGCGTATTCCTCAATTTGTTTTTCATTTCATTTTTATCCACACATGGTTTACAGATAAATAACAGCAGGATGAGTATATAAAAATATTAATTAACTTCATGATTTTTGTGTTCAGTTTCATTTCAAATATTTGATAAAAACCCATTCAAAAATTAAAACACATACTCACAGGCTTTACTCTAGAGTGGATTTAACCCTCCCAGTGGCTTGAACGTATTCAGCTCGTTCACGGTAATCTGGTCCCACAGTGGCTTAGATGTGCCGAAGTCGTTCCCTGATATCTGTTCCTCCACCGGTTTGAACGTGGTTAGCATGGGGCCACCAGCCATCAAAGAATATAAAGCTTTGCGTGAAGAACACCAACTCTCATAGAGATAACATAAAACAGGCGACAACAGCGCTACCACATCTTAAGAAGTAATATAATATGCTCTGTGGGAAAGTTAACATTCAGGAGCAAAACACGTTAGGGGGACTACGGCAGTGAAGATTTTCTTTGATCCACAATGGTTTCCTTCGATCTGATGACTACTCGCTTAGAGCAGTTTTGTTGTTGTTGTTGTTGTTGTTGTTGCTGCTGTTTTCTGATATCCCGCTCATCCCTTATTTTGGAGAAAAATATGCAATAACATTATTACTATTTAAATTAAATTTTAGCAAATATTATAGTTAGGCCTAAGGATCCGTACAAAATGCAGACATTTCCCTAGTATTTGGCATTACGGAAAATGTTTCTCAAAAACTGAAGAACAAACAAAAGCCTTAACTAACCCAATTGGTGTAACAAAACTAACATATCCGATTTGCGAAGTGATTATGCTACCGAGAAGGTAACAATCACGTGCCGTGAGTAGCTCGGCTGACTGTTCTTTATCCAAAGAATTGAAGTCAACAGAAATATGCATGCACAGTTTGCTTGGGCATCAGCCTGTATGTTGGCTTCTGTGCACCACATTTTATCTCTTAAGATATGGCGGTGCTAGTTACGTCTCGCCGAGCCATAACTTCTTCTCAGTTACATATTATTTGCTGCTATCTCTTACAGCGGCCTAAATGAGGTGGGGTCGCTCTGTGGGATTACTCTGCCAGCAACTTCACCGTGCTCAGCTCGTTCTTTGTCAAGGGGCATATTCCCTTCAGAGAGATTGTAATCAGTGTTCCACCTGGACCAGCTGATTTTTCAATCACACGGTAATGGAAGGTTGCATTTTCCCTTAGTTTACTGTTTGTTGGAATTTTAATCTTCATTCATCCCTGCTACGAATAGCCTTAAACTCTAACTAAACAAACAATCGAAATTTTAAACTTCTTAGTTGCACCTGTTTTTCTCCTAAATGTTATCTGAACATTCCTTTACATAAACACATTTCAATTCACAGTAAACAAACAATCCTTTCCCTCCAATTGTAATCCTTTGATTTTTTAATCTTAGTGAAATGATTTTGTATTGCTAGCTTTTTCTCGAAAGTGAATTTAAAAATGTGCGGATCTTTTGCTATTTTACGGGAAACTAATTTTTCTGCATTCGTGTAAGCAAGATATTCAGTTGAAATGGAGAGTGATACAGATGAACTTTTTAATTCATCTTCCAGTTCAAGCAACAATAGCAGTAGTGAAGAATCCGAAAGTGATTTCGAAGAGAACGATGGACTTTGTGATGCTAGAATGTGGTGCAAAGTAAACCAATATGCAATGCAACCTCCCCTCCCAGATTCTGCTTTGTAGGAAATCCTGGATTAAAAGCCAATGCTTCAAATAAGGAAGACCCTTGGAATTAAATTTTTTTTTCTTCTGATGATTTAGTGGATCATATTGTAAATGAAACTAACAAATACGCAGAACAGTCTGTCATTCGAAAAATAAAATAAAATCGAAAGATCACTTATTTCTGTTTTATGTATATAATTTCAGTATAAGATTAAAATGCCCATTGTACATATTTTAATGCCTGAAACATTATGTTTCTAACTTTTTTAATTCATTTATATTTTTAATTTTTATTAATTTTATATATATATATATAATTTGCGACGATTTTCAAACTCTGCATATGGTTTTACATAGGTAAGAGGAGAAAATACCCTGAGGAAAATATCCATTAGATGTCTCTGTTGAAATTGGTTTCTTGAAAATGCCTTTTCTGCTGCTGTTAAAAGTTTCAAAAATGGACATGGGTTTGTCATAAAGCAAAAAGCAGTTTGTTGAACATTCATCAAGAAAGACAAATACAAATTTATCTCTTATTAATGTTTTGTCACTGATGAAAATGTAGTACTGCACCAAACCTACTAAAAATGATCCAAATGGGGGCTATGTGTGTGCGTGCGTGCGCGTGTGTGTGTGTGTGTGGCTTTGGAAGAGGTGACATTTTTTGGAATTCTTTAGCCTTAAGCTGTAGACTACAGTTTCTAAAATGTGTATACAAAATTTGGGGCCAAACTTGGACGTGGACTGTGCTTGTAAATTTCATGCATACCCGTGGTCAAAACTTTTTATCAATATAATTTCAGTACAATTCTGCTACGTATAATTAAATTTCTTAGATTTCTAATGAAAAAAAAACATTATCTGACTAGGCAAAGTTGGAAACTTCCACATAATACTGATATCATTTTCCATTAGGATAATAAACTGATCAATGACAAAAAAAAAAAAAAAAAAAAAAAAAAAAATCAATGAGTTTTGATAATTTGCACTTTTCCTGAGTTATTTCTACTCTTTAGGTATACATGTTTAGTTGAAAACCACATTCTGTAGGTTTGTTAAAAGTAATAAATTTAAAACTGAAATTCTGAATGAAACAAGGAAAGACAAAATTTAATAAAATATTTTCTCAGCTCATAATAATTTTCCCATAATAAAAGCATTTTGAAGTATCAGAAATGCAGAAATAACAATAATAATAATAAATACTGCACCCAAATACATTGATATGTAAAAATGTAAAAGTATAAAGTAAGAAGAAACACTGAACAGCACCCCACCATGAGTATTTGTGTAATCTGTAAAAGCGAAAATTTGAGATTATTAAACGGCTTCCGCGTGTCTACGTACTTTTATTTTTATTATTATTTAAACACTTTACAAGTGCTATAAGTTTCACAGCACTAATAAATACCTGAAGTCCGTTGCCTATGTATTACCGGAAAGCTGCCTGTAAAAGACTGCTGCCAATTTCAGGAAGGAAAACTGGTTTTATGTGACCAAACAGGGGTTGTCCTGGTCACCAAGTTGACGCTGTTGGGAGTGTTGTTGCACACAGGGAAAGCCGCCTGTTGAGGAAGGCAGATCTGCTTTTCGTTGCCACTGGGTGAGTTAATTAAAAAGTTTTCAGTTAAAGAAATTTGAAATACTTTTCTCAACAAATCCTAAAACTTAATCTTCCTTATTTCTTGAATTCTTTGTCATTTCAGATGTTTCTTGCCACTTATTGTTTATCTGTCATGGCTTGTTTCAATAAACACTCTGTGTCAGGAAACCTAAGGACAAAGTCATTGTTCATTGAGAACAGGCGTTCACAAACATCAAGAGTGAAAAACACCCGAAATAATGAAAAGAACTCAGAAAAATATGAGAATGTTTGAAATTTCTTATGGTAAAAACTGCTTTTGTTGAATTTCCAAATTTTAAGGGTGAAAGCATTTACAGCATATCCACTTGCTAATAACAAGTCAGTAAAAAAGTATACAATTACCATGGTACTAGAGTTTATGAGTAACGTTTTATGTCGAAATATTGTCAGCTTTAACATAAGAATAGATACTTGCAGTAATTAAATAGTAAGTAAATTTTTTCAAGAAAAATTTGGGAAGGAAAAAAATTCTGTTTGGGTGAAAAGATAACTAAATAATTTAAAAGCAGAAATCTACTGTCACTGAATTATGAAACAAAGTTTGTTCAGAGTCCATTTATATGGAACTGATTCAAATGCAGCATAACTATCCAGTTAAGGTCATCAGTAAATTGCATCTCCATTGTTAAAAAAAAAAAATAGAGAGCTGCAGCAGAACATATGACAATATGTGAAAAACTGCAGTTTTCCAAACACATACACTTGTGTGTGTCTATGATTTCTATAAGCTTAGTACAGCTAGTAACTTATACATGAGACAAAATTGGTTACATGACTTTATTACTGAAAAATCACAGCTAAATGTACCTTTAAAGCTCAGCATGGAAAATACTACTTACCATTCATTTCTGATTTCTGTTATTAGATCATTTGAACTAGGTAAACCGTTTGGTAAGGAAGGTGACATATTGATATCTAGCTGGGACCAACATTCATCAAGAGGTGTCCATGCTCTGTCCATCAAAAGCCTGAAATGGAATGAATGTCACTAAAAAGATTGCACTATGCATTTAAAATAATATGCCACAATTGTTGTTGAACAACAACGACAAAAAAAAAAAAAAAACTGCAAATGAACAACTTGAATTACTTATGTTTTTAAAGAACTTTCAGAAGCACACATGAAGAACTGATTTTATTAAACAAACTGCTTCAACAAGCTTGTATCACCGACTTGACTTGATGAAAAAAGCCACTTATGCAGTTGTCAGAATATGAGAATAATACACAAAGGACATACTGTATGAAATCTTAATTATATGCACAGTAAATATAACTGAAGACAAATCCATGTTTATGGGTTATTTCACACCAGAGATCAATGCAGCTTGCAACCTGACATTTCAGTGAAAGTTAGTGGATTGTCTAAACCTGCTGAGAGAAATGCAAATATGAAAAATTTAAATCATTTTACAGGTGTTTAAAAAAGTCAGTAATACAAAAAAGGATGGGGGATCCATTCAAAGATACTAATAAACTGTGAATGCTGGTTTATATGAAGACTAATATGATCTCATTATAATACTCTCGAAATAAGCTTCACAATGGCATTTATTGGTAATTCAATGTAAAACTTGACCTTATATCACCTATGAAAATTAGTGCATACAAAATTGAAGAAAATTCCATCGATCTACCTATACTTAAACTACAGTAGATTGTAATTCAAAGCTAGAACTCTTTATTGATATTAAATATCTTCATATTTGGCTCTCTTCCAGAAGTGACACAGCAACTGATTCTACATGTAACTGTAGTTACTTGTGAAGAGTGATATGTCATTAATACATATGCAACTAATTAACCTGAAAGAAAGCTTATTTGTTTCTAAGAAAGGTAACCAGTGTCACAATGACATCGCCACTGTTTTTTTTTTTTTTTTTAACACAGGACCCCTCTTGTAAACCTGATATAAAATCAAGCCTCAGTCTAAATATTGAGGTACCAGATGTTTCCATGTACTATTGGCCTAAAGACTCAAACTGACTGGGTTTTGTATCTCAATCTTGGCTTGAATGACTGGCACCCTGGTGGCACAGTAGTCTAAGCGCTGGCTTGCGACCATTTGTCCGAGAAGAGTCCGGGTTCGAATCCCAGTGAGGCATGGATGTTGTGTTTGTCTTACGGCACTGGCTCTCTTCCCTTCACTAGAACAAGTGGCCTTATATTTAAGGACGGGCGACTGCTTATAGCTCATTGAGTTGCTTATGGTGGTCGTTAAACTTCAATCAAAATAAATAAATAAAAAAAAAAGGATCACTAACTGAATTGTCAGCTGCAGGATAATATACTAAAGGATCTAAGTGTTTTAACTGCAAAACAACTTGTATAAAATGTGAAATGGATATCGATGAAGCTTGACACATGAGCCAAGATTGCTGTAAATAAAGACATTTGATACACAGGCAGTAAGTAAAATCTAACATCATTAATCACTGTGATTTGGTAGATGACATTGCTTTAAAAGCTAACCACTGAAACTCAGGAAACAGCTTAGTGATACGAATGTATGTTATATATTCTGTTTTCAAGATTTTACGGCTTCTCAATGACAGCAAACAAACCAACTTCCAAAATATTTTGTCCTGAAATTGTAGTCCTTTATTATAAGCATACAATTATGACAATCCTTTAATTGTGACATGATGTACAAACATTTTCCTTAATTCTGTTTCACACAAGACTCTTTTTACTTCATACTCATTATCCTTTTATCATGCAAACATCCCTGAATCTGGTCTTCCCATGATTTATTTGGCCTTCCTCTACCTTTCTTTCCTGCCACTTGTGCTGAATAAACCCTCTTAGAAAGCATCTCACCACTCATTTTTTCAACATGGCCAAACCACCTCAGAATATTTGTCTCCACTTTACTAACAACATTTCACTTCACATTACACATCGACAACACATCTTCGTTCTTCACACAATCAAAAACATGTTTTGCTCTAACCCCACAAAAGTAATGCATCTCTCTAACACACAAATGACTTCTATGTCTTTTCTGCACCACCAACATTTCACTGCCATCCTTCAGAGTACGAATAACTACACTTTCATGCACAGCCATTCAAGACCCCTTTGAGAACCCTCATTCTTATGAAATCCACCTAAGACAGCTATGACTTTAGTAGGATAGAACAGGATTGACCAGTTCTCGAAAAAGTCCCAAACAGCAAAAGTGTAATTGTTATTAATTTAGGTGGAATAACCAACTGGAACTGTCAGCTGTGGGCAAATCCTCCACAATGATGGACTTTTATGATTTTCAAAACTCAAAGGACTAAGTGTATCAACAAGCATTTTTAGAAATCTGAATAAACTTTTTAGAAAGCTGAAATTACTAAGAAATTTCAAGAATTTAACATTTGCCGATTTTTCAATTAATCAAAATTTTTATCAATATTGCTATGCTTTAATAACAAAAAAATATCCCTATTATTTAAATAAATGTATGCTTGAAGTGCCTTTTATACAATATCAAGCACAAAAATAAGCCACACAACACATGGATTTACATAAAAGAAAACATCCAAATTGTAGTTTAATTTTTTTTAACTCTTAATTGGTTTGCCTGTGCATTTATCAATTTTAGTAATACTTGTTTACATATGAACATTTTTCTGATTTCCTCAGAGAACAATTGAAGTCATGTAAAGAGGAATGTATAAAAGTAGCAGACATGTTTTAAGAAATGTGCTGTCACTGCTGCTGAAGAGATCTGTAGTATTGCAACAATGGGTAACTAACTTTAAAGGTGACGCTTGGTGAAACAGTGAAATTAAAGAAGCAGTAAAGAGAAAGAAGGAAACATATTTGGGGATGTTGCAAGGTAGAGTTTCTAAATATAAATATCATTGTAAGAAGCATGTGGCAGATAAGCTGGTTCATCAGAATAAGGCAAAAGATAGGAAGGAAAAGGTGGAAAAGCATGAATTGGCTTTTTGAAAAGATAGAAAATCTTTCTGAAAGTACATAAAACATAGAAAAAATAGGGGGAAACAAAGTTGCAAGTTGTGTGAAGAATAGAATCGGAGAAATTATATGGGAGCCCAAAGAGTAAAGTGAAAGATGGGGTGAATACTTCTGTGAGTTATTACATCATGAAAGCAAAGGCAGTTCTGAGGCAGAAGCAGATGATGTCACAGTGAGAGATGGGAGCACAGGAGGGATGATCACACGAGAAGAGATGTGTAAAGTTCTAAAATCTTTTCAGAATGGTAAAGTGCCGGGAGTACATGACATAACTGATGAGATGTTAAAATATGGTGGTGACTGTAACTGACTGGTTAACTAAATTTTCCAGTTGTGCTGGGAGTTAGGAGTGGTCCCAGAATTCCATAGGGGGAAAAAGTGATCAGACTGAATACAAGAACTATTGTGGTATTAGCTTGCCGAGTCTGCCAGGGAAAATGTTAGGAAAGGTCATTATTAAGGGCTGCACTAACCAAATTTTTCCACGACGCATGATGATTGAAAAGTATCTGCCTGTTGGTAAGAAAGTTTCTACTGCCTTCATAGAATTAGAAAGTTTATGAGCGAGTAAACAGGATGCTTCTGTGGAAGGTACTGAATAAATATGGTACTAGTGGGAATCTACTTAATAGTGTGAAAGCCATGTATGCTGGCAGCAGAGCTTGTGTATGAATGAATGGTGTATCAAAATGGTTTTCTATTGGTGCAGGAGTCAGACAAAGTTGTGTTATGTCACTTGGCTGTTTAATATATTTATGGATGTGTGCATGCACAATGCCAAAATAGACAATACCGGTGTATACCTAGGTAATATCTGTGTGTGCAGATTGCTGTATGTGGATGACACAGTCCTGTTGGCAGAGAGCAAAAGTGAGTTGCAGAGTATGTTGTCTTGGATGTATGAAGTTTGTATGAAATTCAAACTGAGTTATAAATAACGGGAAACCCAAAAGCCATGGATTTTAAGCTAGGAACTGTTAGTACTGAATGCAGGATAAGTCTAAATGGCACAGTAATCCACCAAGTGAATGAATTTGTGTATTTAGGAAGCATGTTTAACAGAGTGAAATTAGTAGGTGAGTGAATTTTTCATTGAAAGTCATAGCTACTTTAGTAGGATGATTTCAATGATGGTATGTCGTACATCAGAATAGGGACAATTACATTTCATACACAACCTTTTTGGACTCAAGAGAGTCCTAAATGGATGAATATGAAAGTGTAATTGTTCTTACTCTGATGTGCAACAGTGAAAACTGGGTACTGCCGGAGAGAGACAGAAGTCGTTTGTGTGCTAGAAAGATGCATTACTTACGCGGGGGGGGGGGGGACCAAGACTCACTGTGATCATGTGAGGAATGAAGATGTGTTGCATTTGTGTAATGTGAGGCAAAATGTTGTTAGTAAGGTGGAGACTAATATTTTTAGGTGGTTTGGCCATGTTGAAAGAATGAGTAATGAGATGCTTACTAAGAAAATATTTTTAGCCCAAGTGGCAGGAAGGAAAGGCAGAGGAAGGCCAAGGAATTCATGGGAGGAGCAGATTCAAAAGTGTCTGCATGAGAAAAAGATTATGAGTATGAAGTACAGGTCTTGTGCACGCCATGTGATGGATGTCAGTGAAGCTCAAGTTGTGTGTCAAGATCATCGCAAATAGAGACGTTTCATATGGCAACAGTAAGTAAATAATGAGTTAAACATTTATCTGTTATCTGGTGGATTGTCTTTCTTTGTGGAGCTAACCTCTGAATCTCAGAGAACAGCTTAGTGATATGTATGCATGTTGTTACATATTCATTCTTATTAGCAGATGGCACGATGTGTTCCAACAACTGGAACCTAAAATCAGTTTTTTTCTTACATACATATACACATCACTAAGATATTCTCTGAGATTCAGAGGTTAGCTCCAAAAAGAAATACAAACTACCAGATATTTTTACTTACTATTGTCGTATCAAATTTCTCCATTTACAGCGATCTTGACATACAACTCGGGCTTCACTGATATCCATTACATGCCGTACACAAGATCTTTTATACTTCATACCCATAATCTTTTTCTTATGCAGACACTCCTGAATCTGATCCACCCATGTCTTCCTTGTCTTTCCTCTGCCTTTCCTTCCTACCACTAGGGCTAAAAATATTTTCTTAGTAGGCATCTCATCACTCATTCTTTCAACATGGCCAAACCACTGAAGCATATTGGTCTCCACCCTGCTAACAAAATTTTGCTTCACATCAAACAACTGCAACACATCTTCATTCCTCACACAGACTGGTCTTGCCCCCCTCCATAAGTAACACATTCTCCTCTCAAAATTGAATGATACCACAAAAAGAATCTGGAAAGAATCTTTATACCTACTCTCACATTGACACCATGTTTCAAACTTCTTATCTCTCTCTCTCTCTCTCTCTCTCTCTCTCTTCAGAAGTGTGTGTGTGTGAACACACACACTTCTGAAGAAGGAAAATAAGTAATTTAATTCACAGATAAACACTGCAGCATCTACTTCTCTGCATGTACCACAAAACTAGTAAAAGCAAATGCTAGATATATTTTTGGATTAAGTTTGCTAATAAAAATTCATAATCTAAGTTTGTACTTCAGCTATTTTTTCTCAAAAAAAAAAAAAAAAAAAAAAATGTGTACACAATAAAATACAATCCCAATGTTAAGCATCAAAATTAATGACCAATTAAGATTTTTTTTTCTTATTCTTAAAGCATTACCTCATTTCCAGCATGTTCTTTTGATGGCATTAACATCTACATTTTTGCAATGTAAGATTATCTTGGACACCACTTAAATTACATAAAGTTGTACCTAAACAATAAGAAAATGTTTTCTTCCCTGAAAATTGTGGGCCTACATATCATATCTTCACCATTTCTTTTTACCTCATTTTATTATTTTAATTTACTACCTATCCTTCTGAAAATGTGATTACAGGTACTGCAGTCTTATTTCTTTACTATCACAAATTTTCTTTTTATACAAAACCAAAATATTGTATTATTTTTTACAACCTTTAAAATTTTTTGCTGCCCTCCTCCATTTTCTATTGATGAGATCTCAAAATATTTGCTGGAATTTTTACCTTCATAAGTTTTGTCCATTTCTTAATGATCATCAGCTCAGCAACATTTTCACACAAACTTATGTTGTGAAACAATTTCACTGTTTCATGTTGTAATTCACCTAAATTTAGTTGCAAGTTTATAGACTAATTTACAACAATCAACTAGTTTTGTCCCAACCTTTGTATGACCATCTTCACTATTAGCTTTCAGAAAGTTCATGTACAACATTTGTCCCACATCTATCATGGTAATAGGACTGCCACAATTTTTTTCACCTTGACATGCAGTGCCATACATATTGTCATTCTTTGGATGTTCATGATCTCTATCATCTTATCTCTTGTGTTGGTAACATCCTTTGCTTACTACCACTGTAAATTTTTATTTTAAAATTTTTTTATATTTCTTAATTTTTTCTTATCCATTAACAATTCCCATGGATACATAAGAGCTGTAGAATTGTTATTGTTGCATATTTTCTTATGTTTTTTTTAAAATTAATACCTTTTTGACATTTTCAAATCTTTTTCATTAATATACGTTAGTAATAGTTCTATGTTTTTCAAAATCTGGATTACATTCATTTTTGCTATAATACTGAACTACTCACTGATGCCCCTCTTTCACTCTAATTTGCTATAACTTATTATTCTTACCGCCAATATTTAAAATGGAACTTGATTCAATATTCAATGGCAGTTTGTGTAATCCTGATTTTCTATGATGCTTTTTCTTTTTATGCCCCCATTCTCATTACAAATTGCATCATGTATTTTTACAGATTTGATTAAACATCTTAATAAACTATCAACTCAAAAACATGCTCAGGAGGATGAACTTCGGTGTCGGCATAAGGTCTCCAGCATCTTTGTATACAATGCTTCAGAGAAATATTGACAAGCCCCCTCCTTCTCCGTGAGGCAGGTGTTTATGCCATCCCACTACAATATCCGGACAGCTCCAAGCGATACTACATCGGAATGACCAAACGTTCGTTTGGAATTCGAATCAGCAAACATAAAAGGGATACAAGAGACGGAAAAATAACCACTGCCCTATCAAGAGAAATCAAGTTCAAGTCCGTCGATCCTATATGGAGTGATGTAAAGAAATTAGCATCATACTCCACACCCAAATCTACTGCCATTCGCGAAACCTTGGAATTCTTGACCAGCTGTGAGGCTTGCAATCAGAGCGCGCAAAACCGCTCGTCCTCGGCGGTCAAGAATTCATTGCGGACAATTAATTTCCTGACCATGATATCCAAGCAGACGGCCCCCTTTTTTTTCTGCAAGCTTGTAGTATGATTTTGATCGGAACATTTTTATTTACATCTTTTTTTTTGCTAATTTAAAATTTGTGCATGCCAAGTGCCACAGTTAGCTGTTCTTTGTTTTGGCGAAATAGTTCCCCGGCAACCCCCCCACTCGCTTCCAAAATTTTAATGTACTAAGCCAATGTCCTGCTCTCTCATAAAGTTTTCCAGTGTGAATTTTACGCCTGAACGGTGTGTGTGTGTGTGTGTGTGTGTGTGTGTGTGTGTGTGTGTGTGTGTGTGTGTGTAGGGATAGTGACTTCGCAGTTTGCTTTTTCTCCTTCTTCCTTTCTCTCCTGCCTATCTCCATCCCCCAGTCATCCCTTGGTTTAGTTTCATTGGTTAATACTGGAAACCAATGCAACTAAACAACGGTTGCTTCTTCCCTTCACCTGTGATCTTGACATCTCGCACGTGTGATGCCCACCGTAATATTGGCTTCCCGTGCATTACTGTTCTCTGCATATTTCCTGGCGTCATTGACGGCGATCGTACCTAAAAAGCCTCCGCAGGTGCACCATTCTATCTCTCATCTTTTGCTATTTTTCAGCTGAAAATTCTGGATTCCGTGTAACAAAATGAAGCGACAGCAAAACATCCTTAATTTTTTTGCTAGTCGGAATAAAAAGGTGAAAACCGTAGACAGTGATAGTAATAAAAAGGTGAAAACCGTAGACAAAGACACTGATGGCCATCAGGTGATACCACAAAAACGTGTTCAGAAAAGAATGAAAATCGCCAAACATACGACAGAGAAAAGAGAAGACGTACATTTCTGGAAATCTGGAAAAAGAATTTTCCATGGGTGGAGTACCGTGAAGAAAAACAAAAAATGTATTGTAAATGGTGCCTAGAAGTCCCTAACTTAGCCGTAAAAAAAAAAAAAAAAGAAAAAAAAAGCCCTTTGTTGAAAGGAAGCGGTGGAACTGTGCAAGGTTTACGTAAAGAAACTCTGCAAACTCACGACATCAGCAAGTGTCATAAAAAGTGCAAAGAAGCTGTTGTTGCTAAAGCAAATCCTACAAAAACGGCGATGCCTGTAGCTGTCAGAAAACTGAACACTGCAAATTATGAGAAAATGAAACATTTGTTTAATACAGCTTACTACGTTGTAAAAGAAAATTTAGCTTTTGCAAAATTTCAAAGCCTATGTGAACTTCAAATTAAAAACACTTTAGACCTAGGAAACAATTATCTCAAGAACATGCATGCAAAAATGTTGTTCTCTCTATTGCTCACACATTAAGGAATGAGTTAACTACTGAAATTAATGAAGCAAATTTCATAACAGTTATAGCAGATGGATCTACAGATCGAAGTGCTCTCGAGCAAGAAGCTGTTTATGTGAGATACGTCCAAAATGGGCAATCAGCTACAAAATTGGCAGAATTTGTCAGAGTAGATAATGCTAACAGCGATGGAATACACAAGTGTATTTTAAAAGGTCTATTGGATATTGGCATTTCTGAAGCAATTCTGGAAAAAAACAAACAAAAAAAACTGGTTGGATTAAATTTAGATGGAGCTGCAACAAATATGGGATTTTACAGTGGAGTTCAAGTTATGATGAAAGTGAAGTACCCACACCTAATAGTAGAGCACTGCGTAAACCACATGTTAGAGCTAGCAGTGCTTGATACAAAGAAAACTGAACCCTATACAGGGACATTTGAGCACACAATAAAACAGGCATTCAGCTTTTACCACTGGTCTCCAAAACGGCAGAGAGGACTAACAAAGGTTGCTGAAATGCTGAATGTAAAATTACAGAAATACGGAGGAGTACAAAATATAAGATGGGTTGCTAGTCAAGCTAGAGCACTAAAATCCTTGGCTTTGAGCTTTGATGCCACTTTACTGCATTTAGAAGAAATTGCTCAACATGACAAAAAAGAATCAGCAACTGCAAAAAGTTTAACTGTTAAAGACTATGATAAATATAAAAAAAAAAAAACCCTATTGTTTCTTTTGGATTTTTTATCTATTATTGGCATTTTGTCTAAGATGCTTCAGACTGAAAATCTGTTAATATTTGAAGCTACCAACAAACTTGAACTTACACTTCTACAGTTAGTTGAACTAAAATCTCAACCAGGATTGTTCCAAAGGGAACATAAAAATCTAATAGATAACTGTGATAAAGATATCAATCCCATTTTTGCAGCTGATTTTATTGACAGTACTGTTGAATTTTTAAACACTAGATTTAAACAGCTGCAAGAACCTCGTGTCATCTTTTCGTGTGTTTGATTTCACCGAGTGGCCATCAGGAAAACAGCATTTAATATATTTTGGCAACCAAAACATACAGCTGTTACTTGAACATTTTAGTTATTTTTTTACAGGAGTGGATAAAGAAACAATTTGTCAAGAACGAGTGGCATTAAAACTTATGATATATAACATCCTTAAACACCAAAAAACATCAGCCCTTCAAGTTATTTACAAAGACCTAATACAACAAAATGACCCAAAATACAGCAATGTACTTCACATGGTATAATTAATGTTTTCTCTTTCTGGGAGTACTGCAACTGTTGAAAGAGGCTTTTCAGCAATGAACATTCAAAAGAACGTGTTATGTACTGGCCTTCAACAGGAAGCCTTGAATGCCATCATGATGACCATCCACCTAAAATGGGAAACCGCTCAGCGCAGAAGCCTCCATAAATCACTGGCTTGACCATGGACCTGGCAAATGCCATATCGAAATACATGACTAAATAATTAATCTAAATGATGTAAATTGATAATGTCAAAAAGTAAAGTACACCTTTTCAATGCTAATGATATGAAAGCAGAAATGTATTTATTTTCTGTATGTACATACAAATTTTTTTTCCCAGCAAAGTGACAATAATTAAATTCTAAGTAGTTATGGTATTTATACGAATCTGACGGGTTACTTTCAAAGGAGGGCGGGGTGGCCTAGTGGGCAATGTTCGTGACTGCCACGGAAAGGGCCTCAGGTTCGATCCCAGGCAGGTACGAACGCTCGATCCACTAAATATCCGCTGTGGGTCGGATGGGCACGTTAAGCCGTCGGACCCAGGGTACTGGCCCCCGGTAATAAATAAGGGCGTCTTCCTCCCCCTTTCTACTTCGCTTCCGTGTCACTTTCCTATCAGGCGCTCTAGCCCAAATCTCCTAGTTTCTTATTTCTAAGGACTGTTTAAGACCTGGGGTAAGACACTCCCTTCCTAAAATCCTCTACATATGATCATTTAATCATACTTTCAAAGGAGGATGGGTACATTTTTAGACAAACTGTCCTTGAGGACGGGTAAAATTTCCGAGATTTTTCGTGCCCTGCTTGCAATGATAGAGTCTCTCTGGAGTTGTCATATATTTTGAATAAATTATTCAGATAATGCTGTGTTTTCTACAATGGTACAGCATGCCCTACCAACGTGACCTCATTTATTCAAATTATCACATTTGCGCCTATTCCATTTATTGTCTAGTCAAGTCACCGTGTTCAAATTGTTGAAATGTTCTATTATCCAGTTTGCTGTATACCTTCCTTGAAAAAGCCATCTGGTTGATGTGCAAAAGCTTGGAAAGTTTTATTTCTATTACGCCAAGAAATTTCTGATCTGTTGACGTTTTTCGATCTCTAAATTAATGGGCCAACATTTTTTGGATTGGAAAACCCATCACCAGATCCATGCACTCTCAATGAGAGCGAGATTTTTTCATGAGATGATCTCAAATCCCTTGGGCAAGAGGGAGTTAGAAAAAAAATAGATTTAAGAGTCAAGAAAAATCAAGTAAATTCTTTTTTTTTTTTTTTTTTTTCTTTCCGATTTTTCTGTGAAGTGCTGATCTGTGTATGTAGTTATATTTGAGTGAATAGGTCTAGGTAAGTTAGCCTTGTGATATCTGTTGCTAGTGAAGGAATGTGTAACTAGCTGGGAAGTAGATTTAAGGAAGTTTGACATCATGCTATATTGCTGGTTTTTTTTTTTTTGTTCTTCCTTCATGCAATGTTTTTTTTTTCTTCCTTCCATTGCATTTTTTAGTGCACTGTTAATGTGATTCGAAAAAAAAAATGATATGATGTTATTTCATTAAAAAATTTATATGAGGGGAAGGTACATTTTGTAGAAAGGTATTTCATTGTTTTGAAAGGGGAAAGAAAAATTATTAAACAAAGAGGGGAGTAAAGATTGTAATTTTTTTATTTTGAGTGTGTGTGAGGTCTGGCCAGAACCAACAAATGTAGTATAATGTCACTGTGTATTCTTGTATAAGTGTCTAGTTAATGGCAGTGATAGCCTTAAGAAAACAAAGAAATGGATTGAAGTGTATTAATTTTGGTTTCTGTTAGAGCAGGGTTTTTCATTAGCTCAAATGAGAGGAATGTGACATCAGAGTAGGGTATTGTAATGGCATGCCTTCCTTAGGATAAAATGTGGGGGAATTTGATTTTTGGCTCAGGTAGGGGAGCATACTTCTTCCAATAGCCTATTGTATTCTTTTTTTTTTTTTTTTTTTTTTTGTTGTTGTTTCACCAGTAGGAGTAACAATTTAACTTGTGCATAGATTTTGTCATACTTAATGTGGGGAGTCTTGGCAGTAACTTGTCATTTTTGTTTTGTTTTGTTTTCTGTTGTTATGTAAAGTAAGAAAAAGATTTTTTCCAGATAACTGACCAGAATCAGTGTATTGTGAAAAAAAGAAAAATTTAAAATGTCACTCTTCACCATCTAAATTAAATCTAGCTCAAGGTTAAACATGTAACAAATATGCACATCGAGCGTTAAGCTCTTACCTCCCTCAACCTCTAAACCACACAGGTGGAAACTACTTGGTTTGCAGACCAGGATTTCTGAGAAGGATTATTTAGGACTGTTAACATATTCTGGACTCTTTAAAATAAAAAAAAATAATAATCATAGCTTAATTCTTTTTTTCGGCCTAGCCACCAAAAATTCCATTGTATTGAGTTGTTTCCCAACATGTGCGGGAGCACAAAATAAACCTTTAGTTAACCTGGAAGATATGTTTAAGCAAGTTATTTTGTGTCTCATGTGAATTTCTCTTGTCGGTGGTGGTGGAATCACCTTCCACTTACTGGGAGCCTTTAGGATCGTACCTTCGGTGTTACTCGTTAAAAAAAAAATTATTCTTAATTGGGGTCCCTATATAGATTACCAGCCTTTTTCTTCTTTTTTAAAAAATAAAATTGTTGATATTTTTCTATTATGATGATGAACTTACAGAAGTTCATCATCATAATAGAAAAATATCTCTATACACCAAATCTCCATATATCATTTCAGATTATAAGTATAGTTATACTATTTTGAGTATAATTGGTGTACAGTTCCTACTTATTGAACAAGTTATTAATTATCAGTCAAATTTTCCAGTTGTACCCGTACCCTTCCTCAAAACTACAGTAGGTGTTGCCGTTCATGACCAATAAACAATAACCTTATATTCTTAAGTAAACCCCATTTTTATGTGAAATTTGTAGTTTATAAAGTCCAGGAATTGCCATGTCATCATTTATTACCCAAAATCTCTTGTTAGCTCTTTAGTACATAGAAAATTTTCTTTGTACTTTACAACTCACCCCCCCCTGGTTTATGTCAAAAATGAGTTTGACCTATGGCTCTTATATATAATTTTGGGTTATTGATTTAACACATTTTAACCTTTTTTGAAGAATATCTGAAAGTATGTTGGATTCAGGTATGTATAAACTATTTTTTTTTTTTTTTAAATTTCTTCTTGACTTCAAGGTTGGGAGGACTGCCATTTCAGTCATTAATGAAAACCGATACACTGATTCCTTACTCTAGCACAAGATACAAATTACTGAATGACTAACATAAGAAGCTCACACAGATATTAAAAATTTGTGTTTTACAAATGAGCTACACAGCTGGAGCAAAGTAATTTTTTAGCATAACTATTAGTCATAGGCATTTTTATACTATCTCTATGAAATACACACCAGAAATGAAATAAGTACAAAAGCAGCAAATGAACATAATTTTTCAAATTTTACAATAACATTGCACAGCACAGCATAACACATTTTCCCCAAGAAAACAGACCAGGTAAAAGAAATGACTTACCTTCCTCCCCTTCCTATCCTACGGCGTGCAAAACCTATACACCTAGGTTTTGGAGGTGGTAACGCTGTTAAACAGTACCTATACCTTTTATCTCCTAAACCACCATCTTCAGTACTACACCATGGCCAGTTACCCAGTCGATCAAGAAGTGGCTACAAGAAAAATTTCAAAAACAAGTCAGAACACTGCTCACAAAATAAAAACAAACACCAACATCATGTGAAAAATGATCAAGTGTATTATGAAGATCAACACATACGCAGCCTACAAAACAACATCACTAAAAGCAAGAGAGACGGCAGCAGAGCTCAAAAATTATATTGCCAGACACGCTCAGGGCATGAATTTTTTTTTTCTGGAAAGTTTTTTTTTTAATTGCTACATGCCTGATTGATTATCATATTAAAAACCCTCTTCAGATGATAAAAAGTTTTAAAAAAGTAATGCTTTTTTATTTCCTGTCAATCTGCTTCCTAATCAGAAGCTCCTTCTTTCTTCTACTGTTGAGTGAGTGTCTGCGTGTTTTCTTCTCCCTGGTAGTGAAATGCAAGTCATGGGAGGCAGCACTCCTGAGTGCTTCAGGTGTAAAAGCTGTAAGCAGGTGTGTGTAAAGAAGAATTGGCAGCTGGCCAGAGGCAAACTACTTAGTTACACAGATGCAGCTGCTCTGATCTGTGATTTCAAAGCAGTGAAAAAAAAATTTTTTTTCTTTTTCTTCTATTATCATTATTTTGTCAGGCATGTATTTTTTTTTTATTTTTTTTTTGGACCACATGCCCAACAGGGCATGCCAAAATTTTCTAGACCTGGATGGCAGACTGTAAGCAGAGATGCCACCTAACAACTGAAGTTATCAGTAGTGCACATGGAGAAAATCAGTAGTTTCGACATTTCTGTCAGTTATCAAATAAAGAAATCAAAATATCTGAATTTAGATATTTAAAAAACAAGTGTTTTGTGTAATATCTATAAACTAAATAATGTTTAACAAAATTAACATTTAACTTACCTATTTCCTTGTTGATATTTAATAAAATAAATAATCTTCATTAAAAAGTAAACAAAATAATCCCAGAATTTCTTGAATGCGCACACATCATGCTAGACATTTAATTATTTATTAGTTGATAATTGAAACAGCAAAGAAAAATTTAATAACTATTGAATGTAGAGTAAAAGAAAAAAAAATAATAAAGAGCTTTATATGCAATGACCTTTCATTTGAAATTTTTCTGATCAAAGCGTACATCACCATACATAAACATTTTGACTTTTTCTATCAAAAGAGCTTCTAAGGTTTGAGTCTTTAAGATTTGGTCGGACATATGAAGAATTACACATAATTTTAAATACCCATAAATTTCTTTGTACTATTTCGCAAAAAACGCACCCCCCCCCCCCAAAAAAAATCAACCAAACCTGCCACATACTTCCTAAGCTGCACTGAGATCCAACGTATGGAACATGTGGCCTCTTAATAGCATTGGCGATGCAAGGAGGCCCGATAAAAAACCTGTTTGAACACAGTGTGTGCATTGCAATGGGCTTGCTCGCGAAGCTACGATGTAAATGACTGCTCGGCTACCTCACAAATCTTTGATGTCTGCAATCCCCTGATGTAGCGCCTGGAACAAGACACCGTGAGAAACTACATCGAAGCCATGAGTGCTTGAGGATCTCTTGATGTTTACTGGTATCTCGGACTGGATAAACCGGTTTGTACAACTGTGCTTGGTCCCAGCTCAGTGGCACGTGATGTCGATTACATCGCGCACAGGTACATCACGATGGCGATGTATTATAGTTTCATCAGTCGAAACATCGCCCAGACTTAGCAGGCGCACTAAGCCATGACAAAATGTCTGCTCTGAACCCAGCCTCAAAGCTTTGACTGCAGCAGTTCGTAGTGATCGGCAATGAAAAGAAATTGTATTACCGTATACACCGAAGAGCAACTGAATTAGAGACAGCAGGCATTATGCAAATGTGGCCCTGTGGGCGGCCCTGTAAACGGAAACGACATGACGTATGCAGCGATCTGACAATGGAGTGATGCGACAGGAATCAGTAAGAGTCGGACGCAGTACGGGTAAGACAAAGGATCTAAGCGCATTTGATCGTGGGCAAATTGTTGGGGCCCGACGAATGGGTCACTCCATCTCGGAAGTCGTGCAGGCACTGGGATTTTCACAAGCCAATGCGTCATGGGAGCATCCGATAAAACCATCCCTGCAAGGGCCAA
The DNA here is from genome assembly GCA_039090855.1 of Macrothele yani. NCBI lineage: Eukaryota > Metazoa > Arthropoda > Arachnida > Araneae > Macrothelidae > Macrothele > Macrothele yani. The sequence goes on along the minus strand of CM077024.1, from coordinate 163,804,015 downwards.
CTGCCATGGACAACAGTGTGTGTGGATGAGCGGGGTCATTGTCGGCTAGCTTGCATTGTAACAGCAGATAGACGGGCAACAGTGCAAGAAATCACTCTGCAATTTAACGCTGGTGCACAAAAATGTGTAAGCAGCCACACTATCCAGAACCATCTCCTCACTATGGGGTACAGAAGCCATCGTCCCATGAGGGTACCGCTGCTGACCAAACATCACAGGGTTGCAAAGATTAGCATGGGCGCGGGAACATAGACACTGGACCCTAGACATGTGGAAAAATGTTGCCTGGATTGATGAGTCGAGATTCACGTTGGTACATGCGGATGGCAGGATATGAGTATGGAGCAAACCACATGAATCGATGGATCCTCCTTGCCAGCAGGGTACTCTTCAAGCTGGTGGAGGTGGCATTCTCGTCTGGGGACTGTTTACGTGCACTGAAATGGGACCCCTGGTACGTGTGACATCATCCCTCACAGATCAATGTTACCGGGATATCCTGGACAACCATTTGCTCCCATTTGTGCGTCATCAACATCCCACTGGGGACCTCATTCTGCAACAAGACAATGCACCGTGCCATCACTCCCAAATTGTATCCGCATGGTTGGATGAACACTCTACCGACGTGACCTCGCTTCCTTGGCCAGCTAGGTCACCTGACCTCAATCTCATCGAGCACATCTGGGATGCCATTGAGAGAGATGTTCGAGGCTCTGACCCCCCCCCATCAAATCTTCATGAACTGTGGGAGCTTCTTCAGTGGTCGCTGATCCGTATGGCTTCCCAACGCTTCCGATGTCTTGTCGAGTCCATGCCGAGACGAATCGCCGCCGTCATCAGGGCAAAAGGTGGTGCTACATGTTACTAGACAGGTATCTCTAATTCAATTGCTCTTCAGTGTATACTCGTGTATAGGTCGACCCCCACCCCAATTTTTATGCGAATATTTGCAGTTTTTGTATATCTCGTGTATAAGTCGACCCCAATTTTTATGTGAATATCTGCAGTTTTTGTATACCTACCTATCTTGTGTATAAATTAAAAAAAAAAAAAAAAAACCCTTTTCCGAGGATGGCACCCGCATACGGAAATGTAACCTACTATTCATTGTTGTAGCTGGCTTTCGCAAAGTTGCTTGCGGCAGTTTCCTGCAAATGTGGGTGGAACTGAGGCACAATTCTGGGAAGATGATAGGGCTCACCATCCTGGTTAGAGTTTTGAAAGGAAGGTTACACATTTTAACAATATATGAACCCACTTTTGTAGCTCCCCCTTCTCCCCTTTTTGCGAGTGAGTTTTCTGCAGTTACTTCATTCGTGGAGAATAAAGCATTTCTTCCCGCAGCAAATGAATCGTGATGCATTTACCAAACGCCGTTAGGCAGGCACATCGTTATTTTAAAAAAAAACAACAATAATAAAAAAAAAAATACTTCCTGAAACATATTTGGAAAGCGTAAATAGGTCTTGATGTCAACCTGATAGTTTTTTTTATCCCATAAAGAATATGCATGCCATAAAATATAAATGTGTAACTTTTGAAGTTTTCAATGGATTTCTTCAAAATTTAAAATGAATCTTTATTTTGATGTACTGCGGACGCTGTAAAATTTGCACGCAACTGTTTAAAAAATTGAAGAAAATTTGTTCTAAATTTTTTTCTCCCACTACCCTGTGCAGCGTAGCAGCTGTCGGTCAACTGCTGAGTTGTACTAGTGTGTGATTGACAGAGAAGTCGTTTATCTACTCCCAAGTTTCATCCCCCTCTCCACCGCGTTTGTGACAAACAATCGGCTTTAGTGACAAAACCAAACATCGCCCCATTCAGTAAAGATGCAATCCTTTTTGCTCGCTCTTAGTCTTCAGAAAAGGTTACTGTTTGTTTGATTTTTAGAGCCGGGGCACACTCAATTTAATAACAAATGTAAGTAGGTCGTTAAACTAATGCATGTTTTTACTATCAGTGGCAGTGTTATTCTGAGCGATCGGCCAAGCTTAAACACTTTCGTTTTCAGGATGCATTGATAAGTTACCGCTGTTCTGTAGATTGTCACAACTCTCTTTGCTTCGCTAAGCAAGGGCAGCCGTCTCCTTTTGCAATAGTCTGTCCTTTTCCCTCTTCATCCCCCCTGTCGAGAATTGAGCACGGTCGTAGGTCACTGCACAGTGCAACTTAAACTACTGGCTGACGCGTTCACCTCTTTCCTTGAGGTGATTTACTAGCGGGGCGGTCAAGGCCCTATTGACAGATCTAAAATGGACTTTGAGACATCCTTGCGAAGTGAGTTTTTCTATTAGTGAATAAAAAACTTGTACATATAAAATCAAGAAAATTTTTATCAATAATTTTCTTCTGTACCGTAACACCCGGAAAATGACTAAATATACAACTGCAGGCGCAAAGGGCTAAGTATGCGCATTTCCATAAGGCATCAAAATTTTGGTTTTCAACCTATCAGAAATATTTTCAGTGTATAGTTTTGATCCCCTAATTTTGACCTAAATATTTCATTAAAAGTCAACCTATACACGAGTATATACGGCATACTAAATTCTCAATAGAAAATTAATTAGTTGCATAGTCCGTAGTATGTGGTTGTTAACTGTAGAAACTATGGAGAATCCATACTACAAGGTATATATCTGTGTAAGTGAGATGCAGGGGATGTGACATCTAAAAATGTTGGTTACACAAGAACACCTGTTGTCCAGTCAGTACAGGATATGAACACCTTGTGACACAACACAGCACGATGCTGAAAGAAATTATTTTATGCAGATACTGGGCATACCTCATTTTGGGAAGCATATATATGCTAGTTAATAACATTTCTTTTTATTGCCATAGGCTTTGAAATTAAACACTGAATTATAGCTTATTAGATATGACTCAATGAAGAAAGAAATGTCCTTCATAATACAATGAAGGATATTTCATTGTATTAGGGAAATTGATAGAATATTCAAAGCAAACATAATTTATATTATATTATTTGCATCTTTAAAGGTATGAAACACCAGTAAAATGCGCATATTTACGAGCAAGTCATTAATGACATATCATTAAAAGAGCCAATCACTTACCCGAAAGTTCTAGGTCACTTTTTTCTTTACACTTCATGCACTTTGATTATAACATCATGTAATGTTGTTGGCCTTCAAAGGTTGAAAAACGCCTTGCTTATATAATATTCGTTTTTCCTGTCATGAAACATCATTTAGTTTTTGTTTTTTGTTTGTTGTTTTTTTAATTATTATTCACAGGACAAAAAACACTGATTTTATTCAACCGTCTGAAATGTAACAGAGCTTGTCATCTCCATAAAAACCACTCAACGGTACACAACATACAGCATATTCATACACTCAATTAAAACCACTATGTACATAATTACACTATTTACATTCCTTGGCAGTCAAACCCTTGTCAACTGTGACTAAAGTAGTGCTCCATCTGCCTCAAACACCGTACAAAACATACCGCAAACGCCAACCTCATTCAGCCCGTCATACACAATCCTCTAGCGCTTTCAACAGAATCACTGTCGTCATCAGGAGGCCAATGTGTCTCTCTGCCTACCACAGCTCAAGTGAGCAAAGTCATTGAGGTTCCTGCTTCAGTCGCAATCTCTGCATCTTTGTGTCTCTGGCTTCATCAATTGTCAGTGCTGCTCTCTTTTCTTTTTTTCCCCCTCTTAATTGTTGTTCAATTTTTATTAAGGCCTTCCACTGTCCATTTAAGTTGCTTGGCTCATTAATGTTACACACTCTTGATCTTTTTTTTTTTTTTTTTCAATTAATACTGATTCTGCAATTCTCAACTGCCTTTCGTTTTTACAGCTCTTAATTATTTTAATATCTTTGAACTTCGGACATTGGTGATTTTCTAGACAATATTGGGTTAATGCAGTCTTTGCTTCTTTTTTATTCCAATTACTCATATGCTGGTGCAATCTATACTTGTTCTTAGTGCTGCCTATATATAACAAAGGTGGTTTCTGGTTTATATTAATCTCATATACACCTGCTATATCTAGTTGGCTGATTTTTCGTTTATTATTACTATATTTTTTATAGTATGTACCTGATTTCCTACTTGTATGTCATATTTGCCACAAACCTTATTAATTTCAGCAGAAATACCTTCAACATATGGAATTGCTCCTACATATTTTAATAGTTTTTTACACCATTATTGCCTTTATTATTTGCTTGAGTTACTTCATAAATCCATTTCTTTAATACCTGTTTAGGGTAACCAAAATCATGTGCAATTTTTTCAATATATTCAATTTCTTCTTTTTTATATTGTTCTTTTGATGAGTGTGTTAAACTTCTTTTAATTAGTGTTTTAACACTATTTTTTTATGTGTTAATGGGCGAGATGACTGAAAAGGTATTAATACAGGAATATATGATGATTTTCTATGCACTCTGTATTGCATATTATCATTTGTTTTGATTACCATAATATCCAAAAATGCCAATGTATTATTATGTTCCTGTTCCACTGTCAATTCAATAGATGGATAAATATCATTATACTTTTTTGTCAAGTCTTTTCAAGTTCATCATTTTTTAGGCTGGACAACAGAAAAATGTCATCAACATACCTGCAGTATATCAGTGGTGGATCTTCTAGTTTACTTATTATTTTTGTTTCTATGTCACACATTATTATTTCAGCAAATAAGGTTGACAATGGTGACCTCATAGGTCCACCATAATTTTGTTTGTAAATCTTGTTATTGAACATAAAAATGTTATTTTCATATATGTATAATAAAAATTTCTTTTAATTCTTCAATTTGTACTTCATTCATTGTATGTAACTTATATAATTTTTCAACAATTATGTCAATTGCTTGTGGTACTGGTGTGCTACGAAACAGAGCACGAACATCCATACTAGCCATATGATATTCACTTAAATCTTGTTTAATTACTTTAATTTTTTCAATGAATTCGAAGTATTCCTCACAGTGAACCTTGTCTTCATGAACACTGGTGCCAAATACTTGTAGATATTTTTTTCATCAAATACTTGTAGATATATTCTTCATGAACATTGGTGCCAAATACTTGTAGATATTTTTTTCATGGCACCAATGTTCATGAAGACAGGGTTCACTGTGAGGAATACTTACGAATTCATTGAAAAAATTAAAGTAATTAAATAAGATTTAAGTGAATATCATATGGCTAGTATGGATGTTCGTGCTCTGTTTTCAGAGCACACCAGTACCACAAGCAATTGACATAATTGTTGAAAAATTATATAAGTTACATACAATGAATGAAGTACAAATTGAAGAATTAAAAGAAATTTTATTGTACATATATGAAAATAACATTTTTATGTTCAATAACAAGATTTACAAACAAAATTATGGTGGACCTATGGGGTCACCATTGTCAACCTTATTTGCTGAAATAATAATGTGTGACATAGAAACAAAAATAATAAGTAAACTAGAAGATCCACCACTGATATACTGCAGGTATGTTGATGACATTTTTCTGTTGTCCAGCCTAAAAATGATGAACTTGAAAAGACTTGACAAAAAAGTATAATGATATTTATCCATCTATTGAATTGACAGTGGAACAGGAACATAATAGTACATTGGCATTTTAGGATATTATGGTAATCAAAACAAATGATAATATGCAATACAGAGTGCATAGAAAATCATCATATATTCCTGTATTAATACCTTTTCAGTCATCTCGCCCATTAACACATACAAAAATAGTGTTAAAACACTAATTAAAAGAAGTTTAACACACTCATCAAAAGAACAATATAAAAAAGAAGAAATTGAATATATTGAAAAAATTGCACATGATTTTGGTTACCCTAAACAGGTATTAAAGAAATGGATTTATGAAGTAACTCAAGCAAATAATAAAGGCAATAATGGTGTAAAAAACTATTAAAATATGTAGGAGCAATTCCATATGTTGAAGGTATTTCTGCTGAAATTAATAAGGTTTGTGGCAAATATGACATACAAGTAGGAAATCAGGTACATACTATAAAAAATATAGTAATAATAAACGAAAACTCAGCCAACTAGATAGAGCAGGTGTATATGAGATTAATATAAACCAGAAACCACCTTTGTCATATATAGGTAGCACTAAGAACAAGTATAGATTGCACCAGCATATGAGTAATTGGAATAAAAAGAAGCAAAGACTGCATTAACCCAATATTGTCTAGAAAATCACCAATGTCCGAAGTTCAAAGATATTAAAATAATTAAGAGCTGTAAAAACGAAAGGCAGTTGAGAATTGCATAATCAGTATTAATTGGAAAAAAAAAAAAAAAAAACAGATCAAGAGTGTGTAACATTAATGAGCCAAGCAACTTAAACAGACAGTGGAAGGCCTTAATAAAAATTGAACAACAATTAAGAGGGAAAAAAATAAAAGAGAGCAGCACTGACAATAGATGAAGCCAGAGACACAATGATGCAGAGATTGCGACTGAAGCAGGAACCCCAATGACTTTGCTCACTTGAGCTGTGGTAGGCAGAGAGACACATTGGCCTCCTGATGACGACAGTGATTCTGTTGAAAGCGCTAGAGGATTGTGTATGACGGGCTGAATGAGGTTGGCGTTTGCGGTATGTTTTGTACGGTGTTTGAGGCAGATGGAGCACTACTTTAGTCACAGTTGACAAGGGTTTGACTGCCAAGGAATGTAAATAGTGTAATTATGTACATAGTGGTTTTAATTGAGTGTATGAATATGCTGTATGTTGTGTACCGTTGAGTGGTTTTTATGGAGATGACAAGCCCTGTTACATTTCAGACGGCAGAATGAAATCAGCGTTTTTTGTCCTGTGAATAATAACGGAAAAAACAACAACAACAACAAAAAAAAACTATGTTTCAAAGAACGAATATTATAAGCAAGGCGTTTTTCAACCTTTGAAGGTCAACAACATTACATGATGTTATAATCAAAGTGCATGAAGTGTAAAGAAAAAAGTGACCAAGAACTTACGGGTAAGTGATTGGCTCTTTTAATGATATGCCATAATTTATATTGTTTGCGTTGAATATTTATGACTCACCCCTACAGGCGTTAGTTTCTGTGTGCGAGACAAGTCCGTGAAAAGCAATGTTCAAGGTAAATAGCACAGATCCTTCACATTTCAATGATGCCATGCCCTTAAAAATGGACAGTTTCTATTTTAAATTTTGTGCATTATGACACGAGTTGCCAATTTCTTTCTGTTTATCACATTTTATTTGACCTTCGTCGGAAGAGCTAAACAGGTTTTTGATTGGTTCTTATTACTGTTGTGTTAAATGTTGTAAATAAAGAAATGTATTTAGCCTGAGTCTTGCTCTTGTTGATTTTTATTTTTTATTTTCTCCTTATGTTACTAATTCTTTGAGATAATATACATATACATTGAACGGCATATCTGTGGTGCATACATTGTTAATTACATAAATATGGTAGAACATTTATAATGATTAGTGTTCTGTCATATTCATTTCATACAAAGAGATCCTAGTTAAAAACATCATGTTGTAGTTAAAAATACTTTGTAATTGCACCGCCTTGCTGGCTGATGAAATGGCAAAGTGCAATCTGTTCACTCGAAGGTATTTCGTAGAACTTATATTTAGCCGTCAATGAAATGTTTTTTGCAGTTAAAACAAAAGTTAAAAAAGTTTACTTCATCAAAATTTCTGCAGTCAGAGCAGCCCAATGTCTCATAAAAAAATCTTTCACTCTATAATCACTATCTTCCATTACTTTCACTCTATAATCACTAGATAGTGATTATAGAGTGAAAGATTTTTTATGAGACATTGGGCTCCTCAGAGTGCACAAATTTTAATGAAGTAAACTTTTGTGTTTTAATTGCAAAAAACATTTCATTGACGGCTAAATATAAGTTCTACGAAATACCTTCGAGTGAACAGATTGCCCTTTGCCATTTCACAGCCAGCGAGGCGGTGCAATTACGAAGTATTTTTAACTACAACCCCTTTGTATGAAATGAATATGACGGAAAACTAATCATTATAAATGTTCTACTATATTTATGTAATTAATAATGTATGCACTACAGATATGCTATTCAATGTAAATGTATATTATCTCAAAAAATTTTTGACATAAGAAAATAAAAAAATAAAAACAACAAGAAGCAAGACTCAGGGTAAATGCATTTCTTTATTTACAACATTAACACAACAGTAATAAGAACCAACCAAAAACCTGTGTATCTCTTCCGACGAAGGTCAAATAAAATGTGATGAACAGAAAGAATTTGACAACTCACGTCATAATGCTCAAAATCTATGTACCACGTAACAGAATTACTTGAAGAGATTAACGAATAAATCTCATAGTTATATACATACTCCATTTTAAAATTCTCTAGAATATTCTTAAAATAAAGTTGAGAATTTTTATTACCTACTTTTGGCCAATAGCAGAAAAAACTCAAATCTGTTATCAGACTTGGCACTACAAAGAACTTAAGCTTTGGATCAATACACATACACGTGGTTAAACAGTTTTCATATGAGCTTTATTCTGAGAATACGGTAATAATAATCACACGCAAAATTTAAATAACAAAATATCAGCAGTGATAAAGTAGGTACCAATATCATTAAACATTCTGCAGAAGACATATTTTAGAGAAAATAACACTTGGCAAACAGAAAACTGATTACTTATCTCCCCCTCCCCATGTGGACTGTGAAATTATTCATTGTTTAAGAAGAGTACATGGTACTAAAAAGATGGTAGCATCAACTTAGACCTTCATGGATTGTGCTGTTAACAACAAAGATAAATCTTTTACAGAAACAATTGGGCAGACACACCCAAATTCCTTACCTATGAAACTGTTTGGCACAGTCAATTGAAATTGGCCTGCACAGTGTGTCTCAGTATAAAGGTCAATGCCATGTGCTGTGTCTACACTTGGTCATTTCATAAAGTGCCTTGTGTGTTAGCTACGTTCCTGTTTCGCAGAACATTACTATGGAAGCCTCCAAAGAGGAGTAATTTGTTTCCTTACCACAGAGGAGCTGTTGCCAGTAGAAATCCTTTCACAAATGGTTGATGCTTAAGAAAACCATAGCCTTGGCAGATCAGCAGTGAAGAGTGGAATCAGTAATTCTGAAGTGAACGAACCTCCCTTATGAATAATTCATACCCTGGGCAGGCAAATGTCATCGTCATCATCCACCATCATCATCCCCAGTGGAAATGTCTGAAAAGCGAATGAGCATGTGCAAGCCAAGAGATGCATAACCAAGGATGAAATTGCAACAGAGATTGGTTTCAGTCATGAAACTGTTTATGTGATATTGCGCAATAAACTTCACTGCTGGAAAGTTGTGTGATAATTTGCTTTAATTATTATTTAACGTACTATTTCCATGTCTCCTAATAGTTTCAGATTTTTGTTGATTTTCAGTTAGAAAGTTAACAAAAGCAAGCAACACATTTTGGAACACAGCATATTATCAGTAAGTTTTTGTAATTTTGACAATTCGTTGTTTACATCAAAATCTTAACACTATGTCATTGCAATTGTTTGTTATGAGTTCCCTGATGAAAATGTAATATGAAATGTGACCATGCAAATCCTACCTAAAACCTGTACCCAAACTGTGATGTGCCTATAATATGAAGCTAACCTTAACACGTAAATGTTTACAAGATATCTATCAAGAATCTGGCAAGAGCTAAAATGCCAAAGTGCTATCACAAGGAGAACCAATCAACCATGTGTTGCCTCAACTGCATATGGATGCTGCTTGATGCAAAACACCCTGTTCTAAATGCACTCTTCAACTAACTTATTAAGGTAAAAGACAGAACAGTGTTTATGAAATGTGAATTGAGAAGGAATTTAAACTTACTGCATGATAGTTGCAATACTTCTTTCTCCTAAAGGCAAAAGGACCATCTGGGTCATTTTCATCTTCTTGGTCAGATGCTGCCTGTAATAAAGAAAATAATTTATGCAAAAACACATCTCATGCTAACTTCATTAAAGATAATTTAAACATTCATATTTTGCAACTTTTTTTTAAACATTACACATAGAAAGACTAGTAACTCACTGCACTTGAGAGGGATTTGAAATACTTATTTTTAATATACACCGCTACTGCATGTAATTTGACGATTTTCTTTTCTAAAAAGTTAATACCTATAAGCCGACAGCAAAAGAGTTAATTATTAAAGGCCTTACACATTCGAGATATGACTGTACAACACTGATATATTCATTAGCTAAAATTTCTGACCTTAAATACATGCAACGAATGTTCCACTCCTTTCTAAAATGGGTCTCTCGTGAAGCACAACATTTATACCAATGACATTACATTGCTCAAATTATTTTAAACTTTTGTTTTACAATTGATCTGTTCCTACTGAATTACACTGCATCCAGAATTCCCTTGATGACAATAAATCGGTGCTGTAATATAGTGAATCTGATTTTTGAAAACTAAAAATCAGGCTTTGATTTTATCACATTAGAGGCAGCCAGTTTCCAATTCTAAACAGATCAGAGCACATTGGAAATGTGGTGTGTGCCAAAAACAAGATTTGTGTAAACCATTAAAATTCAATTTTATTATTACTAAGAATATTTCTTGCGAGTTCTTTAACTCAAGCAGTTGGAACTTCGCACAACATAAACCAATGAGAATAATTAAATGTTTTGAATGGCATGTTCAGAAGCAGAGATATTGAGAAAAACAGATTAAGCATTTGCACCACCTATTGGCAAAATTGTGCAATTATTTAGGGAAGATAATATGCACACAGAGTTTGCATAGTTAGTAGTACCTGACTGAGGAAAGAAGTTTTTTAATCAGGTTTTCAGTCTGGCAGATATTACGGTAAATGGAAACGTGAAGTTATGCCCTCTGGTGGCAGACTTGTGCGTTAACAAAAATTTGAAATTATATGACAAATATTTCGCAGTGGAAACACTCTCCACAAAGAATTTTTCAAATCAGACTCTTAGAAGCAGAGATATCGAAGAAAACATGATTTGCATCTACACCATCTGGTGGAAAAACCATGCATTTTTTAAGAAGAAAGTCTTCCCGAAATGTTTTTCAATATCAACGGCATTGGTCTACAAAAGAACTTCAGATTCAATCAAATTTTCAGGAGCTCAGACTTTGCTGCAAATACATCAGAAGCAGAAATTAACACTTGTGCCCCCTGGTGACCAAACTATTCTTTTCTACATATTAGAAATTATATGCAAATCATTTCCCATCAGGAGCTGTATGCAATACAAGAAGTTTTCAAATCAGAGATATCGGGGAAAAGGCAATTTACTTTTAGGTCCCCAAGCAGAAAATCTATGTGTAACTTGAAAAGGTGACTATAGGGTCATTCCACGCGAAATCGTCACATGCTATCCACCACGCCAAATCGTCAGATGCTCTATCTACCACACCATCTCCAATTCTTATGATTTTTCTTCATGAATAGATCACCCCAATGTATGAAAATCCGGAAAGTTTAATTTTTTTTTTATTTCCCACAGATTAGAAGATATTAATTTTTGACTTCTGGTGCATAGCGGGCCTTAATCGCATAAAAGCACAAATATCTCTGTTGTCTGGACCAAAAGAAGTACCAAAATCACCACTCCTTCGTAATTTCCCCCAAGAAATCGATTGGTGCAATGAACAAATTTCTATCTTCTTTAGTTTTTGAGTTACATGCAAAGGAAGAGCCTTTTTTCAAAACGTAAAAAAGCAATACAATACAGCACTTAGAAGGTCACAATTATTTTTCGTTTTTAAAGAAAAGTTTAGTCTAACAAAATGAAGAAAAAAAAAAAAAAAACCTTGGGCTTTCACGTGCACACTGAGAAAATAATTTTTAAATATGGTACACAGCTCGCATTTCGGCACTGTGAAACCAGCTCGGCGAATAGCATCGTTCAGCCAGCCAAACGGCAGCAGGAGATGATGTTGGTCTTCAGACGAGCGGCAGATCAAGATACCGTCGCACGCGTTAGGCAGGTCGCACGATCATTTGATGTGATACTTGAAGGAGGAAGGATAGTGAATTAATGTTATGTTTAAGGTGGACGTCAAGTGAAAATCCGCCAATGTATTTTCAATGGGAAAATTTTGTTACATAAGTTCTCATACAAGAAATGCTTCCTGACTTGTGAAAATTCACACACATACGAAGAAGGCACTGAACTATAGGGAGTGGCAATCAAATGAGAAAAAATTATAGGAAATATTTTAAAATTAAATTTCTTTGAGATGGAGTAGTGTAGCCTATCGTTACTAGGTGGCGCTCTAGGTACGTCAAGTACTGAAAATGTGGCATAACCTTGATGTTTTCCTTGAATATTAAAAGTTTTCACACAAATAATAATAACTGAGCTGTCATAGCCTTTAGTTTAGGATGTCAGTAATTATTTAAATCACTTACATTACAGTTTATTGGCTTTTCTACCCTCAATCTTATGTAAAAAAGAAATCACATGCTGGTTACTCTAAGATGCTGACCGAAGCTTTTGAATCATCCCCAGCTAAGCAGGGGATGGGGGATGAGATTTCCACCTCAGCGAAGGGGATCGACTGACGGTATCAGGTTTATGTAGTATTTGGGGAAAGAGTAATTACGTGTGAAACCTATTGTGCTGACCCTTCTTTACGAATAATGTTTCAAAACAGAACCAACATTAATCGGGACGGAGCAGGGCTATTGGGACAAGGAATGAATGTTTGGCCACGACAGAACGAACGAATCTACATCAATTTTTCGTTTATTATTTTTTTCCATGAAAAAAATGTAATTGTGAAAAATGAAAAGAAAAATAATTATCAAAAATTATGAATAGTAAAAGTAAGACACAGTGGCTCATGGAGGATTTCTTTATGGGGTGGCCCAAAATATTGAAGATGCAAATAAAAAGATATCCCGAAGAAAACATCTGCCGAAATATTGCAAAGCGATAAAAATATATAACCCCACACTAAAGGGCGTTTCTTATTATTCGTAAAATATATATTTAAAAATATGTACCAATATATTTTTAAAAAAGCAGCCAGAGAACGAAGAACCAAGTGATACCTAATGAAGAGGGGCCCGGAAACCTTGTCCACCCCACACTGAACAAGTCACTGGTAAAACAAATGTATGATATAAAATTTTGGTACTTTATTTTTTTAAGAAAGTTACATGTATTTTAGTGTCCAAATAACAAAAGCTAGATATAAGCTCACAAATAGCAGCAACAGTCTTCGTTTTGGAATTTGTTATAGCTTTTTAAATTCGTTTTTCATCATGTTTCATTTCCTGTCTAGGATAAATCAATCTTTTTTTTTTAATTTGAGAAAATAACCCGTAAACCATAAATGTGTAACAGTGTTCGCTCTACTGTTATAGGAAGCACGTACCTGGTTGCCCCAGCGTTAATTTGTGTGGTCAACTGCTGCACTGTTGCGCTTCGATTGCCCTTTACCAGTCGAAGGAGGCGACGTTCTCCTCTGGGGTCGACGGCCTTTGGGGCTCCACAGTTATGACTTCGAGAGGTACTCTGTGTGCTAGTGATCCATTCTTGGTACACCCCTACAGCAACTCGCGAACAGCCCATGAAGTTCTTATGTTTATGAGCTGCTTCCACCCTTGCTCGGTAGCCACTGATCATCCTTTTTGAACGTCCATCAAATCACTATACCTCTGTCCAATGTGCCCAGACGTAAAGCACTATGGCTCATCTGTTCTGGTCGGCCGCTTCTATATCTGTGTGGTAGACCTTGTCATGTGCACTCCGTAACACGCCTCAGCGGGTATACTAATTCCGGGGTTGTAATATTATTCTGATGCGACTGTGTGTAAGTGTCAAATTGTGTGTATAAATATATTTTAGTGTAATGGTATATATTGTGATTTTGTGTGTTGCTTGTATATTTGTAAAAGAAGTTGCTATCATGTTATGCGCTTGGCTCTTCAGCGAATAACGAATAAACTCTATATATGTTAGTATCAGGGGCGGATTTCCAACTAGGCGCGCGCCTAGGGCCCCAGAGTTTGAGGGGCCCCGAAAACGTATGATTGGACTACCAGTTTTTTTTTGGTTTTCACGGACCGAAACAAATCAATCTTTAAAGCAACCACTTTGTTTTTATTATCCATTGATATTTTACTTTCTCATATTATTAAAATATATTTTTTCTTGCTGTTGCTGATACTCCGAATTTTCGCGTTCTTATCGATGCATTTATTTTGAAAGAAACGGTTAAAATACTTTAGCCTTCCTTTTAGTGGTAGGCAGTGGCGTAACCACCCGCTCCCACCCCCGCAGCTGTGGTGGTGGTGGTGGTGGTGGTGGGGGCAGGTAACGAAGGGGCGTACTGCAGCTGCCAGTTACTGTTTTATAAAAGAAATCGAACGTGCACAATAATTAACCCAAATATTCATATTTTGCTTTAAGATATACTGTATTTAGCTTTGCCTAAATAAATGCCTAGTTTTGCTTTTAAAACACCGAATGCCCCACAGATTGAAAGTGTTCGGCCCTTTGGCTCAGAGTTGTAATACGATAGTTCTCCAATCGCACTCTCTCTCCGCTGCTGAGGAAAAAGCGAGAGGCCACAGTGGGATAACCCGTAGAAGATGTGGGAAAACAGTCAGTTACCCAGGATTACGTGAACGACATGGCAGTCGCAGATCTGCCATGTGTAAAAGGGTGATTTCTTCAAGTGATTTTTTTTGTTTTGAACAAAGCAATTACACGTATTGCCAAATTTATTACTTAAAAAGTTAGAACTACAGGGCTCTAAGTACCACCGTTACTTTTGCAGACACTCCCTCTGACTTCACCCCCCCCAACCACCACACACACACACACACACACACACACACACACACACACACCACGAAAAATGCATCTGCTGAAGTGGGGGGGGGGGGGGGGCACGTTGTGCTAGATAGTTACTCCACTTGTGGTAGGTGAAGGAAGCATTCACGCTTCTCACACTTTTCATTGTTTCAGGCGAATTCTTAATTGGCCTGCTGTCTGAGACGGGTTTACAGGAAAGCCAACAACGTCCAGGAGCGTGATCCCGCGATGCTGGAGGGTCTCAAAAATAATGATTTATATATAATTTTTAATTTTGTATCTAAAAAAAGAGAAAAGTCATACAGAGAGGGTTAAATTCGTTGTTCTGCGTTTGGGAAGATTTGGGGGCATATTTCCGCCGGAAATCAAAATACATTATCTACAAGTATGAATTTATTAAACTAGCAATGCTGGCTCACTAAATATTGTTTTGAGGGTAATATTACTTTATACTACATTAGAACTGAGCTTAGAAATTGGGGTGTTATTTCTGGCCAATTTTTGTAGAATATAATGAACATTTTGCTCTTTAGTTCTATGTTTTACATGCATCCCCATCTTTCCCTTAAAATTCCTTTCCCCCCATTAAATTTAGTTTAAGAGGTAATGGCAAGACTTATCATACAAGTAAAATGACATTTGAAAATGTGAATTACGAGGCCCAAAAATAGGTTTCATCCATGTTCAGACTCTGTAAGGGAACCATAGGCGCCGACTTAATGGGTTCGAGACACTTTTGGAACCCCAAATTATTTTGTTGTGGGTTCCTCGAACCCCTAATATTTTTGCGCGTATTTCGTGGGGAAAATACACCTACGCATATATGCATAAATTTTGTTTGTTGTTATCAATTCTTCAAGTTTTTTTTATTATTCATTCCCCGTTTACTATATATAGAAAGTGTGTATAAAAATTTACCCCTCAGACTGTTTATTGTTCCTCCAAAGAGAATTATTGTTTGTTTGTGCTCATCAAATTTGACGTGACAGACAACACCACAAGTACCGTTGTTTAAGCATCTAAAACTGTCTGCTTAATAAAAGAAAATTTTTCGGTTTGTCTGGGTTCCCACAAAATACAAAAGTCTAGCTCTACATTCGGAGACGAAAACCTATTTCGAGGTCATAATCATAAAGTGTAAATATGTTGTACAGTCAGATGACCCACCCTATCTTCGGGCAGTCGGGGACCAAGGAGGTTAGAAGAGAGAAGAGATGGCATCAGCAGCCGCTGGTGAAGACAGTTCTGATCATCTGGTTTCTTGTGCCTTCTGGGTGGGGAGGGTTCAGTGATGTGCCGTCACTTACAGAAGACCTGTGCTGAAGCACAGGTTGATAGCGGCCGTCTCTTACTCTCTGCAGCAGTCCCTGTAGGTCAACAAGGCTCCCACAGCTTTAGAAAGGCCATGATTGGTTAATACGCAATACGCACTTCCGCTCTACGATGCATAATTTTGTTTAATTTTTTTTAGAAAATACTAAACAGTATTTCTGTAATTTTTTGCAAATTTTTAATTATGTGCATGTATATTCCGGTCTCATTTTCCCCTGACTGTACATGCTGCAACAGTGCCTGCTACGTTTGAGACGAATCAAACTTCTTGCGTTTGAGACGAATCTTTATCCAGTATGCAACAAGCATTGCTGGATAAAGATTTGTCTCAAACGCAAAAAGAACTAGTTGAACAACTGGGGGTAACTCAACAAATCATTTCCAATCATTTACGCGCAATGGGAAAGATTCAGAAGGAAGGAAAATGGGTGCGACATGACCTCAGACAGAGGAACAAGGATTAGCGAGTCATGAAGTGTTTGAATCTGTTGAATAAAAAACACAAAGTCTTTCCTGTGGAAATTCGTTACGGATGATGATAAGTGGATATAGTGCAACAATCCCAAACGCAAAAATCATTGGGTAGACCCCAGTGAAGCAACGACTTCGACACCGAAACGCAATATTCACTCCAAGAAAATTCTTCTCTGCGGCTGGTGGGATATGAAGGGTGTGCTATATTATGAACTATTGGAACAGGGTCAAACTGTTACTGCTGATCGCTACAAGCAACAATTGCTGCGATTGAACCAGGAAATCTGTCGGAAACGTCCATTCACAGACAAAGGCTTGCGTTCCATGAAATTACTGCATGACAACGCCAGGCCGCATGTGCCGAAATCTGCCAAGGAAACGTTATTGACGCTTGGCTGGGAAGTTTTGGAGCTCCAGGCGTATGGTCCAGACATAGCTCCTCCAGACTATCATTTGTTCCGATCGACGCATCATGGTTTGTCTGCTGTACGGTTCTGGACATGTGACGAAGTGCAAAAATGGGTTGACGGCTTCTCGCGTCGCACGACGAAGTGTTCTTCAGTGCTGGAATCCGTCAGCTGCCCGACCGATGGCGGAAGGTGATAGATAATGACAGCGCATATTTTTATTTCTTAAATGTATTGTTGGTTTCTCTCAAATTACATGTTGCGTTGCCTTAAAACTTATTTGCACACCTTATAATTATCATGCTTCTGTTTCTGATAACTGCAGTGCAGGTATAAAAATTCTCATTCATCTTTTTGACAGAATAGAACAAAAAAATGCATATCTTCTTAATTTTCCCATGAAAATAATAAAAAAAATACTTTCAAGAAACTTCACATTCTCGCTTTCCTGCAGTAACTGATGAAATTCTTACTGTCCAGCTTTCTTGGTCCATGGCATTCGTCTATGCCATGGACGACTGAATCTCTTCGATTTAGGGAATTGTTCGTCACAGGAAAACTCCTCCACCAAAAGTCATCCACCCTTTTAAAATGAAGTAATGTTAAAAAATGGCATTTTACACGAATTTTCTAATGTGGAGGACTTTTTTGGTTGCTAATGTCTTCAGGTATTTTTTTTTTTTTCGCTGGACACCCTGCTCGTTGCCTACTAATTTGCTGATGCCGTAAAAACAAGACGATTCTCCAAAGCTGAAGCAATAGGAAAAGCACGTTTTGTAATTGAAACGCATTCCAATTTTATGGCAAATACGCAACGTATTGATAAATTTAGAGAAATTCTATTTACAGCTCCCTTAGCGCTAAATTTTCCAAGTAATTTGCAAATGAAAAAGTGCTAAAGTAATCAGTATTGCCTATCGTACGAAACTTAAAAAGAAATTTAGCTGTAACTGAAAATGTTCTCTTCGTAGCGTAAAGCTAAAATTTACTAGATTTCCACTTTGAGAACTCTCGGCGGGAAATTTATGATATAGCAATGTAATTTAGAATGGGAAACATTTAATGAATGTTAATATCCTACCATTCCCAAAAATGTTTAAAAAAATCTGTGAAAACCAAATTCTTTGGACTCTATCAAGTAATTAACGAATAAAATGGAAAATTTAAATATTTGAGAAGAAAAAGTTAAGCCTAATCTATCTGAGAGGCACAGAAATAATTTTTTCCTCTAAGTTGAATAGTTTCTTCACAAAAGAAGTTTATGTTTTAAATTTTTTTGACTTTGACAGCCCGTAGCGGTAAATTCATGACGTATATGGGGAATTTAACGTGCCAAATTTAATGTCCTTTGATTTCCTACTAGCCACAAGAATATTTTTTTAAATATCTCTAAAAACAAAATGTTCGATGTGCACGGACATAGAAAGTGATTGCACTAGCACTGTTTCTTACAAAACGTTCTAACTATAGGAAGATAGAATGGCATTTCAAAAAACGTAAAAACCTTTTTCTTGACTTTACTTTTTTTTATGTTAATCTGACGAATTAAAATTTCTGTGGCGATAAGAAGGGAGAGGGGCCCCTGAATCTTTTAGCGCCTAGGGCCTAAAAAGATCTTAAGTTGCCTTTGGTTAGTATGTATATTCTAGTGTTCCAATTTATCTTTTAGGTATTACCACTTAGCAGTAAACAATTATAGGTATTATGGTAATTGTCAGTTTTTCGTACCGCACTCATGCCATCAAATAATGTATAATTATACTCAATATATTAGAACATATAATGCTACATATTATGATTTTGTGCTGTTTTATTTAATGTCAGTCAACAACGAGGAATAGCAATTTGTGCCCGGCCCCTTAATGAAAAGCGTGTGGCAGTTTTCCTGTGTAGCAATCTTCCGGTGAGGCAGTTTACAGTGAACCATGTACAATATCACGGGCCGGCCCTGACTGCGGGGCAATAGGTTTGCAAAGAATGTGCTAGCAAGCTGTTGCTAAGAAAAGAGTGTCAGGTTTCCAAAATGATGACTCTGTTTTGTAAACTGTAGTCTGGTAGAGTGTACGATTTTTGCTGCAGCATGCACGCCAGATGTCTTCACTTATTTCCGATCAACATGTGCGGACGTCCGGAACTGTATCTGCACTGCTGTGTCCATCATGACACCATGGGGTGCATAGCATTACACTCTGCTGGGGTGGCGTAGCCTCGGGGTACTGCATTCCAGCTTTACAGATATTGATTATTCATATTTTCTCAGAGTTCAGTAATTTCCCATATGGATTGCCGTTTCCTTCCCCGGGCATATAGAGAAGTTCAGACATTGTGCTCGACCTCTATTTTCTTACTTTCTATATTCTGTCCGCTATGACGAACCGAAATAATTCATTCTACGTGAATGCTTTTCATTTACAAGCCACAAATCAGAAAAGAAATAAATTTTGTACTAGTACAAATATGTGTATATAATGGTTGTTTGGAGTAACAAATAAACTTAATCTTCCGCTTGGGAAAAAAAAGCATCACTCCTTTAGGCTGCAACCGTACTATTGTAATATCGTAAATATTAACTTTGGGTGCATTAGACATATTTATCACACTCTAAAATTTGTATTCCAAGCAAAATTTGTGTATATAAAAATGTTGAAAAGCTATTATGCGCTAAATAAAATTTTCACCAATGCATAATAACATAATACTATTTACAAGCTGCGTGTATAAATTCATTCGTACTCGTGGATTATCAGTCGAAAAACATTCGCTTCCCAACAAAGAAAATATCTTCGAAACTCACTTTCTATCCTTGGTACAAAAATGTTATTTGAAAAACCATTGCGTTTTGGAATATAACCTAGCAAACGACTCTTCACTTATTTTGTGAGCAAGTGTTTTTCAGAAATATTATTTATTGAAAACTATGTTACATCACGGACAGGTTTTTTATGCCACTAATGTATATATAATCTTTTTATAAACCCATTTATTCTTTGCAGGGAAATATTAGCGATTCCCAATTTTCGAAACAACCTAGATGCTGATACAAATTTGCAAAATGCGGCTAGCGGACGAAATCGGTCCCAACTAATGTAACGGAAGAAATATGCACCGATATATTCGACCATTAGGCTCTCTGTATGAAACTAAAAATGTTAACATTATGAACTTCGTAATTATGTGCTTGGTTTATTCCTCTGTAGTACTGGAGAAATATGGATTGATGTGGGCCAGTACTATGCCCATAGCACAGATGCTTTATATATCAAGTCACGTGTAATTTCTTGATTGCAAGCACAATTGGAGCACAACATCCTATATTCTAAAGAGAATTTACTTTCCGCACAAAAGACATAATAGCCATAAAAGGACAAGAAATTCAATCTAGGTTGAAGAAAATGGTTTATTGGCAGGGCACCTGCTGATGTCTTTTGGACGACATTCATATGCTATCAGGCATTACTGGTAAGGAAGTGCACGTATAAAACAGTGAAACTGCAAAAGGATAGAGTAAAAATGAATATATAACTTTAAAAATAGTGAAAAAAGATAAAACAGTACAGTAAATTTCCTCCTTCACCTTTATCTGTTAAAATTTGAATTATTTATCAGTTCCCCTTTGCTGTCATATATCACAAATTTTCGGATCATTTGTGTTAGCAGAAAAAAAAAAAAAAAAAAAGCTTGCGTTTTACTTGCCTAAAACGGTGTCGTGTGCGGCGACCCTGCTAATCGAATCATTTTACTTATATATATACAGTATATACAAATCACAGTCAAATTATTTACATCTAATTAATTAATTACTTCAAGTTTTTTATACTAAATACATGTTTTTAATATCATTTTATATATTTATACAAATCATAGTCAATTTATTTACATCTAATTATTAAGTACTTACATCTTCTAAATTTTGTATCTTTTGTCCTTAGTCGAACTTGGTAACATAGCTTAATGCTTTCAGGCATTTTTTAAGGTCCTAAGAATTTCCAAATTCGACGTGTGATGCACAAACAACAATTAAAAGAATTAGGAGAACTTGGTCCAAAAAGGAAGAAAATGTATATACAAGTAGACGAACGCATTCGCAATATCATGGCGGAATTTGGAAATTCTAAAGACTAAAAAAATGCCTGAAAGCATTAAGCTATGTTACCAAGTTGGACTAAGGACCAAAGCTACAAAATTCAGAAGATGTAAGTACTTAATTAATTAGATGTAAATAATTTGGCTACGCTTTATATATATATATATATACATATAATATTAAAAACTTGTATTTAGTATAAAAAACTTGATGTATGTAATTAATTAATTAGATGCAAATAATTTTAACTACGATTTGCATATATATATATATATAAGTAAAATGATTCGATCAGCAAGGTCGCTTCGTCCATGATGGAATATAACAGTCACTTCGCGCACGATTTCCCACAGGGTCGCTTGGCGCACGGCCGCTTCCCGCACGTAATTCCTAAAACGACGTTGCAAAGGAAATTTACTGAGCTTCCCCTTGGGAAACATGGGGGTGAGAAAGGAGGATAGGGAACTGTAAACTGACCCTGCATCTGATAAGGGAAAGTGGTCATGACACTAAGAACCCCACAAGAAGGGGGTAGGAAATAACCGTGCGATTTTTAGCGCCACCTATGAGCAGAAGCTTTACGTTAGACATGCCTTCATATCCCCCTTAAAAGCATTTCAAATAATATAACTGTTAGATAATAATAAAGGGTCATTTCATGCCAAATCGTCAGATGCTATCCACCACATTCTTAGCCATTCAACGATGAAGAGAACTAATATAAACCATTCTCCGTACAGCTTACCCGTATGAGCTTTACAGTGAAAAAGGGTACAGACAAATAATGCATATAAATTATGCAACGGACATCGAAAATATATAGGCATTCTTAGTCCTTCAATGACGAGAAGAACTAATATAAACTTTTTACTCCCTGTATAGCTTACCAATATACAGTACTAAATGCTTATAAATTATGCAATTGATGTTAAATACCATTTTTGGAATATTGATTAATAATATCTACAGCTCACGCAATATCCGACAGAATTTTTAAACATGAAATAGTTCTATTTCAAGAATTAATAAATTGCCTAGTTGTCCATGCCTGCCGTAAGAGAAAATGATCAAGGAATGACAGCTTGAGATTGAGAAATAAAGTAATCGGGGTTATATATCTTGGTGCCTATTCTTGCAAGGTAGCGGAGATATATACTGCATTTTAGTTAACGTCAGATACCTGACGATCACAGATGATGACGTTAGCAAGGCTAAGCGTCGGGTTAGAAAAATGTTATCTATTATTTTCTGGTAGATCTGGTATTTAAACAAACTCGCGAGCATATCTCGCAGTTGTCACCTTGCCTGTTTTTTATTTATTTATTTTTTATTTCAATTGCTTATTTAAAGATTACGGGACAGGTGGGAGCTCACGAAACTCTCAAGAGTTCATATGAAACATAGCGCACCACAGCAAACTAAAATAAGAAAAACACAGTTTAACTGTTCATGGTGTCGCCCTAAAATAAGAAAATAAAGTTTGACGGTTACACTGAACAAAAATTTTTATGCCTCCTAATCACATCCCGGTGTCAGAGTGTTAGCAATTGAATTTATTTCCGTTATTATTATTATTATTATTTTATTAATCATGCCAATATATTTAGAAATAATGGAAAACATTAACAGACCTCGAACGTATGAGTACGTTTCCATTAATGTAATACTCAATGTATTGCAATTATTGATTACCAATATATGCAAAACAAGTATGGAACTCATGTTGCTATTTAGCAATCGTAATTTGTCCGTTCTGTTTTATGTGCTTCTGTTTCTCTTTATCAGTATCAACACAATTATCATCCTCATATTGACAAGTTACTTTAGCTGTCTCTTGAAGAATTTTTTTTTTTTTATTAATGTCACAATGCACAAAGACAGTGAAAACTAGGCAGAAACTTTCAAATTGCAAGAGAATGAAAGAGATCTGAGAAAATACAATACGGAGCTTTTCCACTTGCGGTGAGCTAAAGCCGCTGTTTGCCAGAGGTCATAAATTAGGATCCCAGGGGTTTGAGGTATGGGGCCATTGTCTTTCAGGGAAAGGAGGAGGAGGAAAAAAAAAAAAACCTAGAAGCAAGTGTGTCGGACATAGGGACATAGCACGGATAAAAAGAGTAAATCGTCTCTAAGAAAAATAAACAGTTCTACATCTGTGGAGAACAAAGTGTTATACCATAATGGCAAATAAATTAACAAATGCAGGGCAGTGGCAACACTAGCTGCTCAGAACTGGGTGCGCCATTAAGAGGAGGGGGGACATAATGGGAGAGGAGGCATTTAAGTGTTTGGCAGAAATTTTGGCAAAAAATTACGTTTATGTGCACTTACTCAACGTTGATAATAATCCCTAGCCAAAATAAGTTTTCAAGTGAATACTGTATGTAGTATTTATTCAACGTATGTAGTATGGGAACCACGGATACGAATCTCTATGGCAAGTTACTATTTCTTCACAATTTTAGCTTACTTAGGTTTTTCTCTCTCTCTCTCATATAAGGCTATTTATGACTTACAGATTATGCACTGACAAGAAATCTCTCTCTCTCTCTGATCATTTTAAACTATGATTACAAAAATGGCATGTTTCTGCTGCTCTCTTAGAAATTCGTTTAGGAGCCCCCCCCCCCCAATTTCGATCCCATAAGTACAAAAACTAACAGCCATGTGGAATGCCATTTTGCTTTTTTATTTATGAGGTTACAATTCATAAACTTCCAAAAGCCGAAAGTTTAAAACTGATTGGTTTACATCGGTGACACAAACATTAGTATTGAAATTTTCTCGCGGGTCAAATTTAGTTTCCACACTACAGAAAAAGTATCATATTACCTTCACAGAAAATAATCGTAAATTTTGCGTGCACATATAAAATCCTCCAAACACTTTTTTGTCAACATAATTTTTTCATCCTGCGTCAAATGGCAAGTTTATACTTTAGTATTTTTTTTTATTTATTGGAGGTTTAACAACCACCGTGAGCAACTCAATGGGCTATAAGCAGTCTCCCGTTCCTAATTTTGGGCTACTGGTTCCAGAGAAAGGAGAGGTCCAGTTCCATAAGACGAACACAACATCCGTGCCTCACCGGGATTTGAATCCAGACCCATCTTGGACGAATGATCATAAGCCATCGCTAGACTGCATCACCAAGTTTATACTTAATGATATCTTTACGAGGAGCAATAAATTTGCAGGATGTTGATCAGACAAAGCGTGCAAAAGGTCTGGAGCATCAGGTCATTTGCAGTAACCCTCCACAAACAACATCTAAGAAGGAGAGATGTTTCATTTTATCACCGGCATGATAAATATGAAAAATAAGCACAACGGAACTTTTTATCCATGTATTCATACATACATACTCGCCAGAATAATAATAATAAAAAAAAGCTGATTAAAAAAAATACAAGATGGTCTCCAAAATTAGCCAAAGAAATTTCTCCACGATCATAGAGCGTCAAAAGAGCACGACAAATGACTTTAAATCGTTGGTCTCTTGTCCAGAGTGAAAGCATTGGCAGCTATCACCCCCACCCCCAATAACTTTGGTTTTGCATCGATTTCAAGAAATTATTCAGATGACAACACAAAACGTGGGAAAAACTCGCCAACACTGTAAAACCTTTAGATGTTAAATTTTATAATAATCGACAGATTCATTACCAGGAGCAAAAAAAGAAAAAAAAAAAAAAAAAAAAAAAAAAAAAAAACCGTTCCGTGGAAGTTCAATTTCCTGTTGTCTGATTTGATCAAATATAATCAAAATCAGACATGGAAGTTAATCACAGTGTTGTGAGACATCGAAATATAAACATCGTTCATGAACTAATTATGCTTTTTTAAAATAAAGAATTCCTTTCCTTCAAAATGTGAGTTCAACAATACATGCGTTCACGCTGTGGGATCGCTTCTGGCGTGCAGGAGGAATGCCGTTCTTCTTCCAGTACCGCATCTCCATACAGCAGTGGCTACGACACAGCATGCTTCGCTGATTGTGCTTTCACCGTGGCAATGCACTGGCCATGCACCATGTTTAAAAAATTCTTTCCTCAGCGCTTCGGGAAAAGCTCAAGTTTGTTTTGTTTTTGTTTTCATTTGATAGATTAAACCTTTCTTTGCAAAGAATAATAACTGCAATTTTCTAAGTGCTGTACTACATTGCCTTTTTAAGCATTGAAGAAAGACTCTCTATTGCTCATAACTCAAAAACTAAAGCAGATAGAAACGTGTGAACTGCACCAATGGATTTCTTGGTAAAAATTAAGAAAGAATGATGATTTATGTATTTCTTTTTATTCTAAATAACGGAGATATTTGTGTTTTTAAGCAAAATATGTCTGCCATGCACCAAAATTTTTTATCTTCTAATCTATCAGAAATAAAAAATTGAAACTTCCAGAGTTTTTATAAGTTGGGAGTAGCTATCCATTAAAAAAAATTGTAAAAATTGGAGATGTGTTGATGGAAAATTAATTCAAAATCTGACGATTTCGCATGGAATGACCCTATATCTAAAATAGTCTTCGACATAGATGGAATTAAAGGGGAAATATTTTTTTTTCAATCGGATGATTAGAAGAAGCAAATATATGGAATAACATGTATTTTGAATTCGATATCATCTGCATTTACTCCCTGGAGCGGTAAAATTGTGCATCGTAAAACAAAAAACAAAAATGAAATGAAAGATTATTCTTACATTTCAAGTTTTCCAATGCAAAATTAGTTTTTCAAATCGGACTAATAGTTGCAGAGATATGGTTCCACAAATGGACAAAACAGTAACATAAGCATGTTCTTTTATACAAAAGACGTGCTGAAAAAGCAGCACTGCCGAAGTATGAGCGTAATATGACCACCCACAAATGATAGTCTTGCTTTGCATAGTACAAAAAAAGGTGCAAGTGGTATCTAGGAGTGGTGGATGTGTGTATTTTATGGAATGATCACACGACACCATGTTTCAGTTAGATGCTGGGAGTGGGTGTAATGAATATCTGGAAAATGTCTGCTTTTAGAGAGCAATGTACCGATAATGAAGTTTGGAGGATGTGATATGGAGCATTGTCATCATACTATGGCTTTGGGGTAGTAGTCCTCAAAATCCCAAATGCAAAAGTTTACCATAACATTCTGGACAATTTCATACTCCCTACAATGTGACAGTTCTTATGTAGAGACCCAGAGTTTTTTTCCTCAATAGATAAGGCACTGGTCCTCAACAGGCAGCCCACAGGTTAAATGCGGCATGCGAAGGGTTTCAAGTCTGGCTCGCGGTAAAAAATTAAACATAATTTTTTTTAATAAAATCTGCAGTCGAAAAAAAAAGTTTATCAATATTTATAATAAAACAGTATAAATATTTTTATTTTATTTGTTTTTGTTGAGTGCAAAGTATACTCCAGATTTTAAACATATTGCAGAAGGACATCACTCCATTGTTCTCATTAATTTCTTGATGACTAAATTTAAAATAATGTGCAATATTACATTAACTAATTCCTGAAATTTGTTCTATTTTTTTTTTCTCATTTGCACACTATGTAAGGCTCATTTTGTAAAATTTTCACATTCATCATCATCATCATAGTCAACCATTATCAATCCACTGCTGGACGAAGGTCTCCCCAAGTTTCCTCCACAACGGTCTGTCTTGTGCCAGTCTCCTCCATGTCACTCCCGCATATTTACGAATTTCATCCACCCATCTCCCATGTGGTCTTTTTCTGGGTCTTTTCCCGACCCTTGGAATCCAATCTAAAATTTCGGCTGTCCATCTATGGTCTGTCCTTCTGGCAGTATGTCCAGCCCATTGCCATTTCAGGGATTTAACTCTGATCATGATGTCTTCCACTCTCGTCACTTTTCGGATCCACGAGTTCCTCTTCTTATCTCTCCTGGTTATACCAAGCATGCACCTCTCCATGCTTCTTTGAGTTGTCTGCAGCCTTTGTATGTCTCTTTTAGTTAAGGTCCACGTCTCTGCACCATACGTAAGCACTGGAAGGATGCATTGATCAAACACTTTTCTTTTAAGACATAATGGCATATTGCTCTTGAAAATTATGCTGTTTCTTCCAAAAGCTCTCCAGGCAAGTTTTGTACGCCGATTAATTTCTTTATCAATGTGACCCTCACTTGATATCTGCTGTCCAAGATAAACATACGTATCTGTTATCTCCAGTTTTTCTCCATCAATCGATAAATCTTCATTTCTTGTAAAAGCATTGAACATCACTTTTGTCTTCTGAAAGTTAATTTTTAATCCCACTTCTTTACTCTTGTCAGCAAGTTCCTGGATCATACTTTGCAGCTCTGATGGGGTAGTTGCAAAAATGACTACGTCATCAGCAAAACGAAGGTGGGTTAGATAATCTCCATTAATCTTTATCCCTTTGTTTTCCCAGTTCAGTGATTGAAAGACATTTTCCAATGTGGCATTAAAGAGCTTCGGAGATATGGTGTCACCTTGTCTCACTCCCTTTCCAAATTTTATGTGTGTTGTATTTTCAAACAGCCGAATCTTTGCACTTGCATTTTCATAGATGTTATTAATAATATTAATGTATGCATCTTCAATACCGCAGGATTTCAGAGCCGTGGTAACTGCTGATGGTTTCACCGAATCAAAGGCTTTTTCATAATCGATAAAAGCCATGCACAATGGAAGTTCATATTCCCTCGCTCTTTCAATTAGTTCTCTCAGTACGTGGATATGATCTATTGTGCTGTAGCCACTCCTGAATCCAGCTTGTTCTCTCGGTTGAGCCATGTCCAGTGTTACCTTCAAGCGGTGTGAAAGAACTTTAGTGAAGATTTTATAAACCACTGATAGGAAGCTGATAGGTCTGTAGTTCCTCAGATCCTCAATGTCACCTTTTTATGTAGCAGGATCATTGTAGCATTGTTCCAATCCTCAGGAATCTTCTGTTCATTAAGGCATCCTGTGAAAATTTGGGCGAGTACTGTTTCAATTTCTCCACTTGCTTCTTGTATGATGTCTATAGTAATTCCATCTTCTCCTGGAGCTTTCCCCCGCTTCATGTTCTTGATTGCATGAGCAACTTCTGCTGGGAGGACTGGAAGAACTCTGGTACCTTTCATGATGTCTGGAGTACATGTATCATCCCTTTCATATAATTTGGAGTAGAAATCTTTCACTCTTGTCAAAATTTCGCCTCTATTTCTTGTTATAGAACCATCTTCTTTTCTCAGAGCCATAATCTGTTTTCTTCCCTTACTGAGATGTCCCTTTGCTATCTTTAGGCTTTGGTTGTTTTCAATTGCTTTCCTCACTAGCTCACAGTTGAATTTCCTTACGTCTTCAGTGATACTTTTTCGTGCTGTCTTGCATAGCTCTATATATTCCACTTTGGAAGTCACATCTTCTTTAGTTGTCCTCATCTCTCTTCTTTTTTGCATCAACATTTTGGTTTTTCCTGATAATTTGTTTACATGCAACTTGTTCTTAGACCCAGCTAATTTTGTTGCTGTTTCCATAAGAGCTTTGGTTACTTTTCTGTTAACTTCCGAAATATCCACTTCTTCCGATGTTAGGCCTTCTAAAGCTCATTACCTTATAATAAATCTTAAAATAAAAATAATGTTTATATGAGCAGGGGTCGCTTTGCTGATCGCATTCTTCACAATTTGCAAAAAAGAAATTGTTTTGGTGATGGAAAAAAGTTTTGGTGATTACCTTTTTGTACTGTTATTATACATAGGTGAAAAAAAAAAATTGAATTTGGCAAAAACTTTAAAAAAGCCAGTACAACCCAGTATGATATGTAACTTACATTTACCAAATTAAGTGTTTACACCCTCTGGCAATTCTATGAAAAAAAAAAAAAAAAAAAAAAAAAAAGAAGTGTGCCCCTGGTGAAAAGTAATTAAGAACCACTGGGATAATGTTTCTCAGATGCAGTTACACATTTGTTAATGGACAAAAATGCCCAAAAGTTTGATTAGCTGGAAGGGTGGCTCAACCTGAATTATATGGGATAAACTGGAGTAAAGGTAACATTCAGATCAAGATGTCCCACATCCATATCTGAACTGGTTACAGTTCTGCAGGAAGAACAGTAACCAGAAGATTACACCAATTGCTGTACATCATTTGTTAGTAGAAACTATACACAGAAGGGTTCAGTGAATCACAGCACCCAAAAAAGGCTTGACAAGCAGGTAAGATGAATGGCAGCAATATCACTGTGAAACTGGCATGTGTCCAGTTATTCTTTGGAGGGTAGTGTATATACACTTATCCCATGTAGAGCATTTGTGCATCGAAAATTTGCAAAATACACATCTTGATAATGTGTTCAATGGAAATCAATGCAAATATGTTTATAAATAGCTGGTGAGGAAAACATATCATGAGCAGAGGTATATAAACCACTAAAAATTTCAGGCGCCAACATAATTTTTAAAGAGATATGTGGAGAAAACTGCGACTGATCTAAACAAAACCCACACTTACAGAATTATGACCAACCGTAAAAATTAATGTATTATTTCTTAAATATTGATCAGCAATTCAGTGCAAAATCCACAACTAAAACTAGGGAACATATATATTTATATTAATAGTTGCACTTTAAAACAGGGTTTTCATTGCAGAAAGTTCAGCTTTTGTCTTTTTGTGCATAACATTCAACAAAACAACTAATGAAAGAATGCACTTATAAGCACCCCACACAAAATCAATGCCATAGGTACATACATCTCTGATGCTTATCTGCATACATACATGCATGCATCTCACTTGGGTTGCACTGCAGAACTTCAGCCTGTGCCACTATTTCTGATATTGCTGCAGAATGCATAACTCTGCTGGTGATGGTAACGAAATACGAACAAGAATCTTCACTATTCTGATTTTACAGTAAGTGGTCTTAAAAAAAAAAAAAAAAAAAAAAAAAATTATACTGTACAAGAAGACGGAAGCTTCATAATAAAATTCTATTTTGAAAAATAAAATTTTCAGAATAGAATTTGATAACTCAGGCTCCAGACAAAAATTTTCAGGTGCCAAGGCTGTCTACCCCTGATCATCAGTATTTAAAAATACATGGATCAACATTCTCAGAGCTACAGCTATCCAGTGCAAAAATATTTTCTGCATTACCTATCTTACTGATCTGGTTGTTGGATTAGAAAATATCAGCATTGATTTATATTCAACTTAGAAAAGCACAAACCCTCCAATTCAGAAACCCCTATCTCATGACAACGGCTGACAAAAGATTATAAAAATTATGCTATAGAACCATGTTTCTCTGCCATACTTTTCAGAAAGACGGCTAAAACAATCACCAATATCTATACCAAAACTTTTTTTCAAACATCTCTACAGAAATTTGCTGCAGGATATTTAATTTCCTTTTGTGCAATGCAAGCATTACTTTACAAGTATGGCAACACATATTTCAGTGTGACTATCAATCAACATCTGGGCACTTTTTTAGCATGTAATCATCTGCTTTCATAATGCTATACTTTTTTAGCATGTAATCATCTGCTTTCATAATGCTATCACATAATGAAGAAACAAAAATAGTTACCGGTGAGAAACCTTCTTCCTCAGAGCTACCAATATCACCATACCCAATATCAGGTAGATGACTGTTGGAAGCAGTAGGCCTAGGTATGTTGTCTTGTTTATTCTTCCTTTTATATTCTCTTTTTTTCCTAGGAGCACCTTTTATTTGCTGCAAAAGGAAGTAGCATTCTATCATTTAGCCACACATATAACAAAAACAAAATAAATATGGACCAATCATAACACAACTTACATATCAGTAAGGGTGGCTCCTGTGAATGACATGAAAACAAAATTATACTGTATCTAATTAAACACTATATGCAGAAAGTTATAATCATCACAAATATACACTGTTTACACATTAATCACACAAAATGTTTTGTATAAAAATAGAAAAATGTGCAACAAAGATTTTGTCACACGAAGTCAATTAATCACACTACGTTTCTCAACACACTTAAATTCACATAAGAAAACAAAAACAGGCTGTAAATGGTAATTAGTCACAAATTAAGGGATGAGCAGCAGAAGCTCTGTGTAAAGTATACAGAGCCTGAAATGAGGGCCACAACACCAAATGGCCAAATGATTATCAGTTCACTTGCAGGATTAAAGCACAGGGCATTCATCCTTTTCCAATCATTTACCCCCCATGAATAAAAATAACTCGTGTAACGAATATACCTGCAGGAAAGCTTACAAATTATAAGGTGAGTATGAAGAGATCAGTTTACAGAACATATACATACAAGGAATTAACGGGGAAGAGGTACAATTAGCCAAAGAATTTTAAAAATTCAACCTACATGAGGTAGGCATCAGCGAGACCAAGAAGTCGTCAATTTCAGGGAACTGAAACCTTGATGACAAGTTGAGTATTATTTATTTTGATGTAAAAAAATGACTCAAATGAGATCTTAGCCAGATAATACAACTGCTTCCTAGCTATTTAGGTAGGAATCTGTACATGGCTACAGCAAGTAAGCTGTTTTCAAACTGGATAGCATGGACTTGAAATCCACAACAGTCTGCAGAAGTCATTCCTTTATGAGGATTTAGATACTGTGGTTACTATCAGGAAAATAGAAAATGCTATCATTGGAAATTTGAATGGCACGCACAGTTAGAAATAGCAAAAGAGAATAGAAGATGTAATGGGCAAATTTGGAAAAAATTGCGTATAAATGAGAAAATTTACTAATTTATGTTACTAACATCTTTAGTGGCACAAGAGTATTCACTAAATTTGTTTAGTGAGAAAAGACTAGACATAGGAAATAAAACTGATAATGTCACATGTCAAGGGTCTATGAAATACAAGGTAGGATCTAAAAGTTCGGGGACTTGGCGTATAGTTCTTTATCCTGAATACTTTAAAACACCAATGCACAACCACCTTCAAAGTAATCCCCTTGGGCGACGATGCACTTTTGCCAGCACTCGTAAAGCTTCTGGAAGCATTCCCGAAAGCCATGTTTTGCAACCACTCATAATGCCTCCTGTGTTGCTGTTTTTACCTCATTTGTTGACACAAAATGACGTCCTTGCAGATTTTGTTTCATCAGTGGAAAGAGGTAAAAATCTTAGTGGAGGGGGGGGGGACTAAGTAGGGAGAATAGACAGGATGTGGAAGCACATTAGTACAAATTCTGGTGAGGAACTCTGCGACCAGAAGGGACCGATGTGCAGGCGCATTGTCATGGAGAAGGTACCATTGTCCACTTCACCACATCTTCGGCCATTTACAATGGATTGACCCCCGTAAGCGACGTACAATGTCCAGATAACGTTCCTTGTTAACTGTTGTGCCCTCAGGAATAAATTCAGAATGAACAATGCCACGAGAATAAAAACACACCACCAGAATGACTTTCCCCTTGCTGCAATCCTGCCCGAATTTCTTCGATCGTGGTGAAGACGGTGATTTCCATGTTGAAGAAGCATGTTTTGGCTGAATAACAAACAAGTAGCACCACGTTTCATCACCTGTGATGATGTTATTTAAACACATAGGATCGCTGTTGGCTTTATCAATTAATTTGCCCGATATCCGCATCTGTTCATCCTTTTGTTCGGAGGTCAAAAGGCGAGGGACAATGTGCCGACACACTCGGTGCATGTTAAGATACCCAGTCAAAATATGCTGGCATGTGATCTCCAATAAGTTAGTTGCGTTAGCAATTTTCTCAATGGCTCGGCGACAATCCTGATGAGCACACTGTGCCACCATCATAATGTTTCCCTCACTGCATGCAGTCACAGGCCGACCACAGCGCTCATTATCTGCGATGGATTCTCAGACCTCTTTGAAACGCCGATACCACTAGTACACCTTTGATCTCATCATCATAGAGTGACCGTATATCTTCGAAAACATTCTTAAGGTTTACGCAGCTGTTTTACCCAAATGCTGACAAAATTTAACGTTACAACGTTGCTCTTCAAAAGCCATGTTTCTCACATCGCAGAAGACTAACCACAGCAGCAAATGTATGCACGGATATTCCAACCACTTTCCATGGGCCAAGCCATTCTGACTACAGAGGGGAGGGATTGTGAGATGTATTTCAGACGCCGTAACTTTTATCTACATGCTTGCGGTGTCACAGGTAGGTGCTGTCCCCGAAATTTTGGATCCTATTTCGTACGCCACAGTATACTAATTTCCAGAAGTTCTGAAATAAAGAGTGATCAGTTCTTAAAAGCATCTGCTCTTTGAGTCAAATATATTCCAAAATTTCTGTTCTGGAAGTGGAACCAGCAGACAGACTAATTTCCAGAAGTTCTGAAATAAAGAGTGATCAGTTCTTAAAAGCATCTGCTCTTTGAGTCAAATATATTCCAAAATTTCTGTTCTGGAAGTGGAACCAGCAGACAGACAAGTCTTTCCAATGTTACTGAGTACTGTTTTTCTCTCAAATTTCAAACTGGGTCTATGAAGCACTGAAGATAAGCTTTGATAATAATCAACATTATTTTAAGGAAACAGCTGAATAATATGAGGCATATTCAGAAAGTAAGTACCGTTTGGCTACTAAAATTGAATAACAATGTATTTGCACAAAATATTTATTTTTATCTGATTCGCCACACCTTAAACTGCTTTTCTAGGTAGTTTCCCCATTATTGAGCCATTTATCATAACAGGGCACCGGTTTTTGCACCCCCTTGCCCAAGAATGAGGCTGTCTGTGAAGACAGACACTTCTGCATTGCTCCTTTGACTTCATCGTCATCCTAGAAATGCCGACCAGCAAGAAACTTCTTCAGATGCAAGAACAGGTGATAGTCACTTGGTGTTAGGCCTGGGCTCTAACGTGGTGGTATGTGAATCGTGAATCATTTGTTTCCAGTTAAATGACATAATGAGTGCTTAAGTCCAAGGCAATGACACGAGTAAGCACGCCACACCTTTTGTTCTGGATCACGTGACGCAGTTTCTCCAGTGTCTCACAATATAAAACTCCTTGCCTGCCCCCCCCATCCCAACTGTGCTCATGATCTTGTGGTTTGAAACTGTCTGCTTGAATTTCTCCCTTTTGGCGATGAGAGGTGCTGTCCCTCCATGAACCGCTTCTTCGATTCCAGAGCCACGTTAGACATCCACATATTGTCAATTGTGACGACATGCGTGAAGATCCCATCACCTTGCTCACTGTACTGTGTGAGAAAAGTCAATGCACTGCCAGCACATTTGCTTTTGTGCTCTTCCGACAGCATATTTGGCATTTTGTTGACATTTATGGCCAAAGAACCCATCACCTTACTCACTGTACTGCATGAAAAAGGTCAATGCCCTGCCAGCACAT
This sequence comes from Macrothele yani, assembly GCA_039090855.1. Lineage (NCBI taxonomy): Eukaryota > Metazoa > Arthropoda > Arachnida > Araneae > Macrothelidae > Macrothele > Macrothele yani. The sequence continues at coordinate 163,769,469 of CM077024.1, read as the reverse complement.
TTGCTTTTGTGCTCCTCGTACAGCATCTTTGACATTTTACACAATAAGCTCCTGAAGACATACTGCATGTCTGCTGACCAAGTGAAGAAAAATACCATTTGTGCTATTAGAAGCTTTCATAAAATTTGCATTTCTATTACTATCAGTCAAATACACATTGCTGAACGTTGAAATCACAGAAAATGAAGACGTGTAAAGGATTAAAAAATGAAACGTGAGAAAACAGTGTTCCTACTTTTATTCAGGATTGCACATCTTGGGCAGTTACATAAGGCAGCTGATGACAAGGCATGCCACTAAAATGATTATAAATAGAACACTGAGATATCTTCAAGCAACAGCCAACTGTACATGCAACTGTGTCTGCTGATTGAGAGCAGTGAAATGAATTTCAACTTATCTTGGGCCAATGCTGGTTTACTGACAGGAATCCCATCCCACCTTAATCCATGGAAAACTACCCAGTAAGTTTTCTCATACCTTGACCCAGGTGGGTGTGTACATGGTGGGGTGGCAACTTACTTATAGATCAAGGCCATGTCACTTCTAGTTTACTTCTAAGCACATTCTCAGTGCTGGTAGCACAATAAATCTAAGTGCTAAACTGAAAAATTTCACGAGTTCTTAAAACACACACACCCACACACCCACACACACACACACACCACTACAAAAGATTCTGATACTTCAGTGCATTTAGCCCTGTTTTTTAACACCTCTGTAGCTACTTCACCATGCTATGAAACATGATGCTGCAGCAGCAGCAAAAAGTATTGAAAACAAGCATGAGGCCTGTTTACAAAACATAGCATTCGTAAGATTAATATTGCGCATCTCATGAATAATTATTGGCCAGCTCAGGCCATTGGTGACCTGCATATCCACTGCCACTGTGACATAAGCACATGTGGAGTAAATACAGTATGTGGTCGAGTGCCAAAGGCTGGTTCTGCGCACAGCCACAAACACAGTCTTCAGTGCAATAAAGAATATCAGCAATGAAAGATAGAAGTCAATGAAATCCACGTCAGAGCTACCAACGTTTCAAAATAAAAAACCGAGACATCAGCGCGCATTTGGCGGCGCACATCTTTTTTTTTTTTTTTTTTTTATTGAAGGTTTAACGACCACCGTGAGCAACTCAATGGGCTATAAGCAGTCACCTGTCCCTAATTTAGGGTCACTGGTTCCAGGGAAGGGAGAGAGCCAGTGCCGTAAGACAAACACAACATCCATGCCTGACCGGGATTCGAACCCGGACCCCATACGGACGAATGATCAGAGGCCAACGCCTTAGACCACTGCGCCAGGCGCACATCTTTACAATTTATAAATAATACATACATACACATCACTAAGTTGTTCTCTGAGATTCAGAGGTTAGCTCCAAAAAGAAATACAAACTTCCAGATATTTTTACTTATTGTTGTCGTATCAAACTTTGCCTCCTCGGGGCGCTCCGTGGTAACAATGGCACACACAACAGCAACTAGGCCTCTGTGAATCTTGGAGAGGTGCAAGCTAGTTCTGTGTGACATTGGCGAAAAGACCCCAACTCACTGGGTTTTGTTCCAGAATCCTTAGGTTGAATGACCAACTGGAACCCTCAGCTGTGGGCTAATCCCCCACACTGATGTACTTACCTGATTAAAAAGGCAATTTATAAATAATAAAATTATATATTATAGTTTTCTTTGTTTTTTTATTACTGTTAATTACTTAATACAAATAAATATTTATAAAATATTAGTAAAGTATAAAATAAGATTAACAAACCTTGTTAATGAGTTTCATTTTTAGAGAGTAAGACACTATTTTTTCCAGAGAGACACCACTTTTTCTCCACACCATAACATGAGTGCTATCACAGGATAAGGCAAGACAGCTTATCCACAGAATATCATGACACTGAAATTCTTTGGACACAAGTTTGGCAATATTTTCATCTGTTGAACTGGTTTCCAGGCATGGCAAAGAGAACAGCGTGCATCTCGCTTGCAATCATTATCAAAGTACATAACCATAATTGGATAAAGTCGATTGTCAGCATCATTACTGCAATCAGTTGTGGCAGAAAAATGGTCCACTTTTAAAAACACAGAGGAAATTTTTGAATGATATTTTGCCATTTCTTGAACAATATGCGAAGTTTTTTGTTCTGCCACATACATATCTTTTTACTCTCTTCTGGGAAGTTAGGAAACATAGCTGACAACAATCAGGAAACATGATCAGCTGGCGCCAGTGGTATGTTGTGCTCCAACAAAAATCTGGTAAACAGAACTTTTGCACGAATCATTTGAAAATCATTCGGCACTGAAACAAAACGATCCATGTTGCACACACTTTTTGCGACATGTTTTTTTACAAGCTTATTAGTTCCAACAGGTGCAACGATGTCTCTGCGACCAGCGTGAGAAACCAGTGTTACACAAAGTCAAATTCTTTGGAGTATTTCTTCAAAAATCTTTGGTCCCGACGTTTAGGCCACATTCTGGGGCTGTGAACTGAAATAATAACTTTCAACACAACTTGTTTCGTTTGAAAGATCAAACAAAGCACCGAATCAGCATTCAACTTGAGCGTTGGCAAACAAACAGCTCTCCATTCCACTCCCACGAGGCTCTGCATAAGCACCATGGATGTTAAGTCATAAACCAGTACTTCCAACTTTTTTTTTAATTTATTGGACTTGCTTGATAGATACATTGACATAGATATTGGACTTGGTTGACATATATACAGTAGGTTTACAGCATGCCAAAAGATCAATTTACACAGAAATAGCCAGTGTTGATCAAGTAACACATTGTGAACAAGGACACATCAAACTTGGTTTTTACAGTATGCTAAATGACCAATGTACACAGATAACCAGTGTTGGGCAAGTAACACATTGAGAGCCAGTGCTGAAAGACAAACATCCATACCTCACTAGGATTCGAACCCAGACCCAACTAGGGCGAATGGTCATAAGCCAGTGCCTTAGACCACTGCACCACCGGGGCAGCACTTCAACTTTCCAAGCCTCTGACTGTCTTGCTATCATTGCAGGGCACACGACCTTGGCGCTCGAAGTGCAGTGGATTAACACATTTGTTTTTTGTTCCCATTTGTTACTAATTCGCACAGCCAGCGTTGACGCTGGAGAAAAATGATGGATAAGATTAATGAGGAAAAAACACATATATAATAAATAAATAAAAGAAAAAAATAAGAAAATCACAAAACCACATTTTTTGCAGAAAAATTGGATTCCTGGAAAATATTTTTGAAATTGGACAGAATCCGGGTAAATCGAGACTCTTGGCAGCTATGCCATGTTCTACCATATAAGGTTAAGAAAAGGATAAATGCTATACAGAGAGGGTTGGCAGAACATCACCAATGTCAATGAAGAAGCCTGCTCGTTGGAAAGGAGTTGGTGGATGAAAATCACAGTTCTACAGTGGAAGAAGTAGCAGTCCAACTTAGATTAAGTCATTTAGATGCCCATCATCATCATTTGGCAAAAGCTCATATTCAGTTGATGAGCCCCACATGAACAGCTGCAACAAAACTGCAAGTCAACATCAGCTTTTATTGTAATGACATGAACACACCGAGCAGGTTTCAGACTTAATGAAATACAGGTCAGAGACCAACCAAAGCTATTCAACTCACATAAGGCAACAAATTTGTTGTGGAATATCTTATACCACTAGTAAAATAAGACACATAAGCCAGTAGTGGTATGCACCTACAAAACCTATGGGATAATTGGTGAGACATGAAAAGAATTGTTTGTTCTGAGTTGCTACCACCAAATGAATCCATTGCCAATGAGATATTCAACAATATGAAGATTGCTATAGAATGTAATGGTCTCCACGAGCTGATCAGCCAAAGTGTGGTTATACTTCACAAGTAGGGGTAGCGATGACGATCGCATTCTTCGCAATTTGTGAAAACAAAATCGTTTTGGTGATGGAAAAAAGTTTTGGAGAAAATATTGATGATTACCTTTCTGTACAATTATAACACTTTGACGAATGGGTTGGCAAAAACTAAAAAAGCCACAGCAACTGCTGCATAAAGATGGCACTCACTGTCCTCATAAAGCAAGAAGGACAGTTTAAAAAAAATTGAAGACTTTGGCTGCAAAAGAATGCCCTATCAACAGTATTCCCTAAACTTTGGTCCATTAGATTTTTACTTATTCCCGGCACTCTAGCAACACCCTGTTCATGAAACTTTTCAATAGGGAGGGGCTCTTGAAAATCACCTGCCCATTTTTAGTCTCAAAACCTACAGATTTTTTGAATAAAAATTGAAAAAGATGACAAAATGTTATCAATTCTGAAGGTGCATATGTAGTTTATTACATATAATTTGTGGACTTTTTTTTAATGCCATGTTGTTTTGGTTCCAAAATAGTGTTTAAAGGATGACTGGCACTTGGGCAGCTTAAAAAATGGCTTCAAGTCTTCAATAAAAATTTTATTTATCATTGTCAGCAGGAAACCTAATATCACTTCACTTTACTCCTGCAATAAAATAAAAATACAAAAAGGGAAAAAAAGAAGCACTTACCCTATTTTTAGATACCCGTGTTTCTTGTTTCATTACAACTTGATTATTATTTACAGGAATAAAAGCAGGTCGAGGATGTTTGATAGCAGATACCTCGGCTAAAATTTGGCCACTAAAATCACCTGCCTGATACCTACAAAAACACGTATGAAGAAACTTGTATAACTTTTTGCTTACTAAACTAAAAACAAAATTTGTAATTACAAATATAAAAGGCACACACTTTCCATTATGCTGACACTCCACACCACCACCAAGAATTTTACACAAAACTATTTTTTTCTATTTGTTTTTAACTACTTCACACACAAATTCTGTGGAATACTTGAAAATTACATCACCCTGGAGAGTGATGTAATTTTCAAGTTTTCTAATGTAATTGATGTTACACAATGAAAAGTAAATATGGGTAATTCAGATGTCTGATTGCTGAGTTAATAATTTTAACTGCACACATACTTGATTAACATTTCAACTTGGGAACAGTACAAAAATTGAACACTCTTGATTCACGTCAATTTCAGATTGATTCCTCCCATTCAGGGTGCTGATGGAAAAGCCACACGCACACAAAGCAATACTAAATTGCATTCTACAATAGCTGGGACAAAATCTGAAGAAAAAGAAAGATCCCACAAAGGTAAGATATGTAAAAAATCATATTAAAACGAAACAAAGAATAGAAATTCAGCAAAGGATAATTAAGAAAAAAACTGGCACAAAACAATTGTACAGAGGAGATGAACAAATAAATTAATACTATCTTCCAGATTTTACTCGGAGAGGGTGAGGTGTGTCTGGTTCATAATCATTAAACAAAATAACAGGTGCCTAGAAGCTGTGCTTAATTAAAACATCATGATAAATACAGTTTGTTGTCTAATCTGACTACCAGATCTACAAATTGAATTTCAAATCACTACTAATTACAACTCAAAACACTCAGGAACTAAGCAACACATTTTGCAGATTGACAATATTTTTTTCCTGGTAACTGTAACTAAGCTTATTAAAATAAAATGTTTCCATCAAAGTACTTTAGAATGACTGCTTGCCAGGTGCTGCTTATATGCAATGGCAATTTCTGAAGACCAATCTGGAGCTGGCACAGTGATGCACTAGTGAGAGTAAATGACTAGTTATAGTTGTAAAACACTTCCGTGTGTAATATCATAAGTCAAAACAGTACAACTACCTCTGCATTATACAAGTAAACATGCATGAAACCAATCAGTGTCCCGTGCCAAGGTTGCAAATGATACGTGCATAATATCTGGGTCGGAGCTCTCTGTCAGTATTTCGTTTCATCACAACATGGGAAAAGCGCAGGATTTATCCGATTTCAACAAAGGCCAGATTGTTATGGCACAATACCTTAATAAAAGCATCTCAAAAACAGCGACACCGGCACGCTGCTCATGCTATGCAATAGTTAGCACCTATCAAAGATGGTCCAAAACAGAGGACACTTCAAGATGTCAACAAAGAGGGGGCAGGCCATGCCTCATTGATGCCAGAGGTCAGCACAGACTATTTCGTCTTGTCCACAGCAGGAGGAGGAGGGCCACTGTGGCTGACATTACCCATACCTTCAATTGTGGTGAAGGGCCTGATGTGTCCGAACACACAGTTCATTGTATGCTCTCGGATATGGGTCTCTGCAGCCACACACCCATTTGTATGCTTACGCTCACAGCTTTTCGCTGTTGTCAATGCTTGCAGTGGGCATGTAATCAAGGATAATGTTCTGAATCTTCACTGTAGCAAATGGCCTACATTTAAAAAGAAAACTTTCAATAGAATTTTTAGAAGTGGAGATACAGTTGCAAACACAAGTACATACCAACAAAACTAGTGCCATACCTGTGAACTATACACAACACACGAGTACATGCATAATGTTTTACAAAGTGAATGGTGTTGAAAGAATTTTTGAAAGCAGATTTCCAGAAGCAAGAGATACTGAGAAAAACAAATTGAACATTTGCACCCCCAGGTGGGAAAAGGAAAATTTTGCATAGGAAGTGCACATAAAATGTTTTTATAGTTAGAAGTATCTGACTGAAGAATTTTTCAAACCAAACTGTTAGAAGTTGAGATATCTAGAAAAATAAGACATACATCTGTGGCCCTAGCAGAAAAGCTGTGCATTGTTTTAAATAGATGAAAATGTGCTGAACGGTATCAGACCACAATTTTTTTTTCAGTCAAGTTTTTAGAAGTACAGGTATTACTGCAAATACATCAGAAACACCAAAAACTCCACCCCCGGTGAAAAAAGATTTTTCAAGTTGTTTTTTTAGAAGTAGAGATATTGGCAAATTCTCAATTTACTTATTAAGCCCCCTTAGAGTGCATTACTTGAAAAGAAACACTCCCCCAAATACTCTTCATAATAAATGGTATCAAAGGAAAGAAATAATTTTATTACTAATCTAAAGCAACTATTATGGGAATTTTACTAGGAAATTTTTTCATTTAAATAGCAAATTTTTGGAGAAAACTCTTCTTCTTCAGGCTGTCTTGTTGTCACTTATTCCTATCACTATCACGGTTACGGTTAACCTTGACGGTTTAGGTTATTTTTCAACAAATCCTGCCAGATGTTAGGCAGGGAAAATCTTTTGCAGTCATTGATGATGGAATTTTGATTTTTCTCAATCTCTATTCCTTCTTTCAGCTTTCTTTTTTGAAAATTGCTTTGGAAACTGATGACTTTAAGGGAATTCCAATCCATGCTGTGCCCAGTTTCTCTAACATGCCTATCTAATCCAGTCTTGTTGGAGCAATTTTTTATAGCTGCTTTATGCTCAGCTATACGAGTTTCTAGTCTGTGACGTTTAAAAAAGTTCAAGTCACGAACTGCAATCAATCGAAAGGGATATAAAGTGGTAGTCATTGCTGCGAACAGCTACAACCCGCTAATTAGGAAACTGTTGCTTTACAAGTTTGAACTCAGCCATAACACTGCTCAAACAACATGAAACACTGGTCATATGAAAGGGGAAGGTTCCGTGGGTCACAGCACCGCAACTAATTGGTTCAAGAAATTTCACTCAGGTGACAAAAACCTCCATGATCAGGTAGGCCGCAAACCGTGGATTTGGAGGCCACAGGCCAGGCCGTAGAGGCAAATCTGACAACCAGCACTCAAGATTACCAGGGAAGCTGTGCATACCCCAGACCACCATGATTCATCACCTTCAGGAGCTGCTGCGTTGTCCCTCACGAACTGGCACCAGCTGAAGCAAACCGCCGAGTGCAAGTGTGCATGAAACTCCTAGAAAACTTGCGCGATGTACGTTTCCTCAAGAGAATAGTTATGTACGATGAAAAGTGGGTCTATTTCCGTAATCCTAATACACAACAGCAGTGGCTGAGCCCAGGCCAGCTTCCTGAACCTGTTGCCAAACGTGGGCCCTTCGAGCACAAGGTGATGCTCCGAGTCTGATGGAATTTCGAGGGGATAATCCATTATGAATTTGTTCCAGATGGTTGGACCATCAATGCCAACCTCTACTCTGAACATCTGGAGTGGACATATGCTGTTTTGGAGAAGTACCCGGCACTGATGAACAAAAAAGGTGCTCTCCTACAGTAGGACAACACTCCGCCTCATATTGTGCGAATGACCTGGGCAAAAACTCCAGGAACTTGAGGGCATTGAACTGATGCCCCACCCAGAATATAATCTGGACCTCGCCACATCGTATTATTACCTGTTCCGGTCCATGGCTAACTTCCTTCGCAGGCGGCACTTCAACAACCAACAGGTAACGGCAGCCGGGGTGAAGGAGTTCTTTGTCTCTAAGGACAAGAACTGGCAGGCAGATGGTAAAAAATGTGCAACACGATGGCCTATACTTTGAATGCTAGACAGCTGTCGTCATAAAGGTATGTATGAAGACAAAGTGATCCAAATATTGCAAAACTTTCAGCTCACCCTCTGTAAGCCCCCCCCCGACTGGCAACACTTTGCTCACTGTTTTTGTGATTTTGACCCATAAGGACTACTTTTTTTTTTAAATTGTTAGTCACATACTATTTACTCATTAAAATGCACATTAAAACATTGCATAACACTACGAAAAAATACCATTTGTGAGACGTTTCTTGGAGAGTGGATGAAAATAAAAATCATCACTCATTTCAAAACACCTTTGGAAATCCTAGTATCCTAACTACATTTCTACAGAGAACTTTTCACTCTAACAATCGATTATTATAATCAACATTTACACCACGATAATGAAGTTTTCCCACGTATTTGTGAAGAATATTTCTTCCTAAATTTCTATGAAGATAACCAATTATATTTTCCCATTTTTAGCCTCTTTTCACCAAGTAAATTTGCATGTATGATTTTGGGTCTACAGATAGTGAATGATGATTAAAAGTTCATTGCCCAAATATAAGCAGAGTCGCTTTTCCTCTTCACATTCCCAAGCAGTTCTCTCCAAAATTAACCAATATATCTTCAGTTTCCCAGTTGTTGTTTCAAAACTTTCAATCGAAATCCCAAAGAACAATTGAACAGCTTTTGGTTTAACTAGCATATTAAATCCTCAAAAAGCAAAAATAGGGTTTGAAAGGTGCTAGCTACTGAAGTCAGAAAAACTTGATTTATGAGGTTTTCTTGGCATCATCTTGCTATTACTAATGCCATCCTTGGATGCAGGGCAGAAGAGCACATGCTGCAAAATAGGTATTCATAAAAATAGCACACAGGTGTAAAATCAGTGATTGGAAACTGGAAAGGTACTTAGAAATAGCAAGCCACAGGCTACATTCTTGAAAAAAAAAAAAAAAACCCAAAACAAAACCTTGCTACAGTACTTTTCCGAAACGCAGCCATTTTTACTACGTTTTTATGTTCAGGTTTAAATTAAAAGTGCAAATTCTGAGGATCTTTGTATATATATTGTCACATATGGCATTTAGACTTAAATGGCAGGACAAATTATTGGGTTGTCGGAAAAGTCGTGACGTATTTTAGCCATGTTTTGCAAAGGTCATTTATTGATAGAAAGAACAAAGATCAATCAATGATATAATGCCCGCTTTGTTCAATAAGCTTTTGCCATCTTTCAGCGAGCTGCAGAATAGAATGCCTTGTTCATGGAAGGACCTCTCTTTCGTGGCGAGAAACTGTACAAGGTGCTGATTTACAGCCTCATCTGAATCGAACGGTATACTATACAAGGACTATTGAAGAGAGCGAAAGAAGTAGAAGTCTGACAGCGCAAGGTCAGGCGAGTATGCTGGGTGTGGCAACACATCCCACCCAAGCTCCAATAATTTTTGGCGGGTGATCAAACTTGTGTGTGGTCTCACGTTGTGTTGTAGTGATGGAACACAACACCTTTATGATGAACGAGCTCTGGACGTTTAAGGATGATGGATTCGTTCAATCTGTCCAATTGCCGACAGTACACATTCGAATTGATTGTTTGGTTCCGTGGTAGGAGCTCGAAAAACACGACACCTTTAAAATTCCACCACACTGAGACCAGAACCTTCTGCTGATGAATGTCTGCTTCGGATGTCGTTTGAGGCGAACCAGCACGTCGGGACCAAGACCATTTGCGCAGCACATTGTTGTACACAACCACTTTTCGTCACCAGTTATCAGTCGCTTCAAAAAAGATCATTTTCCTCACGTTTAATGAGCATATTGCAGATGTTTATACGCACCGTCAATTGAGCTTCTTTGAGTTTATGAGGAACCCACACATCGAGCTTGCTTATGTATCCCAGCTTCATGTGGTCGTGAATGCTTGAATGATGGATGTGCAGTGTCTGCAATATCTCGTATCGTATAACTTGGGTTTGACTCGATCAATGTCTTGATTTGGTCGTCATCAACCTCGGTGGGCCTACCCGACCGAGGAGCATCATTGAGGACAAAATCACCAGCACGGAATTTTGCGAACCATCGCTGGCACTGACGTTCTTGTAGAGCATCATCACTGTACACTTTACGCAACTTTTCACAAGCTTGACACGCATTTTTCCCTTTATGGAAGTAAAATATGGCGAAATGCACAGTTTGGTCTTCCATCTTCAACTTGAGGTCAAATCTGCGCAAATCGCTCACTATTTCTTTTAGACTGCAGCTAGAACTGGCACCTGTCGAATGCCATAGCGATAACAGAGCTGCGCATGCCTCTAGTACTTTCAAAACCGCCCAACCGCTATCGGGTGCCAAAATATGTCATGATTTTTCCGACAACCCAATACACGAATAATATATCTTTGTATTTATCTCAGCTCTGATCATTATATGTAATTACATATTCAGTAACATATATTTCAGGCTAGCTGGACTAGTGGCAAGCACACTCATATCAAGCAATACTATGCACTCTGTCTATGACAAAGACAATCAAATGTTGCAATAAACTGCATTTAACAAATCAGATAACACAATTGTTTTGTTTGCAAAGTCTTTACAAGCTGACTGAGACTGCAGGGAAGTTTGGTTAGCTTTCATAAATAAGTCAAGTCAGGTATGAGGTTGTAGAAAGGTACACTCAGCATTCCTTTTCCCACTCAAAGTTGCTTTACAAAATCTGGAAGTGTCATGTGATTTGAAGGACATTTCTTTCACATATGGGGGGGGCGCTAACTATTTATAGCATAGCATAACTTTCCACTACAAGCCACCTTATTTAGTAGCGTGCTATAAAATAAGGTAACTCGTAGTACTGCTACCACTGCAATTTTCCATTTGTAGAGATGTTACATGCCACGCTACTACTGTAAAAGTAGAATGTTACAGTAGCAACTTTGCTTCCAATCCATGTAAAATAACATTGTTATTAGAAAAAAAATATTTAACATTCTGTTATTAGTGGTGTTTGTTCCAAATAAGCCTCAGCATCTCAACAAATCTGACATCTAAAGAACAGCAATGGGCAATTTTTTATGGCATACTGCTAAGGGAAGGATTAATTGCATTTCATTCCATAATTGACGCAGGTTTTTCCTAGGTGCATATTAAAAACTAAAACATTAAAAGTTAATTATGTGTACCAACTACTACCATTTCTTAAATATTAGAGTTAATTTTGAAGAAAAAAACATTAACCAAATTCTAATAACAATCCATATACTAAGATGCAGAAATTCATTTGTTTTAAAAATGGGAGTAAATTCACTAAAGCGAAAAATAGCATCTGACTTATGAAAGTATCTTTCTCTAACAAAGTTAAAGGACATCGCTATTAAAAAGTTATATCACACAAAAGAATTATTAAATAACTTCACTGTCAGGTTTTGTAATGCAGCATAAATACATGCTAACATACTGTATTTACAAAAGAAAACAGAAATTTGTTGAAAACTTCACTAACCTTTTTTCAAATATTTCTATTGTTAAGTGTAATTGTTCCCTCTTTGTTTTTTCTCGTCTTTTAACCATTTCTAGTAACGTTCTGAAGAGAAAAAAAAAGTGGCATTGAAACACACAGTCTTGGTGAATGAACTGCACAATAATAGCAGTGTCAATATAGTTACATTGTAATTACAACAAAACAGCAGAACTCTCAAAAATACAAGTGCTAAGAAATAGCAAAAGCTCACAAAAAAAGTTATACACAAAAACAGACCATGCATTAAACACACACTGCAGGTTGTTGTTTTTTTTTAATTAGGGGTTTAACGACCACCAAGAGTAACTCAGTGGGCTAGAAGCAGTCGCCCGCCCCTAATTTAGGGGCCACTGGTTCCAGGGAAGGGAGAGAGCCAGTGCCTTAATATAACCACAACATGCATGCCTCACTTGGGCAAACTCTGCAGGGATTCAAAGATCAGTTTCCAAATTTTATGTACAAAACATACAGAGGCAAGGATTGTCACTGCAGGAGAAAACACAATATGCACATGAATTTTTGTGATCAAATAACACATTTAAAATTTTAAAAGCCATAAGATGAATACTGTGTAAAAAATAAATCAGACGTGCACTTTTAGTAGCAGGCGAAAATTCATGATAAAGTTGAGAGACGACTGAAGGCAAATAAAATAAGTTCTATTGTACCTAAACATCAAACTTTTACATTCAGTATGAAAACAAAAATTTTATTTTGAAACTGAACTTATACAGGTAATTATTGCTTTTAAAGCAGAAGAATAAAAAAGACAAAGTTACTGGGAAAAGCAGTATTACTTAGATGCACTGTGAAGTGGGTATCTCTTCTATTTGGAAGGAATGAGCAATGGCATGGACAAGAAACTATCATTGGAAGTGCAGAGGTTCAGACAGTTTTTTTTCTTCAGTTATCAATTTTGGTGACTTCAAATAGAAATATCACAAAAACTCCATCCAGTTTGTCAGCCACCTTAACCTTCATTCTTACAGAGGCTAATTATTACTATTCCAAGATATCATAGGTATGTTCTTAAATATGCCTCTTAAAGGAGCTCTGCAATCTCTACAGCAACGTTCCGTAGGTCAACCATTACAACCAACCTAAAACAGAAAAATTTCTGACACTTGTAGAAATTTGTATCAGATGAATAAGGTTTATTTTTCAAGGGACATTTTATGAACAAACTGAGAGCCTTGCCACAAGGAGCCTGATGTTACCCATCTTATAGGAATTATTAGGTTAATGAAGATGAAATGTTGGAATATTGAAGGAAACTTCAAACACTCAACCTATGTTGCAAAATAAACTTCATTAATCAAAGTAATCACTGCCAGCAGCAACACACTTTTATCAACAAGATACAAGCTTCTGCATGAATAAAATGTCCAGCTCCACAATGTGGCAAAACCATGGAAAGCAGTTTCAACTGATGTTTGATTAGGAAACTATTTGCCCTGTGGAAAGTTGCCCAGGTACTTGAAGAAGTAAGTCTGTAGGAGACAGATCAGATGAATAAGGTGGACAAGATAAGGTTTTGTACCTCAACTTGTGCAGCTTCTGGATTGCTTGGCATACAACATGAAGTCTAACATGATTGTAAAGAAGTACACGCCCATGGCGACTGACTAATGCCAGCAGTTTGGTGGAAAGTTTTTTATGCACAATGTCAAGTTCTTGACAATATCTGTGCCCCACGACAGCTTGACCCTGTTGTAAATAAGAGGAGTGAATTATACCAGCTGCAGACCATAAAACACATCTTCCTGGGATGGAGTACCGGCTTCAGGGTATGCAACAGGGCTTCACCACAATCAAGCCATTGCACCAAATGTTGGCGACTGTCATACAACATCCATTTCTCGTAACACATAACAAGGCCAAAATGCTGTGGGCTTCATTGTAAATAAGTGGAGAAAAGCAGATATCAAATTGTCATGTTTTGTGTTTTTTTATTAACTCACGTGGGACTCATTTATCCATCTTTTTCACTGTACCTACGGAGGCTACACGTCAGGAAATGGATGCATGCCATTTGACATAGGTCGGATTCAATTAGGGCACTCAACTTGACATTATTGATAGCCCCTTCTGATCAACCACATGGTTCATTTTTGAGACACACACTGCCGGACCAATATTTAGCAAACCAACAGTGTGTCCACTAATGGTGCCTTCCACAAATGTTTTATTGTTATTGAAAACTGTACCGGACACAACTGTGACCAAGTTTAAACTCACCAGGCTCTGAGCCATCATTCTCTTCACTGCAATACAATCTGCTTTAAACTCCCACCACTTTTGAAATGACCAGTGCTCTATAGACAGCAGCCATGATGCTTTTAAACTTACAGAACATAAGTCACATCATATGATGCGTCTTACCTGCCAATTGCATGTGTCTGCAAACTCCAACATTTCATCTGCAGCAACCTAATATATCTCAAATCTGAAGAAAAACTATTCCAGTTTGCAAAATTTTTAGCCTTTGTACTCCGGAAATGTGAATATACAGTATTTCCAGATTAAAGAAATTTATTTAACCGATCCTCAAACTCAGTTCACTTATAAAATGACAAATAATGGTTCCCTCTACTATATTTGGGTGCCCTGGAATCTTACACAGGTGGTCTCTCACCCCATCTCCTCCCGTGATTAATCTAAACATCCACAATCCCCCCCCCACTTTTATACTTACGTATGTTGTGCCATAAGTGTTTGTTCAGCTGATGATTGCTTAGAGAAAGACCTTGAGTTTCTTTAAAATATTAAAGCACACAGGTTACAGCTTTGCATTTATTCACACTGTCCTCAAAAATTTGGGTAACCAAGGCCAATTTAAATACTGACTCCTATATAACACATTCATTCTGAGAAATCTGCCACCATTTCATTTGTTTCTATCATATCTTACAGAATTTCCATCAAGACTTTTATCAAAGTGATTTTCAAACCTCTTCACAAGAAGTGTTTTTCTGGACTCATAGATGAAGATTTGAATCATTGGGGAATTTACCAAATTCCAGATGAATTTTGACTAACTTATATTAGAAAAGTGCATAAGTTCAAGCTCCATTTACGGTTGCCTGACAAAGAAGCTTTACATTAGGTTTCCAAATTATACAGCAGGTGGCAAAACTGTTCAGTTAGCCAGCTGGAGCTTCATTGCAATCAAAACAGCAGCTTTGGCAATTTCATCTCATTTTGTGAGCAACATTTGAAATGTTAACATGAGTTTTAGATAAAGTGTGCATTCGTTATTGTTTACTTTTTGCGCTTGATTAAAAAAGTATTGATATCTAAGCACACGTGTTGTATACTGGAAGGATGTTGCAAGTGTATAAACATACAAGATTGGTTCACAAAGTATTGTTCGGGTGATGGGATGTTCATTAAAGATAGCCCCATTCTTGGACATTCTTCTGAGGTGTGTGAATAAGAAATACTGGCAATAACTGAGCCCAACCCCTATCAAACTTACAAGGATATTGCAATAGAGACTTTCAGTTCATGGAACAGCTGCCATGACAGAATACAGGCTACTGGAATGGTATAAAAACTGAATCCATGGGTACCAAATCAATTATTGGGTAAGAACTGAATGGATAGTGACAATGTGTATCTCTGCAAGCCTGGTACAAAATTAATCTCTTCTTGGTACAAATGGTAAATACAGATGAAAAATGGGTACAATATAAATAATTAAAAATTGGAACATTAAATGCACCGAATCTTTTGGAAAAATGGGAGAAGATTTGGGAACAAATCCAAAAGCTGATTTGCACCCAAAAAACGGTCATGCTCTGTGTTTGATGGAATTGCAAGGGAATAAATTATCTATGGCGAAATGTTGGCACCTAACCAAACAACCACTGCAAGCATCCCAGTTTGGTGAATTGAAAAGGTGCCTTCCATTACAATAATACTAGATCGCACGTGGCTATGTCAACACAGCACAAATTGGAGGAACCTGGACAGAAGCTTAATCCAAGGAAGATTGTATAGAGTTCAAAACCGAGATTTAAACGTTTTTGACTTTAAGGATAGTACCACCTTTATAGGGGAATTAATAGCTAAATTATGGAAACAGGTCATTGCTAATAATCGATACCATGCAACAAATTGAAATAAAACACTGTGTACATACAAATCAGCTTTGTTTTTTATGTATGCAAACAGCTAGTGCTATTGCACTTACCCAATATATAAGGTGGACTCACAGGGACCTTTAT
The DNA here is from genome assembly GCA_039090855.1 of Macrothele yani. Classification (NCBI taxonomy): domain Eukaryota; kingdom Metazoa; phylum Arthropoda; class Arachnida; order Araneae; family Macrothelidae; genus Macrothele; species Macrothele yani. Next base: position 163,753,295 of record CM077024.1, on the reverse strand, counting down.
TTTCAAAAAATGGAAAAGAAAGCATACATAAGAAACTCTGAACTACAGAAATCTTCCAAAATATTTCATTATAACAAAATTAATCCTAAATTTCTGACTGAAGAAGTTAAACTGATTCACAGGCACTGAAAAAGCTACACTTACAAACAAGCACAACCCTGCCTTGAAGCTGGATACTTAAGAGTCCTTTCACATTTTCTAAAACTACTCACAATTGGTTAACAATCTGACCCCCATTCTGACTCAAGTACAAAAAAACAACTCACAAAACGGTGACTACTAACACTACTGATATTGTTGTATCAGTCAGAATGCAAATAACATCAACTGTCCTGATGAAACTGGGCCATTGCTCAGTGAAACTGCAGTAGAAAATTAATCAATCTGATTGTGCCTCAAAAAACACTGAATACTAATACATTCATTTAAAGTGCACAATGCTATATAAGCCTACCAAATTCACCGGACAGTGTTTAGTCAAACACTTTGAAGATGCACCTACTCAGAAACAAAGCCACTCAAACTATGCAAACCCTACGGACTAGAAAAGAAGAAACTGAAAGAAGTCAAGAGAAAGAGCTCTTTCTAACACACTGCAAATTGCCCATATATTTTTTACAACAAAATGACAACATACAGCGTTCCTCATCTCAACAGATTGCGCCACAGAGAACCAGTTGTTCTACAAGGAAATAAAACATTGGCATATGGCATACAGACTCACAGTACCTGATTGTCAATCTTACCCATTTACAGGAATTATATATTTTTAAGCAACTGTACGAACAGGTAACGCTTAGTGGCTGTTTCAGCAGAACAGTGCTACTACAAACATTTCACTGGACTTGACTGAATGTGTGAAATTCCTTTTGATAAGTTTGATGACATTTCTTCATTACTGCCATCTCATCCCCAAGTACCAGCATGGTTGCTCAGGAATATACACAAATAACTATTAATAATTGTAAAGCGTTGTAGGCAATAAACACTCACCATCTCTCTCTGATCATTTAAAGAATTCTTACATTTACCGCACTGATTTCACTGGGTTCATCTAAGGAATTTTAAAAGAGTTTTCCAGGAGGGAACATCATCAGAACTTTTTATTTTCACTGAAAATGCATGGTTTCCCATTGTTTACTCACTCCTTGCTCTACTAAAAACAAAAAGAGCAAGCATTTTTAATACATCTTTTGTAAGAAAAAAGATTGTGCTTATGTTATCTGTTTGTCCGTCCGTCCGTCCGTTGGTCTGTGGACACCATATCTCTGCAACTATTGGTCTGATTTCAAAAATTACTTTGTGAGGAGAAGCTTGAAATGCCCGAATGATAATCCTTGCATTAATTCTTCGACATAGATGGAATTGAAAGGAAAAAAATCCTTTACCTTTTAATTCCATCTATGTTGAAGGCTATTTTAGGTATAGTCACCTTTTCAAGTTACGCATAGATTTTCTGCTAGGGGGCATAAAAAAAAATGTGTTTTCCCCGATATTTCTACTTCTAAAACTCTAATTTGAAATTTTTTCTTCTTCAGCGGATACAGCTCCTGATGGGAAATCTTTTGCATATAATGGTTTGGCAACTAGGGGGCATAAGTGTTAATTTCTGCTTCTAATGTATTTGCCACAAAATATGAGCTTCTAAAATCTCAATTGAAAAAAATAATTCATGGACCGATGCCACTCAAATTAATAAACTTTTTTGAAATATTTTCTTCTTAGAATATTTAATGGTTTCACCACCAGGGAGCATAGATGTATACTTATTTTTGTCAATATCTTTACTAAGTCTGATTTGAAAAATTCTTTCTTTGTTAAACAGAGTTTCCGGTGCAAAATGTTTTTCATATAAGTTCAAAATTTTCAATTAATTCATAGACTTTCCGCTAGAGGGCGCAAAGGTAAACTGAGTTTTCCCTGATATCGCTGCTTCTAAAACTCCGATTTGAAAAATTCTTCCTGTATCGCATACAGCTCCTGATGAAAAATGCTTTGCATATAATTTCTTACATTTGGTAAAGAATGGTTTGGCCACCAGGGGGTGTAAGTGTTTATTTCTGCTTCTCACGTATTTGCAGCTAAATTTGAGTTCCTAGAAACTTGATTGAAAAACTTCTTTCGTGAACCGATACCTCTCACATCGTAAAACCTTTGAAAAAATACTTTCTTCTTAAAATAATTCATGGGTTTTCTGCCAGGGGCATAGATGCATATCTTATTTTTGTTGATATCTCTGCTTCTAAGAGTCCAATTTGAAATGTTTTCCATACATATAAGTGTGGAAGAAATTTTCTTCTCATAATACATGGAAAATACATCACAATAATTAACACAGCAATCGGACATCTCTGAATTGACTGTACTTACTCTTCTCACGTAACATCAATCACATCACAAAACTTGAAAACTTCATTGCCCTGGAGCGAGAATCGAACCTGCACTACCAATTACAGTTCGAAATTTCATTGCTCCAGGGCAGTGAAATTTTCAAGTTTTGTGATGTGACTGATGTTACGTGAGAAGAGTAAGTACAGTCAATTCAGAGATGTCCGATTGCTGTGTTAATTATCATGATGTATTTTCTACGTATTATGAGAAGAATATTTCTTCCACACTATATGCCTGAACGACTGATGATATGCTTAACAACGCTAGATAGCAGCACAGTTTGCTTCGATTAAGAATGTAGTCGAAGAATATTCGAATGCTCTTAACACTCAAATACTTGGCACTTTGTCATTCTGGGTGCTGCAACGGTTATCATGCACAAACAGCAATCAGGATACGAGGTTCGATTTCTGCTCCAGGGAGATGGAATTTTAAAGTTTTCTGATGTGATTGATATTATGTGAGAACAGTATTTACAGTCAATTAAGAGATGTCTGATTGCTGTGTTATCATGTTTCTCATATAATTTCAAATTTTTTTTTAACACACAAGTCTGCCACCAGAAGGCGAAAGTTCACTTTCTGTTTACAGCAATATCTGACGGACTAAAAATCAGATTGAAAAACTTCTTCCTTTGGTCAGATACTACTAAATATGCAAACTCTTTGTATTTTCTTACAAAAATAATGCACAATTTCGCCGCTAAAGGGAGTGAAAGCTTAATCTGTTTTACTCAATATCTCTGCTTCTACATGTTCGATTTAAAAAAATTCTTTGAACACTGGATGCCATTTACCTTGTAGAATACTTTAAAGCTAGTATAAGAGGAATTTTATAGTTCACAGTTTTGTCAGTAGATGGTATTTGTGCACTTCAGTTTGCAGCTGTATCTCCACTTCTAAAAACACTATCGAGAAATATCTTTTCTGTATGCCATTTGCTACAATAGAGACATGGAGCATTTTCCTCTTTAAATAATACAAAGATTTTCTTCTAGGTGCATAAAAGTTGAAACTTTTACTTCGCTATATCTGCTTCCAGGAAACGTATTTGAAAAGTTCTTTTCCCTCAGCATATCTTTTTCCATGAAGAACATTTTACGCCAATTTTTAACTTTTCCATTATGCAAAATTTTTCTGCTGGCAGATGTAGACCTATATCATGTTTCCTTTTATATTTCTTCTTTTAACTGTTTGATTTGAAAATCTCTTTGTCTGCGATACCTTCGTTGTGCTACGAGAAACTTTTTGTGTGCCATTTGTTAATTTTCATAATGTGCTTTTTAGCTGCTGGTGGAACTAAGTAGATATGTTTTCATTTCTGGATATTTTATCGTTTGTAGAAACCGGTTGCTCATTTTCCTAACTGGTTCCATTGACTTTGAATAGCTTTGATAAATTTAATTCGTGTCAGAACGGATTCAAAAGACGTGCTCATTACAACCAAAAGTTTGGTGTCATATTTTTTGTTAAACATTAATTTTGCTTTAAACAAATGAAAACACACTTGCTTTACCCCTTCGTACAGCAAGAAGTGACTAAGGAGTTGAAAAACACACATTTTAAGCGAAATTAAAGGTTAAAAATCGGAACTGCATTGCTTACTCTGTGCCATGAGAACAATTTAACAAGTCATAAAAATGGCTCAGATTCCATCACGAGCAGATTAAGTACCAATTTTGAATTTTAAAAAGGGGAAGGGAACAAATAGGCTTGTTGTACTGATTGTGGTTTTGAAGAAGCTGTTAGAAATAGCAAAATGAAAAAACATGATAAAAAAACTATAAAAAATAAGAATACAATCAGGAAGAGGACGAAGCTTGGTCAGGAAAATTTGAAATCGCAGAACATTCTCCCTCGCTAGAACAATAATTTTTGGTGGCTCCAAACATTTTCGGCTAGCAAACAGAACAAAGAACACCCCACCCCCTTAAAAAACATCCAAAAAACAATCCCCCAAATAAATGTTAGAATTTAAACATGAAAATAAACTTTACACAGATTTTGAGTAACATTATTTCACTAAGATTTTGGATTTTCATAGTGACTTTGGAGAATCTGTAGCACTTAGGACTGTCCGGGTTTTCTCTGAAGCAATGCAGAGGCACATGATGTTTATCCAATCATGCCAGCAGGAAGGGACCAAGTGCATGTCGACAGCTGGGAAAGGTGGACTTAAAATTGTTCCTAGCAGACAAAAAAGAATAGTAAATTCTGAAAAAAATATAATTCTTTTTTTCTTTTCTTTTTGGAAAAGTTCCTTTCTTGTTTGTGCTGAATATGAGTAATGGAAGCCATTGTAAAAGTACAATAATTTCCACGAGAATGAAATTTAAGGACTTCTAGTCTTAGGGGAAATAAAGAGGAAAATGTCCACTTCAGAAGTTCTTAAATTCCAGGTGTGTGAACCTGTTTTTTTTTTTTTTTTTTGTTGCTGACTTGACACTGGTTGTGATGATAAAGTATGACAACAGGTATGATACAGAGAAGTACAGTTCTCAAAATAAAGCAAATGCAACATAAAAAGACAACAGTGAAAAAAAGAATCATTCTGCTACTTGTGGGATATTAACAATACAAGTACTGAAGTATGTTATCTTGAATTGTCATAAAACAATATTTAAATCATAAATAGAATGTTTCATTCTTTCATGCACTCAATTCTCATTCAGATTTGCTCCTTTTCGTCCTTAGAAGTTTCCTTTAAACTTGATTTCATAACCACAGAGTAACGTTCCTACTTTCAGCACAATTTTCAAACCTGTTAATACCCAGTTGTACTATTTTTTCAATTATCAAATACTAAGAACTGTCCCTTTTAATCAACCTTCAAAGATGAAGAAATGTTAAATGAAAATAATCACCTACAAGAAATAGCAATAAGCAAACAACATTAAAAACAAGTTAGTAAAAATCATGCAATGCATTGATTATGATACGCTTTCCAACATACTAGAAATCATAAAATGGCTGTGGAATAAGTCTCACTCCTACGCCCTGACCTTTGATCCCATTTCGATGATATTCAACAGAACTAGTTCAGTATACCTCCGAAATAACATGATAAAGTTTTGTCGCAATCAAAGCAATTTTACATAAGTTATGATGCATAAGGGCTATGGAATAGATCCTGCTTCTGTGTCCTAACCTTTGACCCATTTCGCCCATTTTCAATAGGATTCGTCCCCAGGCAGGCCCCTACCCTACAACATACTAACATTTCATCCAAATCGAAACATTTTAAAGTTAGTTATGATGCATAATGGCGATGGAAGTGATTCCGCTCTTATGTCCTGACCTTTGACCCTCATTTCGCCAATTTTCAATAGGGTTTGTACCCAAGTGATCCCCTAACACATACTAATATTTAATCGAAATCGAACCTTTTTTACGTTAGTTATGACGCATAAGAACAGTGGAATGGATTTCGCTCCTATGTCCTCACCTTTGACCCCATTTCGTTCACTTTCAATAGGGTTCTTTCCCAGGTGATTCCCTTCCACATACTAAATTTTTTATCGAAATCGAACGATTTTTACGCTAGTTATCGTGCAGACGAACATACGCACACAATGCGTGACGTAATGAGGCAGATGGGAATTGCGGCCATCTGCTAGCAAAAGTGTGACGTCATAAAACTTTAATAGGATCCGCACATTTGTTTGACTGCTGACGTCATGAAAATACAGGTCGCGCCATCTTTTTTCTTCCCAATTAATGCGTTCCCAAGGATGAAAATTTGAACAGCGATTAAAATATCTTTATTTTATAACTTGGAACACCTAATATTTTCTAAAACATAACCATAATTATGCAATCCAACATTTGTTTCTCTACTGACGTCATCAAAGTACAGGTCGTGCCATTCTTTTTCTGGTTTCAACACCACCAAAGGAAAAGTTAGATTTTTAATATAATTATGGTTATGTTTTAGAAAATATTAAGTATTCCAAGTTATTTTAAGAAGTTATTTTAATCGATGTTCAAATTTTCATCCTTGGGAACACATTAACTGTGAAGGAAATGTGTATAAAAGTTTTTCCACTGGAAGTATAGGAAGCAAAATTACTTGACGTCCACCTTAATAATATGGGATAAGGGCGATGGAATGGATCGCAACCCTATGTCCTGACCTTTGACCCCATTTCGTCCATTTTCAATAGGGTTCGTCCCCAGGTGGTGCCCTACCACATACTAAAATTTCATCGAAATCGAACCATTTTTACGCACATTATGGCGCATAAAGGCAATGGAATGCATCCCGCTCTTATGTCCTGACCTTTGACCCCAATTCACCCATTTTGAATAGGGTTCGTCTCCAGGTGGTCCCCTACCACACTGTAAAATTTCATTGAAATCAAACCACATTTACGCAAGTTATGACGTATAAGTGCAATGGAATGGATCCCGCTCCTACGTCGTGACCTTTGACCCCATTTGTCCCATTTTCAAAAGGGTTCGTCCCCAGGTGGTCCCCTACCACATACTAAAATTTCATCGAAATCGAACCATTTTTACGCCAGTTATCGTGCGGACGGACAAAGCTGGAGCATACACGCTTTTTCAACCTACGGTTGGAAAGCGTAAAAAAAAAAAAAGTGCAAATGATGAGCATAATCAATTGGAGCTTTGAAATATAGATGCTTTCACCAAACCATAACGAAACACACAGATAATTCATTATTTTTTTCAGGTAGAACCATTTAATGGTGGTTTTAACTGTTGTAACTTTTCACATGTTATATTTCCTTTGAGTGAAAAGCAATTCCTCAGTTGGAAGTTATTAATATTCACTGCGAATATATATCTCAGTAATCGAATGTGATTTTAAAAAAAATCTTTTACATACAGGATATACATTTTTGGTTGAACTATGGGAGGCACATAAAGACAAAGGAGATGCGAAAATTACGTTGGAAAACTTGAAAAAACAGAAAAGTGAATCACTTGAAAAAATATTTGCATGAGGAAATGCAACTACCAAAACAAAAAAAAAAAAAACTTTGTCAGACTTCCTGGATGTATTGTCAGATGCATTTCGGCAGATCTGTCTGCCATCTTCTGGGACCTCTGGTCGTTCATTCTCTCTGTAAGTTTACGCTGAATATGCCACATGCTCAGTTTGGGAATCTTTGTTTGTTATACGTCATCGGATGTGTTGCGTTGCCACTCCTGTGATTTGAAGACCCCGGAATTTTTTTTTTTTTTTTTAAACTTTATGTCTGCGTGTTTGCATTGTTTCTGCTCTGTTTGCTTTCCCATATTTTGTTCTCTTCTTCTATCAGTATCTTCCATGGAATTGGCATTTCTACTCCACTTATAATGTTGCAGTTTTTTTGTTTTTGTTTTTTCAATTACGATTGCGTTGGCGAAACGGATGGTCTTTTCGGTTGGTTGGTTGTTTGCAGACAATTTTGATATTTTCAAATTCTGGCATTGTGTTATTTATTATGCAATATTGTACAAGTGCTGTTTTTTCCTCCTTTTTTCCCCAGTTCTTCATATGTTGTGTCAGTCTTGTTTTTAATTTGTTTCTTGTGCTTCCTATGTATTTCACTCTATTGTTGTTGTTGGTTGGCTTAATTGGAATGCTATATACTCCTGCACTGTCCAATAGTTTTGTTTTTTCTCTGTTATTGATTATTATATTCTTGTAGTCTTTTACTGAAATTCCAATATCTAGATGTTTTTTGCATTCCTTTTAAACATCTAGATATTGGAATTTCAGTAAAAGACTACAAGAATATAATAATCAATAACAGAGAAAAACAAAACTATTGGACAGTGCAGGAGTATATAGCATTCCAATTAAGCCAACCAACAACAACAATAGAGTGAAATACATAGGAAGCACAAGAAACAAATTAAAAACAAGACTGACACAACATATGAAGAACTGGGGGAAAAGAGGAGGAAAAACAGCACTTGTACAATATTGCATAATAAATAATACAATGCCAGAATTTGAAAATATCAAAATTGTCTGCAAACAAACAAACAAACAAACAACCGAAAAGACCACCCCGTTTCGCCGAAGCAATTGTAATGGAAAAAAAAACAAAAAAAAACAACTGCAGCAATGGAGTAGAAATGCCAATTCCATGGAAGATACTGATAGAAGAAGAGAACAAAAAATGGGAAGGCAAACAGAGCAGAAACAATGCAAACACGCAGACATAAAGTAAAAAAAAAAAATTCACGAGTCTTCAAATCACAGGAGTGGCAACGCAACACATTCAATGACGTATAACAAATAAAGATTCCCAAACTGAGCATGTGGCATATTCAACTTAAACTGCAGAGAGAACGGAATACCAGAGGTCCCAGAAGATGGCAGATAGATCTGAAGAAATGCATCGGACAATACATCTAGGCAGTCTGACGAAGTTTTTTTGGGGGGGGGGGGGGGTGACTGCATTTCCTCATGCGAATATTTTTTCGAGTGATTCACTTTTCCGTTTTTTCAAGTTTTCCAACGTAATTTTCACATCTTTGTCTTCGTGTGCCTCTCATGGTTCAACTAAAATAGTATATCCTACTCAAGAAAATGTGCAGACTAACTTCTAAAAAAGCCTACACTCAAGAACCTGATGAGAACAACCGTGCAAAGATTTGAACATCGACCACCTAAAACCGAGAGGTACATGAAAGATTTTTCCTTAAATCACATTCGATTACCGAGATATATATTCGCAGTGAATATTAATAACTTCCAACTGAGAAATTGCTTTTCACTCAAAGGAAATATAACATGTAAAAAGTTACAACAGTTAAAACCACCATTAAACGGTTCTACCTGAAAAAAATAACGTATGAAAAACATGTTTCTAAATCTCGATACATCGAGAAATACGTGCACATTACAGATAATTATTTATAATAGTTATAAAGCATTGTGGAAAATCACGGCAAAAACAATTCAGGAAACTCAAGTATTCAAAACTACACAAATTGGTGAACAAACCATAGCAATAAAGCATTTTTTCAAAGATTTCCACCTCAAAACTGATTTGCAAGCACAAAGATGCAACCACTCTGTGTTCATTATAACTTTCATGACAGCAAGGCTTCATGCGTCTCACACTGCTTCAACCTTGGAACCAGTCATTCTAAATCAGAGACTGGTTACTTCCTTATAGCATCAGATGCTCAAAGGCACTGTTAAATCCCCTAAAGAAAAAAAAAAAGAAAAAAAACACCTTCACTTCCATCCCAATTTAGATTCCCTCCTACACAGCAGCCCAGTGATGGACACCACACAGATGTGATTGTGCTCTGCAAAACAAACAAGACATCCCCAGGGCAGCAGAGAAATGGGTGTTGCTGATCAGTGAAAGCAGAACAACAGCAGATAAATTTTAGGGCAGCAATTTCCCAAACACAATTTATTACAGCAATTTTCACAACACTCAACACAAATTCCCACAACTGAAAGAACAGTAATTATTTCTTTGCAGCAAGTGTGTCAAGGAATATTGATATCACAAGGCTACAGAGACAGGTCTCATACATGAAAATCAAATTTTCTTCTAATGTAACAATAAATGTACCACTAACTTTCCACCACAAATTTATAAAAGCGCTGCCAATGATGTAGGGCACCTGATAAGCTTTTTGCCTAGTAAGCCTGATCTCAGCAAAAGATGAAACCACCAGGGTAGGCTTTCAGGAAGGTCACCAGATGCTGCTGCAGCTCTAGCTGCACATTGCTACCACCAGACATGCCAACTTTCAAAATCTGAAAATTGGGAGAATTTTACAGCTCATAAAATCCCCCAAGCGCTATTTTTTTTATCGACATTTTCCAGAAGTAGTATTATTGGTCCACTAAAAGTTCTGAAGAGGAAAAAAAAAAAAAAAAAGAAAAAGAAAAACACTCCTTCTCCCTATGAAATTCGTTTTCAGGTACATCGATTCCGCAAGATAAACAAAACGTAAAATGGCCCGCATGTTGTTTTTGACGAATAAAATAGCAGCCAACTGGTTTTCGTTCCTTCTTTAGGTCGTGCACGAAGGCAACAACTACAAAAGGCATCATAGTAACAGCCTTTCGTTACAAGGCGAGGCCAACTGTAACTACTCTTTTTTGTTGTTAAGGGAATTCTCCACAACTGTTTATCACCACTTAGAATGCGCAAGGCTATGTTGAGGCGATGGGTTGAAAGACTGAACTGCAAGGAGAAGGCAGGTCAGCTCCCATCTGTCAATCAATTACCGACCTACCCTGGCACTTTAGTGGCAGAGTGAGCGAGCTCTTTGTTGAAGGCGTCATATGACAGTCAGACTGGGAGAAATTTGTTTAAAGCAAATTTTTTTTTACCCATAACAGATGATCAAACAGAAGCCAGCGCTTAGACCACTGCACCACTGGGAAGCTTTCTTTTTGCTGATAGGAGGAGAGGCAAAACGTATACATACTGTAATGTTGCTTGCATCGATGCAGAAATAAAAGGATTTTACAGGTGGTTCAAAATCATGGTAGTTGATGGTTTCGACCATCCTAACAGCTAATTCTTGGTGAAAATCAGGAGAATTTGACATTCATCCAAGGGCGGGAGAAAGGGTTGAAAATCCGGAGTCTCCCGCCTAAATCTGAAGAGTTGGCACGTTTGTACCACCATTCAAGTAACATATCCTGCTCTGAAGAGCCACACACATCAGATGAAATGGCATTGTGAGACACTTGGATAATAGAAAGAAACAACAAAGTTCCTCTCTTTCTTCTTATCGATCAGGCAATAATAAGAGGATCATTAACGAGTAGCATGTGACCCAATTCAGCAGCAAAAAAGTGACGTTTTCATTTAAACAAAATACCCCAGACTATTACACACATGTCATGGATATTCCAGGCACAGGATACTGGGAATAAAATTCCATGACTTTTTCCAGGATTCAAGCAAATTTTGGTTATAAACTTGAAGTCAATGCATACGTAGAAGCTGCAGAGATCATACCTACATTGTTTGGCCATTTGCGATGTAAATTAAATCCTGTGCACCCATTACTTCAACATATGAGTGGAAAATATTACAGCTATAATTTATAGATGATATGAAAGTTCACAATCAACCACTTAATTTCTTAGTCACATGGGATTTTATAATGTTCCTTTAACTGAAAGTGCATAGGATTAAAGGCTAAAAAAATTACAGGTTTTAACTGGAAAGAAAATTATTTCACTTTTGAGGAGAACACTACACTGTAATCAAAATTTATTCCGATTATATTTCATTGGTAAGCTTTGATCAAAGGTTAGCATTAAGTTTGAAAGCATGTTATTTTCTCAAGTGGCATACTTAGGATGGAATTAAATGCTAAACTGCAATATATTATCTTGCCCTAAAACAATCATATAATTATGAAATGCTCATGACAGTAAATGCAAATAACATGCCATAATAAGTTATTCATTCATAAAAAGCAAATTACCACCCTATGGAACTTCCCAGGATGATAATCTGCTAAGTCTGTGTGATGGGCTATTAAAACATTGTTTCCGTTCTACTGAAATGCAGCACAATATTTTTTAAAACAACCAAGAATCTTCAGGCAATGTTAGCACAAAATCTGATGAATTTATATAACACTGCATTTTTTACTAAGATGAAACTGAACAAATATGAAACAGTTGACAAAAGTAAAAGTCAGATACTCACACAGCTCGACTGAGATCCCTCCTCAATTTTAACATTTTTTCATATGATGTTTCATCATTCTTCCGATTCTGTAAGTTAAAGAAGTAACTTACACAATAGAGCCGACAGGTTGGAAAATTATATTTCACACTGCATGACTGAACATTATGTCAAACAGTTAAACATGCAATTTTTTCTTTCCATTTTGTGGGATCATAATTAATACTTTCAAAAATGAATATGATAAATACCATCAGAAACAACTGTGCTACAACAGTCTCAGTAACAAAACAAATTTAGAAATGTTCCTTTGAAGGAAAGTTATTTACACTCTTGAAATTCAGTACTCATGCTTTAAAGATATAGGTTAGCAACAGATGGTTCCAGAGTTCATAACTAATTTTTTGAACAGACTCCCTCAAACTTAGAAGAATCTGTGCACCATAAAGACAAAATAAAAGAAGCCAAAGTAACAGAAGAATATGTGCACCATAAAGACAAAATAAAAGAAGCCAAAGTAACAAGATTTTCAGCTCTTTTACCAGAGCATGACAGTGCCTGATTTCAGTAGAACAGCATCCTACAAATGGTGTAATTTATCAAGATACTGAAAAAGTTGATAAGATGCGCCAACATTAGTTGCACCATACATAATTATTTCGGAACTGACAACCATCGTGCTCTCTTGATTTCGAAAATGTTATTGGCAATAACTTTTCACAGCTTAGCAGTTAAATAAAAGCTAAATTTAACACTGAATTGTCTCCCATGAGGCTAATCAAGCTAGTGTAGCATTTACAACCACATAAAAAAACAATGGCAAAAATTACCTGCATTCAATATAATGCTTTGCAACACCTTAATCTATACAGTACATACCTATGCATATAATCTTATGCAGAAGGGGACTACTTTAAACAAGTTATTATATATACAACAAAAACTGTTCTTTGGGACTGGACTGCAGAGGTCACTATACAAAAAAAAAAATGTTAATTTTTAGAATTTGGCAATCCTTTTTTCCTGATACGTGTGTACTGTTATGTTCGCATGCTCTTTCTGAAGGAGGGCTCACATTAAGCACTCTGCAAGATGTCAGCAAAAAGGGCTCTGCAATTTTTAAATACACACACAGTTAACTTCTGAAAACTATTACCCTGCTTTTTTTTTTTTTTTTTTAAATTTGTGCTTTCACAATTTTTGGTAAAAATACTCATACAGAAAAAAATTACTTCAAAATGGATTTTAACTTCACTCTTACCAGAGGGGGAATTTTTTTTTCTGAAGTGACTTGCTTTACAAGCCTTTTCATCTTGATAATGACATTTTCAGTAACTTTTTTTCAATTAACATTAATTTCCCCAACATAGAATGGCAGTTTAAAAAGCATATTTTATTTTTTTTTATTTTACATATTGTTAAAATGTGTCTATCTTGAAACACACCAGTTTCCTCATTCTGTTCCCCATCATCAGAAATATCTTAGAGTTTTTTCATTTTGAAGGTTATATATCTTCCAGTGCTTTAGGGTCAAGAGGGCTATGACGTTGAATTTATTGCTAGCACCTAAAAGATTCTTCAACAAGAAGCATATTGCTGTCTCAGAGCAGATGGTCAAGGGATTCTTGTATGTTTCATTTGCTGTTTTGCTTCCACACATAGTAGACAGGCGAAGTTGTCTGCCCAATAAATCTAGCTTCGGCAAAAACATTTTGATACTGCATAGTTGGAAAGAATTGCTTTCTCTCTCTCTCTCTCTCTCTCTCTCTCTCTCTCTCTCTCCAATGAGTTTATGATCCATGTTATTGCACAGAAAACACTGATAGAATCAGCAATCTCATTCACAAATACTGTGTGCGTGCGTGTGTTCCTACAATATAGCTATCACAGCTTGCAACAGTTTTTGTTCTGCAACCTAAATTAAACCTGAACTATTCCTTGGTCAAGAGGCTGTACATGGGATATTATATTCGAAGACAAATTTTACGGTTGCATTGGGATAGGATAAATCAGTTGGGAAGTTGCCTGCACTCAAAAGAATGTTCTGTTTTATATTACTGCAATTCATTCATGAAAAATGTCGGCAGTCATTTACATTTTGCAACCTAAATGCCAGTTAAATAATCAGTAACCACATTTTTTGAAACAAAGCAGATTTTCTGCTTTACCAACGGCAAGGGGATTTAACTTTTCTCCCTTTGCACTGCAGGATTTCCTCTGAGATCTTGCATTTTCCCACTTATCACCAGCCACTGACAAAGATTTGTTTGGCATAGCTTGAAAAAACTGACCACACTTATCAGCATTGAAAATATTTCCCAAAGTAAACCCTATTATAAACAGTGAAGTCCTCTCTTTGAAATCACCAACTGTTTCATGATCAACATAATCTGATTCACTGCACAAAGTTTACTGAGAAATGTCACTTTTTGAGAGACTCAAGCCACACATTTAAGATGTGAATGTTCTTTAACATACAGTTTTTTTCTAAAATCTAAAACAGCTTCCAGCAACAGTGTGTGATATTTAAGTTTTCATTCCCAACATCCTTTGAAACCACATAAAAATTGCTTGATTACTTCATTGTTTTCTTCATACCATTTTAGATACTCTGTTTTACATTTGCTTATATTGCTGATGCACATTTTGCTTACTTGAATTTTTTTTAGCAATTTTCCACTAGCTCTTACACATTCAAAGAAATATTAAATTTCAATTTTCTTTTTAGCACAATTCTTGGTATGGTTTAGAGTTCATACATAGCCTGCATTTTGTAAAAAAACCTGTCTGCCTTGATTCTTAAAGTGAAGGTTTCTTAAAAATTTCACGATTTTCAGAATTAATTTTAACTATGTGCACAATTCTTAGAAAACAACATGTCAAGTAATTCTGATCATGTGATCTGCCTTCCAAGAATGAAGCAAAAGGAGGAATGCTGCACTATTTCCCTAAAAAAAAAAAAAAAAAAAAAAAACTGCCAGAGAGTGTGACGTATCACCCCAAGGATGAGAGAAGATAAGTTTTAAATAATCATCCTAGAGTTCTTTTTTTTTTTTCTTTTCTTCCCAATCAGCTTTGAATTCAGCCAATTTTACCAGGTAAAAGACTGCATGAAACTTGGTAAACAGATGGTCACTTTACAGAAACAGACACAGGATAACTTTAAAGAGAAAAAAAAATCATCATTATGACTATAAACACCAGCCTTTTTGAGAAATGTGGTCAATTAAGTATACAGAGATGGGCACTTTACCAGGTTTAACTGCAATTACACATAAGTTTCTACGAAAACTTTCTACAGCAGACACAGCTAAGAGTAACTGGTAGTTTGCAGCAGCCGTTGCGAAAGTCGGTAGCCAGTCGCCAAATGGTAGCCAGATATTTTGTAGTGGCTAGTAAATTTTTTAGCATAGTAGCAAATGATAGTCAGCAGATTTTTTCCCCTCAAGTGAGCAACTACTTTGTCCAACTCCCCCCCCCACACACACACACACTTGTGAATGAATATTAAGTTCAGTTTCCTCGCCTGTGTTCCTACAGCTGCTTCAAAAATTAATGGAAGTGAAGGTGAGCTTCGAGAGAAACTTAATCTGCTGACAGAGCAGCCTGGAACAACCAAAGGATCAAGGTTTCTAAAGCAACCTTTGTCATGGTATACCTAGCACAAAGTATAATGTAATCTACTGGTAAAAGAATTATCTTTGAATCTCTGTTTAGCCACATAAATGCTGAACAACAACAACAAAAAAAAGAAACTGTTATGGCAATGTTTTTATATGATACTCTGCTGCTACATCTAATGCCATGTAGTACTGCTTCTTGTGAGTGTGGCTTTTCAGCAATGTGCCTCACAAAAACGAGTAATCGGGCATGTCTGAATGACACTTTAAGTGACTTGATGATTAGATGCAAAGGCCCTTCAATTGAAAATTTTGATCCACAAAAATACTATTCAATTGTGGTGGGCAGATACCTCTGATGGTATCAATTGTGGTGGGCAGATACCTCTGATGGTATCTGGCCACCACAATTGAATAGTATTTTGTGGATCAAAATCTTCAATTGAAGGGCCTTTGCATCTAATCATCAAGTCACTTAAAGTGTCATTCAGATCAGACACAGTACATATCAGCGGTAAACTGTATCAACATTATTAGTGCCACTTTATGTATATATATCCTAGCCTTTGTCCCTTTGTTTTAAATATTATTAAAGAAATTAGACATTAACTTCAATGCCCCCTCGAAAATAAATTATTCATGTGTAAATTAAGATAGTAAGAGTAATATTACAGCACTAAAAATAAAATGTCAAAAAATCAATCATTTTGGAACAAAAGCATATGCAATTTTTTCAGTCAATCTAATGATACTTTGCAGTAGCTACTTCTATGCATCTGTTTTTATGAAGTGATTTCTTTCACAGACCCCCCCCCCAAAAAAAAACCATTCACCCATTTAATTTCATAAAAACATAAGTAGAAGTTACTGAATTATTATCATTTTTTTTTAACTTTGCATGGCCAGTAGATTTTGTCATTTGGCTAGTAAATTTTTTTATTCCACTAGACACATTGACTAGTAGAAGTTTCAGCAGTTTTGCAGCTGCTTATCAATGAAACATGGTAGGATGTGAAGTCTAGGTGCTGTCCAGTATCTTACATGAAGATTTAAATCAATCAAAGAGAAAGGGTTCCTTAAGTTTTCATAAAGAAAATAAGATGGAAAGGATAATATAACATAATACGTTGTGATCAATAAATGATGGAAGACTGGATTTTTGAATCAGCAACAATTTTTTTTTTTTTTTTTTTTTTTTTTTGAAGTCAAATGGTGAAAAACAGATCTTGGCACTAGAAGATGAAAAATCCCACATCCACAAACAACTAAAAGATGGGGCAAGAATAACCATATTCAAAAGAGGAATATTTTACTAAGGAATGTTCAGTTCTGGGCTAATCATTAACATATGATGAGTGCTCAAAATGAACACCTGAGCTGGCGCTTGTATTTTGTTATGTCATGCACTTCGGCTTTTAGGTCAATTTTCTTCTTAAAATAAACAAACAAACATACTGAGCACAACTGTTGATAAAGAATCCCCTTCAAGAATGGGATTGCAGGGGTAGGAGAGAAAAAAAAATTCAGGACACATTTTTTCTTAAAATTTCAGGACATATTTTGTCGAAGCTGGGAGGTAATTAAATAAAATATTGGTAATAATGCAGAAATTGTTCTTCTTTCACCAAAAAACTACCTAAATTATGGCCAGATTGTTAGCAGGAAATTGTTTTCACGGCAGCTTTCTTTTTTATCAGCATGGGAAACGGCTCCCGCTCTCATTGAAACTTCGTCCTAACAATTAGCCTTATTTCTATAAAATCACAGTAAGAGTGCTTCACTAAAATAAAATTTTTTGATACTTACAACTTAGAAAACTTTATTAACATTTCGAAATTTTGCCTTTTAAGTTCTACTATTGATTTATGTATTTCTTTCAATTTTTTGGTTGTTTTTTCTAGTTCTATATTTCCTGTTGATAACACCATCTGGGCAACCTTTTATGTTGCTCATGCTGTTTTCTTTTATTGCACTATCCAATTTTTTTGAAGCTTCAGCCAAGAGCTTATGAGCAGTTTTCTGGTCTTTCATTAAGGAATTTTCTGCTGTCTTAAGTTTGGACAGCTGATCAAGCCTTACACACTCATTTTGCTTTTCCAAAAGTCTGCATAATTTGCTCTTCAGCCTTTCTTTTAGCATTTCTTTGCATCCTTTCCTCTTCTTTCTGCTGTCCCAAGTAGGAGGCATATTGTGCGTAAGCCTGCTTTACACTATTTACGAGGCCTTTAGTTATGGGTATTAAAAGTATGGAGTTATTGTGCAATCGAATTGCTTCTTTGCAGATACGTAATGATCTGATAGATAACTCTGAAATTGACACTCTTTCTTTTGTGACAATGTTGTTGTTCTGGGAAAAGCCCCTTTCAGGAGGTGCATTTCCATGTGACAATGTCAAACATGTCTTCATCAGGGCGGATAATGAACTGTATTTCAGTAAACCTGCAGAATCTTTAATGCTAGCCACTGCTGCCCAATACTTACAAACATCATTATCTTCCTCGTAACTTTTACGATTAACTGTCATGTCCTCATATATGTACAGTGACCACTCTGTATTTATCTTACCACACACACTGTCAGTTTTGGTGACTTTATTTAAACATATGATGACTCAGGTATTTCACAGCATCTTTTGAACTTTCCTTCTTCTGAAACAAAGGATGAATAGATTGGATGTCTCATAGAAGAAAGTTATTCAGTGGTAGTTTTTTTAACAAATATTCTGTTGCAGTAATGAAACAGCTTCTTATTCCCAGTAACACTTTCTTCTCATTTATGTTTTTGTTCTGTGCTAGAATATGGCTGGCACTACTACCAACATCAATTTTATCCAAAGGCAACCAATAGTCACTTTTCTGAAAGTTATCTTTTAAAAGTTTCGATCTTTCTTTTGTGCCAACTACATCCGGTTTTAAAAATTCTAACATTATACTGTGCACCAGTTCATTTAGTTTGCTGTATAACATGTGAATCATGGGTTCTTCATTCTGTAAAACCTTGAGGTATGGCATGACTATTTCTGTAAAAAAAGCACAAAATGCAAGTAAATAATAGTATGGGGATGTTTCAATTGGGAAAGTATTTGATCATACCTAGAACCAAGTTTCACATTTTTCTGCTTTGGAAGGCATGTACAAAAATACTCAATGCAGAATACCGTTCAATAATTCTCTCACAAACAGGCCCTAGGTTTAACCACCTGCTCTCAACATGATGAAGGAAAACATTTTTAGCTGCACAACCCATTAGGTTTTTCAATTGTATATCATGATATTCTTCCCTTCGACAAACAGACATTTTGAACCACTGATAAATATCAGTAGCAAGAGTATCAATATCAATGTGAAGTTTATTTAGTCCTTTCTTCAGAGCACCATGCATTACATGCAAACAGCAGGTCCCGAAATCAACCAAGTCAGGAACTGACTGCAAGTTCAATTCAGCATTCAATTTCTTGAGGACAGACAGGTTTACATTTGGACCATCCATAGAGCATTGCAACATCTTTTCTAAACTTAGCCCATGTGAAGATATGAAATCCAGAATTAATTTTACAATTTTATCTGCTTCTGCATGTCCCAAGAATTTAGAGTCACAGTATGAAGTTACAATTTTTTTACGACTTTCTGACCAATATGATATATGAATGTCAAATTGTTTCTTTACCTGTACTGTAGTTGTTTCATCAAAATAAATGGTATAAAAGGAAGTCCCAATATCACGAAAAAGATTGGCTTTGAAGTATGGAGCTCAGCCAAAGTTCACCACATAACAAATTTTTTTTATCAGACAACTTCAGACATTTTGCAATGGCGGAATCATCAAAAATCAAGGAATATATTTCGGCTAAGTCACCAAATGACTGAAATGAATAATTGCTCTTAACAGCTAGTAGTATTAGTAGAGCTTCTGCTTTCAAAACTTTATCACTTATTGCAGTTGGTCGCCAGTGTTGGACACTTTTACTGATTACCTGTAAAACATTATTTGATGATTGGACACTTTTACTGGTTAACTAAAAAAACATTATTTGATGTTTCGAAAACGAGCTGTCTAGACATACTTCTGGCAGCTGCTTTATGTTTCTTCCCATCTGCATGTGAAAGCACTTGCGAAAATCCCATATTGGCAATGCTCAAGTCCTTGTTGCAGAGAATGCATGTGGCCGAAAATATATTGTCATTAGCATGGTACCAATTTTTCACCAAGTCCCCATTTTGGTCTTTCTTGTTATTTTCAAACCAAGCTGACGAAAACTTCGTTTTCCATGGCATTTCAATAAGAACTTAAACAAGATGGATAATGGAATATGCTGTTTGTTATCAAATTTGACGCAGTACCGCAAAAACAGCAGAAAAAATTTGGTACAAAAAAGACAACACTCATATACATCAACCAAGAAAAACATCCTTGTGGTGTGGCACGTCCTCTGTTTAGAACTCTGTCATTTCAGTTATGGTTTCAGGGCACAGGAACAAGCAAAAGTCACAGCTACACATAAATCAAAGTGATCAGCATTTTAAACCCCGCCTCTTCCTATGGAGGGCGCTGGTCAACAAGTGTCTCGGTCCAACAAATTAGGGCGAAAATCCAAGCAAAATTAAGGAATTTTTTTACAGCAAAATGCCGAGAACAATCAAATTTTGCTAGTCCAGAGATGCCAACATCTGAAGGAAGTTATCAGTAGTCCATATGCGTGGCACACATAGTTTTTCCATAGTGAAGTCAAGTCAAGTTTCCACATTGAAATTTGCAGGGTAGCACGCATATTTCCCAGAGTGCACTGCTACATTTTAATCTGAATGGAGGACAATACTTGGATAAATTTTGAAACATACCTAAGTACCGTTAAAATGAAAAAAAAAACTTAGTAAATACACAAAAAATACATACCATTTCAACTCTGCCTTTTAATATGTTATATTAATAAATATGTTATGCCATAAGTGCGTGATGCTGCACACTTATGGTTATTCCTCCCATTTTTTAGAGTGAAAATGCCGACCACAATAGTCTTTTCGTCCGTGTGCGATTGAAAAATCAAATGCACACAGGGAACAAAACCCATGGTTTTCAGATACCAGAGACGATTTTAGACACAGAAATTCTTGCGAATAACTCTCTTTGAATTTTTGCTTTTTAGATCCGAGAATATTAGTAGAGGCAAGTGGCCATTTACCTGAGGCTATCGCAAGTAAATTCGCACATGACAGACACGATAGGAGTAAAGACCAATGACGCACAGAACAATTAACTTTGAAAGGTTTCATAGCTTTATTATGCGGATAAATAGAACATTAGCATTAAATGCTTATGATATGAAAAAACTAATCAAAAAGGTATTTTAAATTGCATAAATAAAAGGTATTTTAAATTGCATAAATAAATAAATTCTGAAAAAAAGGATAAAATAAAAAGGCAATGTAAATAGAATAAATTACAATAAAAATCCATGCAACATTTGATTAACACAATAGAAGTTTTCTGCTAAGATGTGGGGAAATAAAATGTCAACTTAATACGCAAGTGAGTAATGAAAATAAAATCACCAAATAAAAAACAAAAGGATTAAAACTGAAATTAAAAGATTCCCAACAAAAAATGATATGGGGAAAGCAATCTTTAAAACAAGCTATTAAGGAAGAAAGTTCTTGTGAATCTGACAAAATAAAATAAAACACCCCTCTGT